>OX101724.1:20585651-21185651 GCA_944452665.1 Stenoptilia bipunctidactyla
ATATAAAGTCTGCCGCCAAATGTTACCGCTTCGGAGGTAATGTGTTCCGGCAATATTGTATAAAGAGCCAGTTCCTTCCTAAACCCGTGTGCTTTCATCTTCGACCTCATCGTCACTTACCATCAGGTGAGATTGAGGTCAAACGCGGGCTTAGTCACTTATAAAAAAAAAAAAAAAAAAAAATGGGAATGAGAAAAATAGGATTTTTAAATTTAATTGCGTACAAAGTTACAAAGTTTACTTAACGACCATCTGGTTTAGTGGTAACATACATTGCTTTCTATGCCAGAGATAGAGACTGCCAACACAGATATAAGCCGTCAAGTCATAGATGTTTATCTATGTTTATAGATATTTTAAACAAATTTTTTATTCCAATTTAAACAAATATTTATTTATTCTATATATTTCTTAAATCAGTTATCTAGTATCCATAACACAAGTACTTTAAGAAACTTAATTAATAATTACCGAAAATGTGATATACTCTGTTTTGTGCGATTATAAAAAAAATTACCACGGAGGTTAATGCAAGGAGCGAAGCAAAGCGGAACCTCCTTACCTAACCGGTCCATGTTGGTTCTCTGCAACCAGCCTCAGCCCCAGCAACCAGCAAGATTATTAATAGTTATCTATTATTATTAAATTTAAATTAATTAAATTAATAATCTTCAATTATTCACTCTTACCGTAACATATACAATACTGATGTACTAATTTCCGTGCATATAAAGATTTACTTCCATGCTGGACTGGGAGCGAAAGAAAAACATAGAATGTGCCAGCTGCTTCTCTTCCCGGGCGTACTATAAAAGTCGGTTAAGGGACAGAGGTTTTATTGGCATTTTTGTGGGCGATAGGCTGACCCCTTGTCACTGCAATAGCCTCTCGCAATCATTATAATACCTCATTAGTCAAACGTGACATCAGTTGGTCTTATAACCTCTGATGTTCTGCCTACCCCATAAGGGATACAGGCGTGAAGTTATGTGTGTATGTATGTATATAAAGATTTATTATTATTATAATTCCAGGACGAGCGCCGCCGGCAGCAAGAGCACGTGTCCCGGGTATCGAACCGTTTACAGCGCGAGTGTGCCACGTGGTTCCCCGCGCGCGCCGCCAAGTCCGCCAAAAACGAGACCGTCACCCGCCTGATGCAGCTGTGTCTGTTCCCGCGCTGCGTGTTTACTGCCACCGACGCCTTGTATTGTGCCGAGTTCGTGCATACCGTGCACGCCTTGAAGACGCCCAACTTCTCTACGCTGCTGTGTTATGATAGGGTGAGTAGTGCCAACGTTAGATGCTAGAGAATAGCCGTAGTGCCAACAGAAGTACACGTGACGCCCCTCATGCAACCAAATCTGTTGCCGAGTTCGGTCCCAAGATGCCAAAGTTCTCTTCGCTGCTGTGTTATTATGATAGAGTAAGTGATATTCCTAATATTATAGATCAATGTACTCAAAGTAAGTTTTTATATAAGTTTGTGTTATACCCTGAGAAAGTTTAGAAATAAACTAGCCTGGCTGGAACTCAACCCTAGGATCTCTCACGCCGCAGCCGAACAGTCGACCACTGCGTCACGAATGTCAAAAACACTAGAACGTAGTACGCAGCTAAAAGTGTATCAACATAGAACGAGACCGTCATTTGCCTAATGCAGCTGTGTCTGTTCCCGCGATGTGTGTTTACAGCAATGCGTTGTATTGTGCCGAGTTTGTGCATACCGTGCACGCCTTGAAGACGCCCAACTTCTCTACGCTCTACTGTGTTATGATAGGGTGAGTAGTGCCAACGTTAGATGGTAGAGAATAGCCGTAGTGCCAACAGAAGTACACGTGACGCGCCTCATGCAACTAAATCTGTTGCCTAGTTCGGTCTCAAGACGCCCAAGTTCTCTTCGCTGCTGTGTTATGATAGAGTAAGTGATATTCCTAATATTATAGATCAATGTACCCAAAGTTAGTTTTTATATAAGCTTGTGTTATACCCTGAGAAAGTTTAGAAATAAACTAGCCTGGCTGGAACTCAACCCTAGGATCTCTCACGCCGCAGCCGAACAGTCGACCACTACGTCACGAATGTCAAAAACACTAGAACGTAGTACGCAGCTAAAAGTGTATCAACATAGAACGAGACCGTCATTTGCCTAATGCAGCTGTGTCTGTTCCCGCGATGTGTGTTTACAGCAATGCGTTGTATTGTGCCGAGTTCGTGCATACCGTGCACGCCTTGAAGACGCCCAACTTCTCTACGCTGCTGTGTTATGATAGGGTGAGTAGTGCCAACGTTAGATGCTAGAGTATAGCCGTAGTGCCAACAGAAGTACACGTGACGCGCGCCGCATGCAACTAAATCTGTTGCCTAGTTCGGTCCCAAGATGCCAAAGTTCTCTACAATAATAAATATAGATGCAATAGTAATAAAAACATAGGCATAATTTCTAATACTATTTTCCAGTTGTTCTGCGACATCACCTACTCGGTAATGTCGTGCACGGAAGCGGAAGCGGCGAGATACGGTACATTCCTGTGCAAAGTGCTCGGCACGGCGATGCGCTGGCACGCGGATAAGGCCGCCTTTCACAGGGAATGCGCGCACTACCCCGGCTTTGTTACCAAGTATAGAGTGTCCAATCAGTTCACGGAGGCCAATGACCATGTTGGATATGAGAATTACAGGTGAGGCTTTATACTGCTGATTCGACTGATATTAATGTTTTGCCTTTTTAAATTTTGGATAAAAGGATAGTCAGATTTTATATTTTAAATCGAGGTTTCGGTGTCTGGTGTACATAAATTCCTCTATCCAAAGGTTATTTGAAAGAGCTTTCTTTCAGACAATAAGATCACGTTTTGAACAGTGTGATTTAACGTGATCTTGTTTTTTTTTTAGTTGTACAATAAATCTTTTGTTGTGGTTATTATAATATAGGCAACAATTTTGTTTGCTCTACAAACTAGAAACGCTCGTAACATATTTGGATTAGGATTTGTCATAACAAAATCTTTATCTCGAGTGTACTAAAAATGGACTAAAAGGATGGAATATTTAATAAAAACCATCTTTTAAAAATTGTGTCTTGTTTTTGCGACTTTATCTGGGTGTGTCACCTGATGGTAAGTGTACACGGATTTGAAAACGAACGCACAGTTTTGGAACTGGCTGTTCATAAAACATTGTCGCGGCAAAACCGTTTGACCGGCACTAGACGGCAGATTTAAGGGGATCCTAATATGTACCTACCACCAATAAGTTTTAGGCTCCTTTTACGTCACTCTTTCCCATCGACAGTATAGTTATGTTACGGATTTACCAAATGATTTAGGGCTGGTCTTTCTAACGACGCATAAAAGTTATTTAACGAATAATGTTATATTACTTGGTGGAATAATAATGGTTTTTCTATTTTTTATAATTGAGACGAACTTGAAGCTGTCGATCAATACTCTATTCATTAGATAACTTTTATCTTACCATTGAAAAATCGGGCCTTAAAGTAACAAAGAATGCATTATTTCCTCAGACACGTGTGTCACAAGTGGCATTACAAGATCACCAAAGCGATGGTGGTGTGCCTGGACTCGGGCGACTACGTACAGATCAGGAACGCGCTCATTGTCCTCATCAGAGTCCTGCCTCACTTCCCGGTGCTGGTCAAACTGGCCCAGATCATTGAGAGGAAAGTTGAGAAGGTGAGACTTGAGACATAAAAATCTTACTTCTTACTAATATTATAATAAATGTGAAAGTTTGTATGGATGTTTGTTCCTCAGTCTCGGCAGAACTGCTTAGTGTATTTGGATGAAATTTGGCATAGTGATAGGCTACTTTATCTTACTTTATCTTATCTTGATATTTCCGCGGGTTTCCAAATTGCGTGGGTAAACAGCAGGTCTGCTTGAATTATCAGGTTGTAGTGGCGAATGTTGTCAACGAGTACAGATGTGCGAACAACTTTATATTAGATACCTACATTAAGTAACCTACCTACACTGTGTTATTTTATTAATCCAGTACATTATTTTATATTTTTTCTCATGTGTGTGCAAAATTTGTTTAATAAATAAAAATAAGTAAGTAAATTGCGGGAGCTTCATTGCGTCATGAGCTTTCATAGCATTTTATAGTTGAATTCTCTTCAAGTGGTTTTTGTGACAGTTCAAAATTGTCAATCTTTTTGACGTTGCCGAAATGAAATTGTTCGATCTTCCATTCGTATCGAATCAGTTGGTGAAAAAAATGTATACAAACTGCCGATTACAAGATGGCCGCTCATATTCATCGATTCAGTAGTGTCAATCACTATCAACTGAATGTTCCGTTTCTTTGAATCTGTCTATTTAAGATGAATATTTTATGACATTTACTTAATTTATTTACAGTTAATAATAACAATTACACTTTATTAATAGTTCAATTTATAATTTTAAAATAAACATTTTTATTGACATAGTTTTTATTTTCTTAACGCGCCAATTTATATTTTATTAGTTGTAAATAGTTTGCGCGTAATGGAAAATGAGAACTGTCACGAAATCATTCGAAAACAATTCAACTATAGTTCATAATATTTATTATGTAACATTATAGAAATCTTAAAAAAAATAAACAATTTTCTATTCTAGGTCAAAGAAGAAGAAAAAACACAGCGTCAAGATTTGTACGTTCTAGCCACGGGTTACAGCGGCCAGCTGCGTAACAAAGTCCCCAACATGATGCGCGAGAGTGATTTCCATCAGGTACAAACATACATAACTTCACGCCTGTATCCCTTATGGGGTAGGCAGCACACCAGAGGCTATAAAACCATCTGATGTCACGTTTGTCAAATATGGAGGTATTATAAAGGTGCAGAGAGGCTACTGCAGTGACATGGTATCCCTTAACTGATAACTGACTTTTACATTATTTCATCAGGTATAGTCGTCGAGGCACAGTGGCTCCTGTATATATCAATCGATATCGTAGGTTAAGCAACACTTGGCGCGATCGGTACTTGGATGGGTGATCGCCGAACATACATTTCTAACGGCGACTTTCGTGCTTCGGAGGGCACGTTCAGTGTTCCCATTTCGTACATTTTTCCATACAAATTTGGGAGCGTCATTATTTGCTCCAAATAACAAGTATAATAACGTTTGATCTTGTCGTTACTTAAGTTTGTTGCTAGTCAGCGTAATGTTGAAAGAAAGAAAAAATGAGATTATGAGCATTTAAAAATCCATATAAATTAATTATTCTTAAATTATACAGGGTTCATTTTAATTAGCGCATCACCTCTTGCAGTCAGCCTCTCCACATAAATCCCAACAACATTTTTTATACAACTTTTTAAAAA
The DNA here is from genome assembly GCA_944452665.1 of Stenoptilia bipunctidactyla. NCBI lineage: Eukaryota > Metazoa > Arthropoda > Insecta > Lepidoptera > Pterophoridae > Stenoptilia > Stenoptilia bipunctidactyla. The sequence continues at coordinate 20,590,993 of OX101724.1, forward strand.
TAATAGCTTTTTTTAAATTTTATTTTTCCGATACTTACAAAAAATATTTATAGCCTCTCTTTAGAGGCGTAACTCTATTTACTCTGAGCGTAGGTATGCCACGCACCTTGCGCGGTAAAATATCGCATCATAATCATAGTACCTATTATTCATATTCTTGAAAAATGTTAAAAAGTTGTAGTAGAGTAAGGAGCAAAAATTTATTTTTGTTTTTATTTTTGTGTGTTTTTATCAAGATTTGTGAAAAGTCGTAGAACAAATGTTTATTTTTTTATTTATTTACACTTTATTGTATGCCATTTTAAGTACAAAAAAAAAGGAAATACATGATAACAATTTTGAGATACAATTGGCGGTCTTATCGCTGGAAAGCGATCTCTACCAGACAATGTTGTTAGGATCGATGTGGAGAGGACGCCCGCAAGAGGTGATGCGTTAATTAAAATTAACCCTGTATATCAATCAATAGTCGTAAAGGTTTTTTACGAGCCATTTTGGTGTCCTGAAAAGTCTGACATCCCAACCAGCACTTGAGCTTGTTGGAATATGACCAAAACCACCAAGAGGAGAAACTCATAACCCAACTCATTACAAAGAGTTATAATGGTTTTTGCCATTATGTTTGCCACAAAATGTTTAGAAAATGTATTTAGTCAAAAATCTTTTGAAAAAAGGGCAGTTTTTTTTATATTGTAAGGATAGGACGTTTGTCTTCCATGCCACCTGATGGAAAGTGCGCATGAAGACTATGGTGTTACACGTCCATCCACGAGAAACCGAGTGAATAGGTACTGAATTATTGCCAGCCTAGTCAGCGATCGTTAGATTTTCGATCTTTTCGTAGGTCTCATCTCATCATCAAGAAATCTATTATAAGAATTATATTAGGACATTTACTAGTAATAAAAAAAGTTTTTGGTGAGGTACTAAAGTCATTATTATGCCCGAAGCTTCGTTAGTGAATATTTAATGATTTCACTTATAATATTAATGATCTAAAAAGACAAAGTTTTGCAAATAGCATGTTTAATTGTTTTAAGGTGGTTCAGTTGCAAGTAAGCGATAAGGCCAAACCCCAAGGCACGGTTCAACCCGTCAAAGAAGTGGTCAAAGAAGAAACCACCACTAAAGACATGGAGACCAGCTCGTCTCCTCCACAATCAAGTGGTAAGTCAAAACCATGATTGTTAAAAGTTCATTGTAATTTCTATAACCATGATGTTAAAAAAATTAAATGGTTAAGTGTAGGTTAATGTAGGATGTTTATGAAATAAAATGTCTGTTAATTTTGAACAATTTGTCACTATGAATCAAAAGATGATTTAAATATGAAATATTTATATTAATGAATAGAATAAAGCATTTCAATTTACATTAGTTATTTATTCCGGGATATTAGATACTAGAACAGTATCGCTGCATAATTAAACATCGTTATCTCATTCAAACAAAGAATAAAAAGATAAAGATATTGTACTACCCTAAGGTTGTCTATAAGAGATCGCTTCTTTAGCGATAATGCCACCTCTTGTACATATTGACATATGGAATGGATTAGTGGAAAACTTATACTCCCATGAATGATTCAATGTTGATTCATTAGTGTCAGTCCCTATCAACTGAATGTTTTGTTTCTTTGAATCTGTCAATTGAAGATAAATATTTTGTATAACATTAACTTAATTCATTTTCACTTAATAATAATAATTTGAATTGATTAATATATTTTTTTTTATTTACATAGTTTTTATTTTTTATTGTGCCAATTTATATTTTATTAGCTTGTAGTTTAGTAGTTTGCGCGTAATCTAAAATGAGAACTGTCACGCATGTCATTTGAATTCTACTATAATTAATTTTAGAACGTAAGTTAGAACTTCCGCACACATCTTGTTTAGCACAGACAGAAAACGAATTGTGTACCTATTCAAATATTTTTAATTTTGCAACGCGAGTCAGAAATTTATGGTGTGAACTTGCTTGAGCACAGAGCGACTCTAAAATTAGTTAAAATTTGATATCTGTAACAAATGTTAGCTAATGTAAGTTGGTTATCATTTACGTTATTTTTAATTTTTATTTTCAATAAGCTAATTTTACTTTTTCTATATATTTTATATGTTTGTTTCAGATACAGAAAAACGTGACAAAGGCAGCGACCGGCGCCGCGATGACAACGACAGAGAGAAGGAATCCAAGCGGGAGACTCGAACGTACGTTTGTTTATTATTCGCTGAGCAGAAGAATCTATTAATTTGACGTAAGGTTAACAGGGTGTTCTTTTATTACAGAACTATTAAGGAAACTCGTGTTAAAGAGGATATAAGAAGTAAAGACAGATCTCCGAGGGAGCGCTCACACAGAGTAAGTTTTGTTTATTTTACGAAATTATGTCTCCTGGGGCTTCATTAGAATTTACGTATTGGATATAGTACTTTAAGAGTGTTTGCACTCAAACAAATAGTGTTGCTTTTTGTAAAGTACGGTCGCCTTAAAGTAAGGAACAAATGAGTCGTACAGGGAAATAATGACGGATCTCATTTTTTATATTAGCTATTATATTATATAGATAATAGTTTCAGTTTCAATGCACGTTTATAATGCTGCCTGTTATCAAATATCAACAGCTAAAAATCGATGTACATGCAAAAAACAATAAAAGTTTTATATTACTGGGTAAAATGCAGGATGTCAGTAAAAAAATTATGGAGTTTTCAAAAGTAAGTCAATGAATTCGCACACCCTGAAAAATTGTATGATTCTTTGCTACCAATATCTGCAGCCAAATACAAGGATTTCTTGCACTTAGCATAATTCTGCTCACAGAAGGCATGTTTTTCTTGCGCTACCTGCTTCTAATAAAATTACTGAGAATTATTAAATAGGCATATAATATAGGCATGCTTGTCATTTCAATATCTTTGTCATAATCATCAGTTATTGATTGACATTCCTCATTTTTCCCTCGCAATATTTGATAACATTTTTCCAAAATGTTTAAAAAAACAAACATTTTTATAGTATTATAAATCAATCTATAACTCCAAACATGACAATTATATAAACTTGAATTTTATTGCATATGAGTTTTCTGTTAAAAATATACAATGAGTCTATAAACCTAAGAATGTAATTTTCTCTAATGAAGGTAAAATTGTCATTCATCATTTTTTCCCTGTACCCTTTAAATTCAAATATTGTTGTCAAAAATACTAATATTAAATATCGTACTATAATAAAAATACACGGTTGTTTTTAGTCACCAGCCAAATTCAAATGTTATTTTTTTTAATACGATATAAACGTATGTACCTGCATATTTGTTTTAGTAACGCTCAGTAGAAAAAAATAAGATATGGCACCACAAACTCTTTTACAAATAGTCACTGTTGATGAACACAGCTACGACGATGCGGTAATACTACGTCGTAGTACTTCAACATGTTTTGGGGTAGCGCGTAGTCGTCTTTATTTTATTGGTGTTCATTCATAATTTAGAGTGACTTTGCTTTGCTTAACATATTAGCGAATTATTAATTTCCTTGTAAATAATACATTCCTTTTTTTGCAAAAATCCTTTTTATAAATGATACTTATTGTGTAAAAAAATTTGGCCAGTGACTTAAAACAACCCTGTGTATTTAGTCTCACAAAATATATTTATTTTGTTGTCAGGAGGAACGCTACTTAGAAGCCGTTTCCCCGCCACACGATCAGCGTCACACTTCTGATGAATTAGACCGAGGTAGGTTTTTTTTTTTCATAAACCCGTAATATTTACTTACGCTCACGGTTGTCTGGAAGCAATCGATAAAACCACCATATACGACTTTTAATTGAAATTTTTTACTGTTACATGAAGTGAAAAATCAATAAATATGCTTAAAAAACCCCTACTTTATAAATTAAATTTATTGTATGTATACCTAAGTTGAAGTCGTCGTGGCGCTGTGGTTACTGTGTGTATGAAGTGGTCGTGGCGCCGTGGTTACTGTGTGTATCAAATGATATCACAGGTCAAACAACGCTCGGCGCGGCCGGGTGACCGCCGAACATTCATTTCTCACGGCGACTTCCGTGCTTCGGAGGGCACGTTAAGCAGTCGGTCCCGGGTGCTGTATACTTGTATACAGTAGTCGGGTTTGTTAGAAGCCATTTTCGGCGCCCTGAAAATTCTGACATCCACCACCCAGCACTGGGCCAGCTTGGTGGACTATGGCCTATACCTCCTCGTCACTCAGGGGAGAGACTCATAGCCCTGCAGTGGGCTCTTTACAAAGAGTCGTGATGATGATGATGATACCTAAGTTTATTTGTTAACATTTATTAAGAAGTGAACTGTAACATCTTACTCTTCATCTTAACTAAGTATTATTAGAAAGAATAAATGATAACCTTATTCCCTTTATTCCTTTAGTATTTTTAGTTCTTCGAAGGTTAGAAAAGCCTTTGTTTGACTTTTTTATGATGTCTAAAACAATATTTCTTGCAATATTATTTCTTAATCACTCCAGGTAAAAATCATATGAAAATCCGTTTTGTATATTTTCAATTTAATGGATTTAGGCAGAAAACGGTGGTCATATGAATAGTTAGTTTCCAATGGGGCTAATTTTCAACCGACTTCCAACAGGAGAAGGTTCTCCATTTGTGTGTATGTTTGTATGTGCGTGTGTATATAAATAGCCCCATATAAATTTTATTGAAATCAATTGTGAACTTGATGAAAAATTTTATTTTTTGTTCAAATATTTATGAGAATACCTTGACGACCTTATACCTACTTCAGCCAAAGTTTTAACGTGAAGTCGGTTTTTAAATGCATTCGTTGATTAATTGAAATTGTTTCAGATGTGAAACGTCGTAAAGTAGAGAACAGCAGTAATGGCAAGGTGAGTACCGTTCAAATTTGTCGTGGAAGGATTCAGCTCGCACCGGACTAAGGATTGGGCTGGACCGAAACCCTCTTGGTGGACTTTCTGCGGCTACGGACTATCTTGTCATCTATCGGACAGACTGCTACATCGGATATGTCAAACAATTATGGAAAAGAAGATGCAACCAACTCAAGAAAGTACTTGAACACTCTTGTTACTTAGCAGATCATCGAGGAAAACAAAAGAATCATATGAAGTATGAAAAAAGGGAACGGGAAACAATGAAATATACTATCTCAAAGTTATATCTATAATTTATCTATTGAAAAATTATCAGGAATGTATAAAGAAGTGATCATAATATATTTATTTACATGCATTAATAAAGTTTTAAAAGCTGAATGAGATTTATGATCACACACAAGTCAATTATGAAGATAAAATAAATTAGTGAAGATATAATTTACTTTACCTAGATTAAAAAAATATATAACTACAATTTAATAAAGCAACATCAAAGGAATAAAGAAAATTACAACAGTACTTCAGAATTTACATCATGCAATTATTAGAATTTAACTGACTAAAATATAAATTATCCACTCTAAAATAAAGTACAGATCTTGAAGAAATATAAAAATGCATACAACTGAAGTAAAAATATTGTAATGTATAGTGAGAAAAGTTAAAGTAAGAAGCAAAAATTGGAGAACAAATAATAAAAAAAATTAACCCATGGAAGCATTATTTTTCATTGCATGACTTAAGATGTGACTGCGAATAATAATATGGAAGATCATCAAAAAGTATGTGGTATGAATCAAGTAACATGCATTATCAAGGAAGAAAACTAAAACGTTGGAACTTGAAAAAAGAAAATACAATGAAACAATTATTTCTAAGGATTGAAGACCTAAAATCTATGTAGTGCCGAGCCAGTCCGTAAGTCCATTCAGCCCAGTCCTCCCACAAACCGGTAAGGTAATTGTTTATTTAAGAGTCAAAAGGTTCAATAACAGTGAAAATTATATAAACTCAATGTCCTATGATCATATCTATTCAGAAAGTGGCAACTTGAGCCTTACTGCTTAGACTGGAGAAAGAAAATGTTTCGCTATTTAATAGAGGATGCAATTTTAATATCTTTGGAAAATAAACAAAGGATAAAGAAAAAAAGGTCTTGAAATGATAGTACAGAAGACTATTGAACAATGAACACCTAGATATTGTGCTACCATACAGATTAATCTACAGATACAACAAGAACCATGGCCTGAAATGTGAAGTGATTCACCTGAAATGGGAAAACCGTAATGACAATAACATTGTGAAGAAAAAAATCTCTTAATAATTATTGCAACAAGCCAATTGAAACTTTAGAAAATAACCCTAGAAAACTTCTACACCTTTTATAGAAGACAAATTAAAGAAGATACGAAATCAAAAATACCCAATTTTATGAATAATGGTTATTCTGAATCAAGAAAATCATCAACGGCACCAGTCATATCAACATAGTTGCTGTATGTCAACAAACCTATCATAATCATCATTCAGCCAGGAGACGTTCACTGCATGGCATAAGGCTAATGACAAACCTATGCAAAGATATAAATGTAAGAATATAAGAACATTCAATGAAGAAAACGGTATGAAAATAAAAGGACTAAAACTCATTTGGAAAGAGTGTTGTTTCTTGTTCCTTTTGACTCGATATAATAAATCTAGATATATTGCTCATTAACATGTAAATAATTCTAGTTATTTGTTAGTAATGGTGTTTATAATACATGAACTGACATAATTTTCTGTAAGCAGGGTAGCAAAGATATTGAAGAACGCTCACCTGAAAAGGAAAAAAGGAAAGCAAAGCTTAGAGGGGACGATAGAAAGGAACGTAAGATGAGCCGTAAGAGGGTAAGTTTTCATCGGTTTTTGAACTGGCGTGACTCTGGTGTTGTTTATTTAAAAAAACTTTCAAGGACGCAAAGGACAAGATTTTTCATTGGCCCCATTTTTAGGTAGAATATGGTTTATGAATTACCTTAAAAAGTTGGTCTTAACTGGCGTAAAACAATTGATAATAATAATGAATAAAACCGCCACTTTTTACAGTGGGAGAACAGATAAAAATCCAGATCAGTGAATATACAGGGTGACTGGTGGGTCACTTTCAAAATTCGATTATAGTTTGAGATCATACAACAAGAGAAAAAATAAAATAATCAAATATAAATAAGTTACTGAGTAAACTTACCGAAAGTTAAGGAATTAATTACGCAACTCATGGTTACCCCGGTAACTACTTGCCACGGACGTACGCACGGCGCTATCAATACAGAATAGGTAGGTAGGTATAGACGACTTCACGAACGGTTGTCGAGCCGTGAAGCATTCGTGAACTCTTTATTTATTTATAGGGAGACTTTTATGACATATTTATGATCAGAATCGAGTACAGAGTGCTCTCCTTCAATATCTAAAATTTGTCACCAGTCACCCTGTATACTATTTAATCCCATTTTTATAATTTTTTTGGTGTAGTTTTGGTTAATTGACCCCAATCTCCTCTCTCCAAAGTACATTTTTACCAAATTTTCAATATTTTTTTGCTATTGAATCTTTTCTGCTTTCTAATTTTTATGGTACAATGTTACCCCTCGTAAAAAAGGGCCCAAAAATCTTGTCCTTTTAGTTTCATCGGGTTAATTGTGTAATTAATTAACTGTTTTACAGGATAGAGCCGAAGAGACGGCTCTGTTGGATCAAAAACGGCGCAGAGATGAACAAAAAGGTATGATAGGTAAACTTGGTAGTCGCAAAATCGGATTACTTTTCTCCAATTAAGCCGCGAATTTAGCTGCGCAATTCTAAATCCTGCGGGAATATCGGGATAAAAAGGCTATGTGTTATTCCACTATCAATATGACAACTTTCATCCAAACCTGTTTAGGCGTTCTGCCATGATTGAAACATTTATAATAAATAAATAAATAATAAATAAATATTTCTGACACTCACACAACATTATCTAGCCCAAATTAAGTTTCTTAAAGAACTTGTGTTATGGATACTAGATAACTGATATACTTAAGAAATATATAAACATACATTTTGAATAAATATATATGTTTTATTAGAATAAACTTAAATAAACATATAAACATCCATGACTTGACGACTAATATCTGTGTTCATCACACAAATATCCGCCGCCGCCGGGATTCGAACCCAAGACCTCTGGCATAGAAGGCAATGTATGTTACCGCTACACCAGCCGGTCGTCAAGTAAGATAAGATAAGATTGCTATTATTTGTATAAGTAGATTTCTATTCTTTGTATTGTTAACGAAACTCTGTCGATACTGGTAAGTGACGATACCATGAAGATCGCAAGTACTGAAATAAATTGGATATTTGTAAAATATAGGTGGCATATACATACTACTATACACATTAATCTTATACTGGGCTTAATATTTCAATCCCAGTTAATCATCATGGCAAGATTGAACATGACAGGTGTTTTATTACAATATTATATCGACTATTGAAATCAAGATAGGTCAAACATGTCAAAATTCTAAATGTAACAAAAAGTCAATAAAGAGAGTTCAATCGACGATATAAATATTTCCAAATGTTACACAAGCGTTACTTTTTCTCTACGAACTAACTATACTCAAAAAGTATTGTATAAATATGGTTTTGGATGTTAGTATGCTATAGTCGATATATTTGTTCTGTTTTATTTTGCAGCCGTTATGAAAATGGGTAGTCATCAAAATGGATCCCAAGACGACCACCACTATGAGAAATACCACAAACGGGTGAGTATTTTGTTACACTAGAGATAATAGCTCAACACCAGCCAAATTTAAATGTTAGTTTCTTTGATAAGATATAAACGTACTGCATATTTATTTTAGTATAGCTCAGTACAAAAAAATCAAAGATATGGCACCACAAACTTTTATACAAATAGTCGCTGCTGATGAACATAGCTACTACGACGCGGCATTTCTTCGATAATACTACGACGTAGTACTACAATATGATGGTTTGATATGTCTTTATTTTAATGGTAATTTAGTGTGACCATGGTTTGCTTAATATGCTAGCGGATATATTTATTTCTTTGTAAAAAAAAAACTTTTTTTTGCAAAAATCGTTTCAATAAATGTAAAAAAAAATTGGCCGTTCACGACAAATCAACCCTGTATACCATCGATTATTTCTTCATATTATAAGAAGTAATCTTATTTATTTATTTAACTTTTTATGTACACACTACAAATAATAATAGAAAACAGAAATATAATTAAATGGTACAAAGGTACTGCTTATTCCTAGCGGAATCTCTTCCAGCAGTCCTGCGAGTGGAGAGTGGGATGTATAAAGAGCAATTTTTAGGTAGAATATGGTTTATGAATTACCTTAAAAAGTTGGTCTTAACTGGCGTAAAACAATTGATAATAATAATGAATAAAACCGCCACTTTTTACAGTGGGAGAACAGATAAAAATCCAGATCAGTGAATATACAGGGTGACTGGTGGGTCACTTTCAAAATTCGATTATAGTTTGAGATCATACAACAAGAGAAAAAATAAAATAATCAAATATAAATAAGTTACTGAGTAAACTTACCGAAAGTTAAGGAATTAATTACGCAACTCATGGTTACCCCGGTAACTACTTGCCACGGACGTACGCACGGCGCTATCAATACAGAATAGGTAGGTAGGTATAATAGAAAACAGAAATATAATTAAATGGTACAAAGGTACTGCTTATTCCTAGCGGAATCTCTTCCAGCAGTCCTGCGAGTGGAGAGTGGGATGTATAAAGAGCAATTTAGTGTGCAGCTAAGTTAGTAATGAATATAAAGTAACTATATAAATATATAAATAAATGAACATATAATTCATATATAAATACAATATATAAGTATATATACATACAAAACCTACATACATATATAATAAAATACATTATTACATAAGTAAACAATATTATTTATAACAACTTTAAGGATAAACATAAAATAAAAGTCTGAAGCTTATTATGATAATAATGCTTCAGTAACTGCGATTATAAATCGTTCGATCGGAAATTCGTCAAAGCACAAGCTAATTAATAGTATTCATCTGCTTTTGAGGATCCAACGTCATTCACAATTCAAAAGTTGTTTCATTGTTGTTACGTTTCCATCTTAGTTCTAATCGAAGTCGTTCAAGTAATATTTTGGAACAGGACTGTGATGATACCAAGTATCATTGTTTAAATTTATGTGAATCGCACTTCTAGTTATTTCCATCGGCATACACTGCAATTACTTACTGGCACAAATAATATATTATAGGGTCGCCTTATAATAGTCAATAATTTTTTAATAGCAGATTAAGACTGATGAGTGTGGGTCATAATTAAGAAAATTTTTCATATATTAAAATTTCAAAATTCTTCTAAGTTATCAAAATTTAAGCTATAGTTTATGATTACACAGCAAGTAATAAAAACGTTTCCATCTAATGGTATGTAGTCATAAAATGTAGATTTATCTTAAAACTCACATGGAAGAATTTTGAAATTTTAATTTATGAAATATATTTAAATAACTTTTTTTTGTTTTCGAAATTCAGACTCACTCATCATTCCTAATCTGCTACTTAAATATAATTGACTATTATATTAGACTATTATACGCGGACCTGGTATTAATTTATATTCCCGTTTGTCATTTTAGTTCTTATTTTGATCGAAAACCAAAACATCCAAGTCAGTTAAGGCTTTTTGGTCACAGTTGCATTACCCAATCATAAAAACCTTTACATCAAAATATTTTGGAGTACACTTCTGCAATTTCTGAATGAGTTCTCGAACTTCGAAAGAATGTGAAAAACAAATTGTGTCTTACTTAATATTTTTTTTTATTTCAGGAAAAATCACCATTCCGCGATCGCTCGCATGAAGAACAAAGAGACAAACAATATCCTTTTCATATACTCAATGCTTAGCAAATAGTTTTATCGAAATATTTATTTACAGTCCCATCCTATGTTGTACGATTACTTGATCAAAATGCGTTTTTTTTTTGCAAAAGCAGCGGTACTTATGTAAAGAGCGTCACTTGCACGCTTACCTTAAACATTAAAAAAGAGCAACATTTGCTTCTTCAAACGTACTGCATTACTCATACAGCTTATTTTCACCAGATGGTAAGTAAATAAATAAATAAAATCCCCAGATAATCCCACCAACTACATGGCCCAAAGTAAGCATAGCTTGTGTTATGTGATACTATGTAGCGAACTAGGGGGGAACCTAGAATATAAATACATAAATAGATAAACACCCATACACGGAACATTTTTTTTCCTGTTCCGTACGGGAATCGAAGCCGCAACCACTAGCGTCTGAGGCAGACAGGATTACCCCATCGTCAAAGTGGTCGGAGATGAAAGGACTCAGCTTGATCATCGTGGCACTTAGTGTTTAGAAGAAGTTCTTTGGGGTTGGCTTTCGTGACAGATATAACATTTATTTACTTCATTTGTTTACGATATGTATGTACCTACAACCAAAATTTCCTTAACCTTTCTATACTAGACGGTCAAATGAATCAAAAGTACGAAGATAAGATGGTAGGAGCTGTCGGCATGAAGAAAACACGACGTTTTTGTTAAATATAGATTATGGAATGTGAAGACCATTGAGTAAATTGCATTAAGACGAATTTTTGAAAGTTTTATTTAAGACCCTTATTTCTGTTAAAGGTATTTATATAAACAGGGTTACCTGTAATTGGACCCGCATCTGTTGAGGGGTTATAGAGTAGGTAGGTCAAAACGAATCACTTTGAAAATTAGTTATTTCACTTTTAAGGATTTTTACAGTACCTAGTTTAATTAAAACTTCGCACTTAAAATGCGTCTCCTGAAAAAAGTCCTATTAAGTTGCTGTTTAGATTACATCAAGTTCCATGAGAAAAAAAATATTTGTTTTACAATCAGTGTGCTTTTGTCATCCGTGCGTTGCATCAAATTAATCCCGTAAAATAGTGTCTTGGCTTGTATTCTAGACTGGCTATTTTCTTGAACATGTGACCTAGCTATGTAACTTTGTTACGATATTGGCTTTTAATTTAGACCTTGTTTGCTATGGCTGCCTATTTTAACAATGATCATTCAGAAAAAATCATGTGTTAAGCGTTTAGCGAAGGAGTAAGTATTTCGGGGAGCATGTTAAGAATTCACGCGACGTTATTCAGGTCGTCGACTGCCCGATGCGTTGGTATTCCATAGTGTCTACCGGTGGCTAAGAGAGACTGGTTCTGACCAGAGAAGAAAAGAGTCTATGTCTGTACAAAGTGGACGAAGAGGGTAAGACCCGACTTCTAGCGACTACAAGATGCGCTGGAATATCAGTATTAAAATTTTCTACAACTTAAACCGCGTCATACTGAAAAAAAAATGTACCGCCAGACTGTTGAAAACACGTTGAAAACCAATGCTTCCAACCAAGGTTAAGGAAGGTTAAGTTGTTGTCAACCAATTCCGAGTCATCCACACTGTTACAAACGGTGGTTTCCAACAAGGAGACAAACAAGAACAAAAGCCAAGGTCACGCCAGGCCACGCCCCTTAATCGTCAGTGTGCTCTGATCTCTCGCGTTGGCAACATCTTCGTGATGGCAGTTTTGTATGCAATTGAGGATACAAAGAAGGAAAGGTTGAAACGCAGGATAAAAAGCTTCAAAACTCGAGTAATTTCTAGTTATAGTTACATAGTAAAATATACAATAACAAGCGTACACACTGTCCTAAAAACAGACATACATCTACATAGATAACGCAAATGCATATCCTTTGCGTGTCCGAACCCCGCCCAAACGTCAAGGTTGGTCGCCTCTAGATTTAATATGTATTGTAATATGCGTGTATGTATGTCTGTTAGAAAATCGAGTCCACAATATCAATATCTTTCTTCTTCGTTCTTAATAATCGATTTCATCGGTGTCTCTAAATCTTTTTGTATTTTCCAGTAATAAATATCAGCTGTGACGTCACAATAGGTCCTAAAAAGTCGGCACGCTTGGTTCGAATACAAATCGTGGCACTTGCGTTGTCTATGTAGATGTATGTCTGTGATTCTAAACACCGCCGTTTCCAACCCGCCAAGGTCATGTAATTTGGTTGTCAACAGCCGTCTTCACTGTTGGAAACACGTTGTAAACTAGCAAGGTCACCTTGGTTTGATGTTTTGTTTCCAACAGTGTATTTGGGCTTTAAAAAAAAAACGATTGGAAACAAATTAGGTAAGTATGGTTTCAAGTACATTCCAGACCTTTCTTAAGACGATGTCGTGCTTGCACACAAGCAGAAGGAAGACATTTCAAACATAAAAAATTTAGAGTTTAGAAATCTAAATTCTGACGTTTTATTTTAAACCCTTTGTACAAAAGATAACTATGAAAGTATTATTAGATCAATATGTGATCAGTTTTAAATGTGCAAAACTCTTAAACTTGACTTACCTTCCTAATAATAAGTACCTAGGTACTTTTGTAAAATAAGCTTTTTTTTTTTATTTATTCACTCTTTATTGCCAGTAAAACATAAAAAATAAAATTTTGTCAAAAGAAAATAAATCACAAATTTTGGACAATGTGGGTGGCCTTATCGCATTAAGAGATTTCTTCCAGGCAACCCTTTATATTGAAAACTATGAAATAAGTTTTTGGAAGTAACTAGCATGGTTTCTATAAAATTGTTATTTTTTGCTTTATTTTAGAAGTTATCTTACAAGAATGATACTATTTTGAAATACTGATTAAATGAGCAAACTTTTGAAAGAACTTGCCAGAAAAGCTTGGTATATTTTTTTTCAGGTTAAGTTGAAGAAAATCTTATCTTAAAAAAACTGGTTCAGATAAACGAGAATTTTTCTTCTAAACTAAGGCCGATGACTAAAAGTTTAAGCCATTAAATGATAGAAGCATAACTCAGGGCCATACTCCAAAAATAAAACCGATCAAAAGTTACTATTTGTAGGAACAAGGCTGAAATTAACATCTCAAAGTGTTGAATTTATAGTATTTTTTTAATACCAATAATTTCATAACCACTCGGCCAAAAAATTTTATTTTTCTGCACAATAGTTAATAGGACTTTCTTTCCTCTCGACCTCTTTCGGACCTCTTTCAGGAGACGCATTTTAAGTGCGAACTTTTTATTTAAACTTTAAACGAGAATAGTGCTTGTAAGACCATAACATTTTGCGCTCCTTTGACGTTATTTTAAGACCTTCAGAGAAAAATGTACTATAAATGTAATGTAAAGTATATCTTGGTACTGCGCAAAATTAACAAGTTACACCTAAGCGCGGTGCGGCCGCATGTCCGTGGTGCGGCGCCGTTTGCCGTGCAACGCCGGCAGTGTACGGCGTGCTGCGCAGGGCGCACCGCTCATTGAATTGTGTTGATAAAGTCTGACCAATGAAAGCTGTCCACGAAAAAAAGCGAGAATTTTAAAAAGTCAAGATCAGGCAATACTGGTTCTACCCTGCCCAAATGAAGTTGATACTATTTATTTATCGACTTCGATAAAGGAGGACGCTATTTATTCGATGTATGTGCAATAGTAGGTATTAACTTCGTTTAAGCAGCGTGAAGCCAGGAGGCGCATCTTGATTTTCAAAATTACCTCCTTTTTTCTTGGACAGCTTTCAATGGTCAGACTCTACCTATACAGATCGATGCTCCCTACGGATACGTTACACGGCAAACGGCATCGCACATGGGTCCAAGCCCTAAGGCCTCATTCACGGTGTATATGAAAATTCAGAGCTTTTTCGATAATTTTATTGATGCAATGAAGCAATGCTTTTTAAATTTTCATGTTCACACGTTTCACGTATCGTGAAAAAGATTTTTAAAATACGGATACTTACGTCTTCTAAAAATCTTTTTGACGAATCGTCAATCACGTACCTATCCCATGTGAATGCACCGTCAGTTTGTTAGTTTTTATACATAAATTGCGAAAATAAGCTAATTTCGCTGCCAGCAAAATCAGAAAAAGCGTTTTTGAGCCTCCAATACGTGTTTCGCGCACGCACCTTCGCAACGTCACGTGTCACATGTTGCAATTTGCGATTACGAAGCTTATTGAAGAACGATACGATGGCGTGAGTTATTGATACGGAATTGTAAATTTAAAAAGTTAAGAATATAAGTTCGCCAGAACTTGAGCCAGAAGATCTCAACTTTCTTCCGATGATTGTTTTTAGTTAATTTATTTACTTTTGGCATTTTCCTTTCTGTTTTACTTATCTGAGTGTCAGTAGTTGGGCATGTGGCTTTCTATTGGTGACTTAACCCGCGTTTAACTGCTGGAACAGTGGTGATGTACATAGGTACATACATACATAACGTCACACCTGTATCCCTTATGGGGTAGGCAGAACATCAGAGGTTACAAGACCATCTGATGTCTCGTTTGACAAATTTGGAGGTATTATAAAGATGTAAAGAGACTATTGTAGTGACAGGGGGTCAGCCTATCGCCCACAAAAACGCCTTTAAAACCTCTTTCCCTTAACTGACTTTTACAGTATGCCCGGGAAGAGAAGCAGCTGGCACATTCTACGTTTTTCTTTCGCTCCCAGTCCAGCTTGGAAGCGATGTCTTTCAGATTTTATATGAACTAGCCAATTGAACCCTGAATGAGTCCTGCCTCTAAGCGAAGGTGGTAGATATAGGCAAACGCATGTTAGTTTTGAAGTGTGACAGTCCAGCGGCGTAGTCGTAGAACTATTTCTATAGTAGCTTAAACATTACATCCGTCATTAGGTAGGTACATACAAGATTTTTGGATTCTTATTTTCTCGAATTCGGATCGGGTAAGAATCGGATGTAGTGCGTAACTGCTCTTATGTGAGGGCTCACTATAACTAACAAGTAATCAAACGTAATTTAAAAAATAATATGGATAATGCCGCAAATCTTCGTATAGTGTCATAAATTAACCTTTTAAGTAGGCATCTCTGTTCATTCAGAGGATGCACCCAAAATGCTCTGTTTTTTTCGTCTTCTAGCACTACAGACCGCCATAGCTAGTCATTTATTAGGAACCATTCTACGTCTTTATCATTCGAGAAACGTAACAAAGTGATTTAAAAGCGTCCGTACGAACAACCATATTGCGAGCGTTAAAAAATGGCTAACGCCGTGAAAAAACACCGCGTTAAAAAGCGCTCGTGCGAACTAGGCCTTAAATTGACTTTCCGTAATCCGTATTAATGACCCACGACATCGTTTTATTCTTTAATAAGCTTCTTAATCGCAAATTGCAACATGTGACACGTCCTGAAGCTGCGAAGTTGCGCGAAACACTGTAGGTAAGTACCAAGTTGCGTCGGCTATTTTTATAAACGCTCGTGTGAACAAGAATATTGAGTTTCAAGTCATACGATCTATTACATTTTACCGCCAACTCCCAGCGTTGAAAATGGAACAGTGGGCGATAAAACAACGCTGCGATTTAAAAACGCTGCCGTCTGAACAGATACTTAGAAGTACTTGTTCTATTCAAGCGCTTTTTAACGCGCGTTAAAAAAACGCTCGTGCGAACTAGGTTTCAAAAGTATGGGCGTTGCCGTGACAACCAAAATCAAGATTTGTTTTTGTATGAAAAAAAAATTGGATTTAAGATTGAGATTCGATATTGAAACCCACCGTTAATATCATTGTTTAATGGTAATCAAGATAAAGAAAAAAATATACTACTGATGCTAAAATATACTAAAAATATACCTAATGAATGTATCATCATCATTATAGTAATTTTTTTTGTAGTCAGCTGCTAATATTAAGCTGAAAATTGGCTAGCTTTACCTATACACCACATACCTACTAAAGGAATAAAAGGAAAGAGTTACTTGTATAGAAGCTAAAATATGTCATAAGACCCTTTACTCAAAGCTGATGGAACATTCATAATTAATTTTACAAAATGGAGAATTATGACCGTGACAAAATCGTACCTACCTATAGGTACTAATGTAAGGGTTCCCTATTCAAATTAAAACAAACCTTACCCTTACATGCTTTAAGAGAGATAGGTAGGTAATACTACATAGAATTGATAAAATCTAAAGTTTTGAAAGGCTAAAGTAATTTGCCAATTCTACAAAATATAAAGTAATTCGTTCCATAGAAATCATACATTATTTAACCTTTCGTATGTGTATGTCAGAGCCACCCACAAAGTTGTAGAGGTACCCGTCGCCGCGTCGTAGTCGTCCGTCGCGAAATTTCGGTAGGTACTGCAAACCGCGTTCGCGCGAGTTCAGATTTTTGATAAAAAATACATTTATTCATTAAGATACAATAATTTCACGATTATTAGGGATGATCAGATAGGTAGAGATTAATTTTTAATAGAATTTATTGATAATTAATGTTTCTTTTTTTTGCCCTCAATAATCAAATTTGCTCTTAAAATAACCCTCCTGAGAGATATGATTATTTTTGATATATTTTTTTGTTTATATCCCATTTCATTATTAATTTGACATTTTTGAATAGGTATACAAACAACACATTTACATAAAAATACAGACAAATAACATATAGAAAAGTGATTATTTTTCAATTTCAAAGTCTATAATGACCCTTTACACTCCGACACTGACAATGCTCAACTCTGAATAAGCCCCAAAAACCAATGAACTGACACTTGGACAAAATGAATGTTGCTTATGAAAGATTGATTAAATGACTTTTTAATGCAAAGCAATTCATACCCTAACTCACCGATTTAGTGTTTAAAATTAAAGAAATAATAAAAAAATTGCTTCAAACGGATCCGGGCCTATACATATGACTAGGGTTGGGACTGATATGGTACAATACATACAAAAGGTTAATGGAGGTCACTAATTTTTTTGGTTCAAACATATTGTCAATAACTGTAAGAGGCAGAAATAAATTAAATGTTAGCTTTACAAGTGATAACTAATATACCTAAACATAAATAATGCATATTTACTGCTTGCTTCAATGAGGGGATCACTTCAGCATTTAATAACTATCAACCAAAGTACATAAGTACTGATCAAAAACCAATTCTATACTAAGTTGAGTTTAGATAACCTCCATTCAACTCTATCATGGTAAATAAACTAATAAATGTAGTAGGTACCTAAAAAGATTGAATGGGACCATAAATATGAAACTTCAGAAATATTCAGGGATTATGAATTTGGTATAAGCCAATAAGTCAAAATTTGTACAACATTCATAAGTACCTATTATGTGTAAGTAGGTATGCTTACATTTTTATTGCATTGAAACAATTTGAAATATTTATCTGTCAAGGTAAAACACTGTATTGAACAAACTGAATTTGAAACATAATGTTGTAGCAGACACATTTTATTAATAAGAAATATTTACCATATTTGTATTATCTTTCCTAGTACCTACCTAATATTAAGAATGTGATAGTTTGTGGCATATTATTGTGAAAGTTTGAGGTATATTACTGTTTCTTAACCCTAGAATACTAAACATCGCCTGACAGGCCGCGCTCGGTCAGTTTTTTCCGGTTATTTCAAAAACGCGACCGCGAATCATATTGTGCTTTTGTGCCAATTTGGTATAAACCACGCTGCAATAGCCAGCGCACGCAGGCCCAGCGCGGATGCTTCGTTTGCAAAATATAAGCCACTCAATCGCCTGGGAGGCGATCATTAGTATTAACGGTAAGTTTAATATTTGGTTACATTTTTTGTTTTGCGGTTTTTTTAGCATGTAGCTATGTTATTACTTAGCAAATGTTTATTTTCTTTTTAGATGGATCTCCACGATGAAAACTAGCCTATTCTTTACTAAATGAGAACTCCAACAGCGAAACTGAGGACGATCTGGAAATCGATCCTTATGACTCTGACGATAGCGCGGGAGATCCTTCTTTCGTACCATTCCGACTGGAAGAATACCTACATAATATTACAGTTGATGACTCTGAACCTCCAAACAGTTTAGTACCACAATTAATTCTTCAGATTCACCTGTTCCAGAAACTGTGTCACAAGAAGAACAATCAGCTGATGACAAAAAATAAAAGGCTGACTTAGATTAGTTTGTAGACAAAACTGTGATGTTGCCATAAGTTTGATTTAGAGTTTTAAAAAGTTTATATTTTCAATAGTAATAATAACGCCAAAAAAATTAAAATATAGAAGATTTTTTTTTGTTACAAGACTCTTCAAAGACTGTTATGTTATAAAAAATAACTGTTTCTAACTATAAGATTTAAGTAGAATGTTGATTTTAAAGAAGAATTTTTATTATAGTTTTTGAAAAGGTAGAGATTTACCTATTAATTTATGTAATCTTTGTAAAAAAATAATAAATAACTAAATAATAAAATGGGTTTATTTATAAAGTCGCCTCCCAAGCGATCATTAGTATTAAGCTGTGGTAAATTTATATTAGTATTCTAGGGTTAAACAGCTATAGATTGATCTCAAATTATACACCTAGGTCAGGCATTGCCTGAACCTACTGGATACTTTTCATCTTGATCGGATGAAGACACAGAAAACAGCTAGTCTTAATTAAACATTGCACCTGATAGGTAGGTACTGAAATAGCTATGCATCTTTTCCACTTAAAGTTTTGCAGGAAAAAGTATAAACTATGTTTAAGTCCTGTAAATATTACAATCAAATAAAACATAATAGAAGCAACATACTCGACACAAAATATCCACATACCTTGATTAGGAGCAATTTTAAGTTATTTAGGTAGGTAATGAAGTTCCTATCTACCTACCTAAATGAAATAAAAATATTAATAAAAAAGGCACGCAATTAAAAGGATAGTGTAGTTTTTTTGATTAAGTACTTACTTGTTTTTGTGAATTACTTGCTAAGTATTTTGTTTTTAGACTACAAGCAGTTTCAAAACTAAAACACAATACTTACTCATCAACAATAACATAGAAACTTTTTTTTCTTTCGAGATCTCCTAAGTACCTACTTATATAAATAAGTAAGAACCTTCGTAGCATTCTCTTCTATTTAGCCAATTATTAGGTACTTATGTAGGTTTAACATATTCAATATTTTACACATTTTGCTTTAAATTCTATCGAATACCGTTAAAAAATTTACTTCCTAATATAACTGGATTCTGTCAAACAGAACTTTATCCTCTAATTAAACCTTAATTCTCTGAAGTTTATCTAATTTTCTTCGATTTATTCCAAAACAAACAGTTTGAAGTATGTAGAATTGTAGAATAAATAAATAAACAGATATTTTGTATCAAAGATTTGAGTGATTCATTCAATCAATCACTCAATTGTTGTAAATTACAGATATTCATTCTTCTTACCTCTCAACCTCAAACAAAGCCCGACGATGGATGGATTGGATGGCGAGTCGGATAAATAGTCAATATTGTGTTAGTAATGTAATAACATTTTGATATTAATTAAAGTCAGTTTGTGTTTATGGTTTGACAACAGGATTAGTCTGTAGTTATTTTGTTTTATGGAGACGAGCGAGACTGACCTTCCTTCAGTCAGTCGCTTTAATCTGTCCAAAAGTCCATCAATCAACATGGCCGACGCCACATGAAGTATACTCACTCAATCGTTTCTCCATTTTTCATGTGAGATTTATTTTTGTTTAAGTTATAATCATCAGTGAAAACAATATGTGAAAATCTAAACTTTCCGATACGAACAATGGTATAATAGATGCAGATATTTGCTCTGTATAGAGAAATGTAAGATTCAATTGGATTCATGTTATCCTTGCTGAATGAACGGAATGTCAATATGTTCAACGCCATTTTGAAAGTTCATTGAGGTTATGTTTTGCTAAGTTATATTAGAATGTTCGGAGGCATATGGATTTTGATTTAACCTTTTTAACTAAGCAGTGATTTACCTGTTTTAAGCAACTGACCGGTAAGTATAAAGTTATTTCCATAGGTGGATATTACTTAAATGTGTTAATTTGAGTTCATTGTTAAGATTTACTTCCTATACTTCATAAACGAGCGTCATTGTTGTTGTGATGTTTTTTTATTTTTTTTTAAATAATATGACACCCAGGGCTAGTAATAATAATAATTAATACTGTTTCTTACTAAATGCCGTCAATTCTCACTATTCTCAACTCGTACCAGATAACTTGTAGCTTCGCCGCCGCCGCCGGCCGGTATTCCTGATAATAATTATAGAAATGGATACCTTTGGCATACTTATAGTTATTAAATGCATTACTATCAATCATTTCAATGTTAAATTGGACAATTATATTCTTAGGTTTTGTAATTTTGATTGGTCAAATTGCATGTCCGCCATCTTGTTATGGGCGCCATTTTGCGCTTCAATAAAAAGTTAAAATTCGTTGGTAACAGTAGTAAATCATTGCTATTAGAGCAATATTTTTTCACACCGACTGTTTATGTTACGTTGATCAAAGCAATAGAAAAGTAGTAAGTAAAATAACAATAGAAAAGGCTTTCATGCTGTTATTTTTAGTGAGAACGGTACGCCATGTTGACTTGTGCCAAGCTCGTAATGAACACGTGAAGCTGAATTCAGTTCAGACAGTTTCAGTTTTGGTGTGATGATTTATGTTGTCTAATTGTTTATGGGATGCTTTATCGCTCTTATTTGCATCGGAAGTAGATACCTATAATTCATTCTGCTATTTCTGTGGTACGAAATTTCGACTTCGAAGTTTTCGGTGTCAGTTAATTCGATTCTATGTGGCGTACCGGTCGCGTAGTAATTATATATAAGCCGATGCATTAAAGAAAGGAATTATAAATGGCGGCTTGTACAACAAGAAAGGGTTTTCAGACTACCTCCTGACTGCGGCTTCGTCGGCGTGAAAGTTGAAACTTTGAATCAGCGTGGCGCCATCTATTATCGTCATAATGTTATTATTGTTTTTCATCGGAAATGTGATATTGAAGCTCTTGCGTTATTTAGGTACCTATACCTACTCAAATGGATGATAACGCTCCAGATTTTTTTCTTCTTCAAAATACTTGACAACATTACACACTATTTGCCGTGATCTTTATGTAGAATCTTCCCTCGCGTTCAGGGAGACATAATCAACACAACGAAACTTTGGTAACAATAAAAAAAACTCAACCACAATAACAAACTGGTAACAACGGAAAAATACAGAAAACTATAACAAGGAATGTGTTAAAAGGATCTCTAGCTTGATAAGACAGCGTGGAAACAAAATCTATATTTAAAATAAAACACTTTTTAGCCGGATTTATCGAATATCCGCATATCCGGTTAAAAAGTATTTAATTTCAGCTTATGAATGATGACAACTTTTGACTATATTAAATCTATAGGTCTAAGTACTTATATTTATATTATTTATAATCCAATATTTTTACTTACCGTACGCGAGAGTGAGTATAGATGGCACTACTGTGCGAGCCAGAGAACATGATAAGCGCCGCCATTTTCAATTCCTTTCTCGAACCAAGTTATAGGTAGGTTGTTAGATTTTTAGAACGGTTATAGGTACCTACATATATACAGTATCATTTATAGAAACGATTTTTGCAAAAAAAAAAATTGTTTTTTTTTTTACAAGGAAATTAATATATCCCCTACGATATAAGCAAACCATGGTCACTCTAAATTACCATTAAAATAAAGACAACTACGCGCCACTACAAAACATCTTGTAGTACTAAGTCGTAGTATTGACAATAAAATGCCACTTCGTAGTTTTTCTTTTTCGTTACTTCGTGAGTCTTGATTTCGGAAAAGTTACAGTGTAGGTACGAAAGGGATATGATTACCTTGCCTAAGAAAAACAATGAACAGCCAATTTCGATATTCAATATGTAGTTGTAGTCCACATGTCCGCATCGTAAGGATCGGATGCATCGCAGCAAACTTATTCATTTTTCACAGTGCGTCCACTGAATCGGCAGCGAACGGATTTGCCGACGCAAGTACCAGCAATCGGATTGCCGATGCCACTTCATTCGGATTTTCGTAGTGATCGTACGTGCGGACAGTAGTTGTGAGAATGGAAGAAACCGAAGACGAAAAATTCGTTATGCTTGTATGTTACCAGAAGAGGAAGAAAGTGCCAAAAAATCGAAATGAAGGAAACACAAAATCTGGATACACGACATATTCAAGAAGAGATCGAAAAGTGGAGAATATCACACTACTTATTTCCTGATTTGTTATTTGATGACCCCAAGTTCTTTGGAAATTTTCGTATGTCTCAAGCTAAATTCAATTTTCTTGTCGACATCCTGAAGCCATGTTTACTAAGATAGAATACAACATACAGGGGGGAGGCGCGTCCACTGATCGGCATTCAGTATAACGTATCATCGGCACGCAACGCACCAATGGGGAGTTTTCTGACAGCTCATTAAAAAAACAAAACTGTACAAAATTGGTACAAAAGGCTTCGATAGATGGCGCTTTACAAAAGGCGAAGGCGAAGAATTTATTCCACACTGCGTTTTTAAAATTAAAATAAATTAATTGACGTCTGTATCAGAAATTGAACGTATAAATAACCATAGATGGTAGATACCACGTACCTACATTATAGTTTAGAGACTTAACGCCTTCGGCTTTTTAAAAGTGCCATCTATAGAGGTTTTTTGAACTAATTTTTATGAGCTGTCAGAAAACTCCCCATTGCCTCTCGGAGCATCAGTGTCGACATTGCCGATGTGCGATCCGTACAGTGCGAATCAGTGGACGCACTTGTATGACTCGATTGTATGACGACTATACAAATAATACTATAATCCGTTTGATGCGATACGTACGTTGCTTACGATACCGACCTGTGGACGCTTACCTTTGTGACGTTTACATTTATCGTTAGGTAGGTACGCCACGTGGTGCGGCTAGCGTTGAAAAAAGCGGAAAATTTTCTCGTTTTTTCAAATTCATTGGTTTTAATCCAAGCTTTATTCGAAGTATCAAGAAAAAGAACTATGAAATATTTAAGTTTTTTTAATAATAAAATGAAAAAAAAAAACGGAAAAGTATTGATGTTTTTTTAGTAGGTATCGTATTTTTATTGTTTATTGGTAATAAAAACTTTTATATACTTATTTCAATGTAACAAACACAAAACGGTTAAAAGCGACGTCTAGTTTGTATCGCCGAAAAAAAAACAAATTGTTTCTTTCGGAATTTTTAACGATAGATGCGGCACATTGTGCGAATTACCTAAAAGTATGATAAGTATGCATCTATCTACTAGTAACATGTCTTGCATGGCATATAATATGAGAAGCACAAAATAGCACAAAGAAAAACTAAGGAAATGTGAAGTAGGCGCGGAACGCGTGCCAAAACTAAGCAAGCTTACGCTTATTCACCGGAAGAGCAATGTTGGCAAGTAGCGGTATTAACTCGGCTATGTGAAAATTTAATTCACCTTACTGCTATTTAACCTTAAGAGTCATAGTTCTATCAAAATGTCATAAATTGATCTTGATGCGTAAAAATGGTCTTAACTACATTACTTGTAAATCGATTTTGAATCTAATTGTCATAAAGTTGGTACGGTAAAGGTTTTTTTTTTATAAAAGACTAAGCCTAAACAACAGCATCGAGTGACATAATTGGTATTCGCTTATATCATAACACGACACCAGCGCTCGTCGAACTGTTTGACAGTTTTCCTTAGGTTTTGGTATAGGTACCTACTGTTAAATGTAACATCTGTGAGCTCGACGACGACATCTTTGCTATCTCGTTGACGAGCTCGCCGTCGAGCACAGCGCGAGTAGCCCAGCTGATGGGATTCTACCACCAAGAGGGGGTCACTTGGATTAGTCGCCTTTAAGGACACGCTTATCCAAGGGTGGTAGGGCTATTCTAAGTATACCCCACACGGACAGGTTTAAGGTACTAATGTAGGAAGAGATGTACCTATATGTCACAGTAAATCTGATTAATGGAAAATTATTAATATTTTTACAAAATTATTAATAATAACCACATGTTTTGGTAAATGTAAATAAACGATCGAAATTTGTTACTTTTAGTAAGTAGTAATTATTAATAATTCACGACACGTATTGGTAATTATTAATAATTATCTAAGTAATAACCATTAATAACCATTGGATGACACATTTGAAAAATTTAAATCTATTTTAATGATGGAGATAATATTTAAGTGACAGGGAGATTTACCGTAACATATACATCACATAGGACTATTATCAATTGGAGGCTGGTTGCTCAGAACCGACATGGACAGGTTAGGTTAGGAGGTTAATTCAAGGAGCTCCGCTTTGCTTCGCTCCTTGCATTAACCTCCGTGGTCATTTTTTTTATAATCGCACAAAACAGAGTAGGTATATCACATTTTCAATATTTTGTCCATGGTTTAGTTACATTTATCACTACTAGGGTTGAATTATTAATAAAAACCGACAAATGTGATTAATTTATCACTTTAACCTCGACTTTCGGTAATTATTAATAATAATAGATAATCTATATCTATACTTATAATAAATCTGTAGAGAGGTCAATTCTGTACATGAAATATTTTTTCAAAATAACTATCAGGGGGTGATTAGTGATCGATACTGATGCCAAAAATGCAATCAGTAAAATTTTTGTCTGTCTGTCTGTCTGTCTGTATGTTCCTTATAGAAACAAAAACTACTCAACGGATTTTAACGAAACTTGATAAAATTATTCTTCATACTCCTGGGCAGGTTATAGTATACTTATTATCACGCTATAATCAATAAGAGCAGAGCAGTGAAGGGAAATGTTGGAAAAACGGGAGAAGTTACTTCAAATTTTTTAAGCTTCCGTCGCATGTGCAGCCATAATGGTTAAAGCTACATAGAAATCATGTATGACAGAAATATTCTTCATAAAATTATATAAAAAATATCCCACAACAGTATATATCTATATTTTATGGTTGACTCACAATAACACGTGTAAATCCCGATAGCTTAGCAGTTCGGAGCTTTCTGATTATATTTGTTTACTCTTACGTTTATAATACTCTCATTCATCCCTAATTAAAAAAAAATAACATTATTACCTATTCAATAAAAAAAGAATCATAGAAATCGGTATAGAAACACCAAACTTATACATGAAATACGCTAATAACCCATCGCGCGTGAATACTGAATGATATAGGGATTATTTTTGCGTAACGGTTGCCGCGCTCGACGCGGCTCGCGGCGGTAGGGTATAAAAAGGCGGGAGGCGAGCGCAAGCTTTTGCGCGATTTAATATAGGTAGGTACAGAAGGAACAAGCGTTACATTACCTGTCAAATTTCCCCAACCAATTTTAACTTATTATCGAGGGCATAGAGTTCAAATTCAAGTAAAAAATTTTGACAGATTTGTAACGCTTGATGTACTGCCTTCTGTACATACAGAGATAAAATGGAAATCAAGGTTTTGTTTATTTCATGATCGTTTCTGCCTCTAACGTATGTGTTAACTACTATACAAAATTACATTAATATTGGCTTAGCCGTTTGGCAGTGAAAAGCAGCCATACGTAACTAAAGGTAGTATTGTATGTACACTGATAATGGCTGGATGGATGGATTTTTGCTATTCTTTCACGCAAAAACTACTTAGCTTTACCTAGAATAACAATAAGCTAAGTATAATTAATGAAGATATTGCATGAATTTTTGCACACTTTTTAACCGGATCAATGGCGTATAATTTGTATTTTACATTTTAACTCGACGTTTCGGTGTCTTTGCAGACCCCGTGGTCACGAGCGACTGTTATAATTTAAAATGTAAATATACGCGATAAATCCGGTTAAAAAGAGTTTTATTTAATAGTCGTACATAATAGTTATCGCGAAAACGTAAGACAATATTAAAATTTAAGGCACTTTGGCACCCGATTTGTTTATAACGTTATGTGCCTTTGTAATGTACCTAAAAGATAGTTACATACCTATGTTTGTGGTAAGGAGTTATACATATTATATGGGCGAAGATTCTTTATTTTTATTTTTGTTATTAAAGATAGTTAGGACCTTGGAGAAGAAAATAACCTACTCGAAATACTAATTTAATACAGATGAAGTCGCGGGCATCATCTATGTAATATACCTACCTACCTATACTTTTTCACAAAACCTAGGTGAAACTGCGGATCACTGCTTTGTTGTAACAGTTTTTGAAGTAATTCTGTCTGTTTATCTATCAGTAACGCTTTCACAGCTAAACTACTGAGTCGATTTTGACGAAATTTAGAATGAGGTAAGTTTTAACTTCAAAGAGGATATAATAATAGTATTTATCCAACTCTAATAAACGGTATCCACGCGGACGAAGTCGCGGGTCACAGCTAGTTATTAATAATCTTCAATTATTCACTCGTATCGTAACATATACTTACAAGCTATTTTTAACTTGAATAGGGCCGCGGAATCCGAATCGTTGTTTTTCTGTAGTGTAGTGTTTGGACAAAAAGCTTCTTGTTGTGCGTTTGTTGACATGAGCCTCACATATATTATTTTATTTGCAAACCATTTCCATAGGTTTTCTCTATTCCGTGCGTATAACACTTGGGCTAACACATCACGGGTAGAGAGCTACCAGCCGTTGTTCACTAGAACTGCGATGTCTTAGCCCACCAAATTGTTTTTGGCATTATATTTGTTAACCCTTTACCCGCCAGACTCTATATCAGTATCAGCTCCCAGCGCCAAGCACAGTTAATCTAAAAATAAATACCTACAACAAATAGGGATGTTCAATGGTAGATAGATATACCCGTCCCAGCTTCGCACGCTTCAAATTCAATCTTAATAGTTTCAGCTGTTTAAGCTTAAAGAGGTAACAGACAAATAGATAGAAAGAGGAACTTTGATATTAAATTTCTAATACTTAGTATGTATTTCGGTTACCAAACGAAACAAAACTCGTATAAAATATTTTGAAAGATTTATTGATTTCAGCACAATATATTAGGCCAAAGATTAATATTTTTATGACTCTATACTGTGATGAAGTTTGCACCTTTTAATGTAGTTAAATGACATTTATCGATAATCGATAACACGACCATAATAACTAATGCTAAGCACAACGCTAATGGAAAATTTCATAAGGCGGCACTCGCTTATTACGTCAGAAGCGGTCGTATATTTATTTCTATAGCATCAATTTCTTTAATTGTTTTAATTTATTTGTTAAAAAGTAGTCAGTTTAAACAGAAATATTTTTACTTAAGTGGATTTTCGTTTCGGTAAATCTATGCTTATGTCCCATCCATTTGATCGGTTATATCCGACAATGGCGCTGGACATCAATGCAATTTTCTAATAATAAAATCAGTAATTTATCTCTGACATATTTTTAAGGTTTTTTAATTAAGAGACTTAAGTGTACTCAATTGTAAATGATTACTTGATTAACCATTTACCAAAAACTAACATTTTTTTAACATAATCCAGCGTTATTAAATAAAAAAGCATATGAAACGGATGGTGGTTTTTAGTCGTATATACATATACGACCTTGGCGGAATGGACTCGAAAATATTTGTCGGTTATATCCGACCGTAGCTGTTAAAGGGTTAAGTATACTTGGGGAAAAAGTATAAGTGTAAAAGCGGTTTCTAGACCTTACAGAAGCCTAGTTCTGCATGGCCGCGCCGTTCTGCGCGACAAAATCCCAGTTTTGAGCTTTAATTCGGCTAAATCATGGTATATTATTTTCATTTCTTACTTGGCTGCGTAACATAAACGGAAACTTAGTAAGAACAGACCTCTAGAAAGGCTGTCTTTGTATAAAAGTCTAATTGGTGCTATTTTTGTCTGGTGCTATTTCTTACAGACATGGTTGTCTGTAAGATATCGCTCGTCAGCGATAAGACCTCTTAGTAGTACTTACTCAACACACTGTTTTTTTTTTCTCATTTACTGTCTGTACTGTATACTGAAGTGTAAATAAATAAATAAATATTTTTACTATATTACCTTTTTGCTTAATCTTCGTGGATTAGTTTCAAATTATTATTATTTTTCACTTCAAGGTGAATTAAATTTTATCTATCATCACAATAGTACGTAAATAGAATAAAAAAAAATACACAAGTTACATAATCTAATATTATACATTGGTAATCATTCATAGAGCGGAGCAAGTGTGATCAATTATGCCATTCTCCAAATGAGTGTTAACTATTTCTTGTTTCAGAATAAAATATAATCATAGAACATGGACGAAAAGGTGTTCAAGTCTACTATTACAAGGGTCCAGGCGAAGACTGACGATTTATATAGTCTGCTTAAAATAAACCCTGCTGTACCAATAACAAAGAATACAAACACAGAAGCCTCCAGTATTGCTTTTGAGCCCCAAAGGGACAAATATTTCATACCAAAAAAGAAATCAAAATTGAAAGTGCAAACAGTAAGGGATATAAGAAATACTTTTGAGCAAGATATTTATGAATCCTTGCCCATTGAAATAGAAAAGCAAGAAAGTTCACTTCTTCGTAAAATAAAAAGTGGCCATTTGAAAAACGAGAGTACGAAAAATCTAGCAAAAAGTATTTTGAAATTAGATAAGCCCATTTCTAGGTCCTCATGGCAAATTTTAACAAACATTAATCCAGAAAATAATGCACATCGACAGCAATATGTGTTGTGGAATGGAACTTACATAAGAGTTAATGGTAGCAGAGGCGGTGGAACAAAATTTTTGCATAAAACGGATTTATACAATAACGTGGCAGGTCTTTCAAAAAGTAAGACTGTTAAACCTGTGCATATGAGGGAGAACAAGAAGAAAAACTTATTAGAAACATCTGTAAACATAAAATTTAAACCTGGTCCTCTGTCAAGGAAATTTCATTTGGACTGCTCGTATCAAAAGCATCAAGTGGGTAAAACAGAGTTAGTTTCACTACCGTCTCCAGTTTTAGAAGTTTACCCAAGTTACGAGCACGCTTTAGATTCAACTATCACCAATTATTTGCAGAACATGCGAGATTTAGATGGAAGTGTATCTCAGACATGGGCTGAGTTGGCGGCTTCTGCTGTAGGATCAGTAAAAAATGGGAAATTGCGCAAACTGTCACCGGACGTTATAAAATTTGAGTTAAATTATAAAAACGGACAAGGAAGAATCCTTATGCGTAATAATGGAACAGATAGAGAGGATAACGATTTTGATAAATTAACAAACTCCATTGAAAATGATACCGAAACCGAAGTGAAAAATATGTTAAATGAAATTATAACAAGCGTGGAAGTCAGTTTAAAACAAGATCATTTTGGTATCGATGACGAACCTCGGTCCGTTTCAGAATTGGATATAAATTTGATTTCTGGTGGGGAAACTATGAAAGATAAAGCAAAGAAGAAATATTGCGAGTTAGACAGACTTGACGTAACCGTAATACGACTATCAGATCAGGGTGCCGACGACGCTACTAAGATATGTAAAAAATCATATTGCAATCTAGGATGCATTTGTTCTTCATTGGAATGCTGTAATTATGTTAAAGGGCATTGTCGACGCATTGAGTGCATGTTTGAATGCAAGTGTGATTTTTCTAAGTTTGCTCATTATGAAAAATTCCCGGAAATTTTGTCCCAATTAGTGAATTTAGATCGTGAAATCTCCGGCAAACTGGCTAAGGAAGAACAGAAATTTCACCAAACCGTGGTGATGACTGGAGATAAAAGCATCGTTCTGAAAGGCGAGAGTAGAAACTTGAAAACACCCCAAAAATATGCAGACTTTTACAAGAATATGTGCTTAAAAAATAAAATACCTTCAACACGGGCGCTTTCGGTTGTGAGCTTGAAACTAAATTGTCAAAATGTAGAACCTTGGTGCATGGTTCACAAATTGTATAAATGTTTCTGTAAAGGGAAATTCATTGAAAGTAATTTTGGAACAGAAAACATTCCAGAAGTAAAACAAGATTCTCTTAAAACTTTTGATGCTTTGAATACTGAAGAAAAATACAATACTGGAAGTGAAAATGAATTCAACAAAAGAATACTCAGAACTTCTTCACATGGTGACTATAGAGATACGCCGACCGATAATGAAAGCAATAATCCATGTTCCCGTGTATTACCTTATTCGAAGAGAAAATATAATTTGGATTATTACAAAAAACTTAGTCGCAAAATTGTGAACATGGAATCAAACGATATAAAACTACAGAAGAGATTAGCGGAGTTGAGTTGTAAAAATCGACACTCTTCTGAAAATACGCAAAATGAGTTAATTCGGGTTCCGACAAGTACAGTTTCTGGAGAAAGTATTGATGTAGTAAAACAATGTCAAACAAACGAAAATCATCAGCACAATTTGCAAAAGCGCTCTAATGATGCTTTTAAATTGAGTTCAATATTAATAGACGACAGTGACAGTGATTCGTCATCTTCTGCTATAAAACAATCTAAAAAGGTTGAAGGAAGTGAAAAATGGGAACCAAAGAATAAAACTTTAGTTAAATGGTTGGAAAATAGTTACAAAAAATATAAAAAGGAAATAGAACTGGGAATAGAGAAAACATCTTTGGATCCTCCAAAAGCTGGCACTATGACATTGTATGCTTGGGATTTTATATTAAATAGGTATCGAGGGCGTAAAAATTTATTCTTGGTTTCAAAGTCCCCACCGTACCGAATATTTATTGCTGTAAATACTAAACACCCCTTATTTGAAAATTGTATCAACATCGATGAAATTAGATATGCTGATCTTCATAAATATCCGAACACTGTGAGAAATTTACTGAGCAATGCTAATGATTTAACAAACCACTTTTTTATTTTTCGAGGATTAAAACATTGTTGGGAGTTAGTTGGGTCTGTATCAAAAGTTGATGATAAATCAAAAGAAAGTGATATTGAAATTGCTGAAAATGAATCACCAAAGCTTTCCTTGGACATCGATGATGGAGATTCTTGTAATGATGTATTAGCTGTCAGCAATGTGACTAACACCGCAGTTTTGAAGCAAGATATGCAACAAGATTTGGAAATAAAAAAGCAGAACAATGTTGCAGACTCATCTAAATGGTTTGTAATGACTATAGCGAACGATTTTTCGGAAATACAATTTTATAAAAAAGGATTTTTTGTTAAGTATGAAAGTATAATAAAAGCGATTAATGTCTCACGTAGTTCTGGGAATACTGTACGATTATCATCAGTGCAACAAAGTGACCCAAATAGTACTCCACACTTTGGGATTTATGCTATTCCAAGGGTAAATGAGTACTGTGTTTTTATTGGTCCATATGAAAAAGATGAGCCATTAGGAATAGAAATCATTAAAACATATTCTGATACTTTAAAGGCAAAAAGAACCCGAGGAGTTTGGATAACTACAAAAAAAGTAGATAATTTAAATGTAATTGATAACCCACTTGATTATATGCCAATTTTGAACAAGGCTTTACAAGAAGAAGTACAAATTGACAGCGCTGATCAGGATTTACATTCCGAACCGGAACCGGGAGCTCACTCCGATGCTGACATACCTGACGCAACTAGTTCTACCAATACATCAAATAAAGAATCCAAAAAAAAATTAACTCGCATTGTCATTCGAAAGACGAATGGCTTTTTCAAGATACTACCCCAAGCAAAAGCTAAACAAGCTGATGCTAAACGTTTAGAAGCATGTGAAAATCCTGATGAAGTGAGTAATCAGCTTATGGAAATACCTAAAACTTCCGAGTTTTCTAATATTCGTATCAAAGGAAATAAAATTACAAAAAGGCCAATAGCTGAAATAGCACCTCAAGTAAAAGAGTCGAAAAATAAATTTGCCCGCATGTCTATTTTAAAACCAGAAGAAATTAACAAAAAAGTGTTGGAGAAAGCGCACATTTCTAAACAAACTGAAGAAATTGAAAATGACATCGAAGATTTTCTCGCTACTTCTGTAGTATGCGCCCCGCCTGCTACTCTCGCTTCAGAATCTTTCTCTGAGGTTTTTCTTGAATGTAAATCAGTAAAAGATTTAGGCTACATAAAAGGAAAATTGCAAGATGATAAATTTCTAAGTTTCCAGTTTCCCGGATTCAAATTTTCCCCTTATTATGAGAAAAATGAAGCTATCGAAAAGATTAATCAGTGAGTATCCACCGTGCATCGTGTTATTCGTTAATCAGTTTACAAAATAATAACAATAAATTTGAAATGTTTTGCAGAGTTCTGTCTAGAAAAGTGTATGTACCCAAGCATATAAATTTGGAATGGAAAATAGCTACTTCACAAGATGAGCTTATTTGTAAAACCATACTAAACCCAGAAGAATTAGGCTCGGATATGGTAAGATTTTAACATTTTTGTCAATATTTTAATTCTAATCAGCTTATTTATTTCACCCTCTGTAATCTAATATATAAAATTCTCGTGTCACAGTTTTCGTTGCCATACTCCTCCGAAACGGCTTGACCGATTTTGATGAATTTTTTTGTGCTTATCCAGTATCTATGAGAATCGGCCAACATCTATTTTTTTTTTTTATATGGCAATACAACGTTTGCCGGGTCAGCTAGTAGTTATATACCTAACATCAAAATACTTACTTATAAAACAAACTTTTCAACCTGATAAAATCTTAGGTAAGAGTTTATTAAATAAAGTAAATAAGTAGGTATGGAAAAATATATTCACCTTCTTGTAGCCGAAACTAATTTCAGGTAAACATACCTAGGGATATAGGGTGACTGGTGACAAATTTTGGGTACTGAAGGAGAGCACTCTGTTTTCGATTTGGTCATAGTTATGCAATAAAAGTAGGTACTTATTTTTGCGTCCGTTACCCAGCCAGATTTTGTCGAAAATGCCATTTTAATGCAATATATGATTAGAAATGCAGCTCCTGTAAATGTTATGCGAACTTTAAATTAAGTATGCTCATATTTTGTTAGTTATACGAAAAAAACTATTCCTGCTGCAGTAACGTTACCCCAACCAGACTTTATTCTTTCTAATGTTTTTTTTTGTGAGAAAAATTGTATCTGTTTGTACCTATGTGCTTTGGTTGCGAAGATATTCAAAATCCTGCTGGAGTAACGTTTGCGTAAATTTTTGTATATTTTTGTCACACCATTTATACTAAACCATTATAGTAAATTTTTGTCACACCATTTATACCAAATCGACTTTTAATTGTATAGATAACAAAATATTTCAAAAAACCCATTATAAAATATAAATATAAATATTTCTGACACTCGCAAAACATTATCTAGCCCAAATTAAGTTACTATGATTTAATGTATTCACGGGATTCTTACCACGATTTTTAATTTTATTTTCGCACGTCCGATGTTTCGATGCTGTTACAAGCACCATGATCGCGGACTGGAAAGAACTTGTGTTATGGATACTAGATAACTGATATACTTAAGAATTATATAAACATACAAATATTGAATAAATACAGATTTTTTAATAGAATAAACTTAAATAAACATAGAAACATCCATGAATTGACGACTAATATCTGTGTTCATCACACCGATATCCGCCGCCGCCACGCTGCCGGAATTCGAACCCAGGACCTCTGGCATAGAGGGCAATATATGTTACCACTACACCAGCCGGTTGTCAATAAGAAAGAAAAAAATCCGGCTGGGGTAACGTTACTGCAGCAGGAATCGTTTTTTTCGAATAACTCACAAAATGTTATACTAAATTTCAAAGTTCGCATAACATGGTTGTCTGGTAGAGATCGCTTTCCAGCGATAAGACCGCCAATTGTATCTCAAAATTTTTATCATGTATTTTCTTTTTTTTTGTACTTATTAATGGCATTCAATAAAGTGTAAATAAATAAATAAACATTTTGACAAAATCAGGCTGGGGTAACGGACGCCTTATTTCTCATTAGAATTCTTTGTAAATAAATACTTACGCTTGAGTCAATCGCGGCACGTGACCTGGCACGCGGATCGCTGCCAACGCTAGTGTAACCGTGCGTTGCAAAATCTATTCTTTAACTCTCGGTTAAAGAATAGATTTTGCAAGGCAATTCGAAATGGCAGCCTTAGTTTGGACATGATTTTGCCAGTGTTGGAAGAAGTTGCTGGTGCTATTACACATATAATTAATTTCTCCCTCTCCAGTAACGTCTTTCCTTCACAATGGAAAAAGGCTTTCGTAATCCCTCTTCCTAAAACTGCCAAACCTCTTACATACTCCCACTATCGTCCCATTTCCATACTTCCAATAATCTCAAAGGTTCTTGAAACTATTGTCCACAAGCAACTTTATGAACACCTCATCTCTAACCAGCTATTGTGTCCGTATCAGTCCGGTTTCCGTCCTTCTCACAGTACTGTTAGTGCATTGCTGAATATAACTGAAGACATAAGACACGCCATTGATGAAACTAAACTTACTGTGATATCACTGTTAGATTTCAGCAATGCATTCAACTCGGTTGATTTTGACATTTTGCTAGGAATGCTAAGAACACTCAATATTTCACCCTCTGTCATTAACTGGTTTAAATCATATCTTTACGGTCGTCAGCAGTGTGTTGTAGTTGAGAATACCTTATCTGCATGGTCTCCCCTCACTGCCGGAGTCCCTCAGGGTGGAGTGCTTCCACCATTATTGTTCTCCATATTTATCAATAATATATCCAACGTGATAAACTCCTCGTTTCACTTATATGCTGACGACTTACAAATATATCGCCATTTTTCCCTTCCCGATGTCAACGAAGCTGTACAGTTGATTAATAAAGACCTGGCGGCCATCCAGTTGAGGGCAAAATCTTTTGGTCTTCTTGTGAACCCCATTAAATCGCAAGGCATGATTGTTGGTAGCAGTAGACTTAGAGGCAGATTGGACTATAGTAAAATTCCATCCTTAGTTTATGACAGTGTCGCTTTACCTTACTCACAAAAAGTAAAAAATTTGGACTTATAATCGATTGCAATATGACGTGGGCCTCTCATGTTGCTGATGTAAGCAAAAGTATGCACTTCAAATTCCACTCCTTAAAACGACTTCAATTCTTCTTGCCATTAAAAACAAAAATTATGCTCGCTCAATCTCTGCTGCTGCCGACCTTAGATTATGCTGACATTTGTTTCTTGGACGTATCCGAGGAACTTCTTGACAAGCTTGAACGCTTACAAAACTTGGCGATTAGGTTCATTTACGGATTGCGTAAATACGATCACGTTTCGGATTTTCGCTCTAAGTTACAGTGGCTGCCGAGCCGTCGTCGCCACGACCTACATATTTTACATATTTTTTGTGTTTTTATTAATTATAATATTATAAATACATATCTATTTAATTATATTTTACTATGTTTTATCCGTGCACCTGCTTCCCTACTTCTCACAAAATATCACACAGTCATGGGTTGGCTGGAAGAGATCTCTTTTAGAGATAAGTTCACCTTTGCAAACTATAGTTTATTTAAGTGTATTGGTTTTGTTTTTTTTTTTTAAAGTGCAATAAAGAATATATAATAAGTTTAAGTTTAACTCGGTAAATAATTAATATTCTCTTCATGTATGATCTCAACCTATCGCGTCCTCGAATTTCACAAGTGTCCCACCAGTCACCCTGTATGATAAATATTTAGCTATTGTTTAATTATTATTAGGCTTTTCCTAAATAGGCTGGCCAGACATCCTCGACATTGACTTTTTTAACATTGTATAAATTTATGACTTAATTTACGTATCTATTTTTTTCTTGACATTTAGGTAATTTCAATTAAGATCTCATCATCATGTCTATTGTTTTTTGAAATTATCTCCCTTGACATGTAATTTATGTATCGTTCTTCTGTACTTGTTTTTTTGTATCCTATTGATCATTTTTTACAAAGGGGTCTACAAAATGATCCTTTAGTACACCTTCAGAAAAACATTTATGTACTTACATTATTCCTGATGGCTTATGCGATTAGAGGCATTTTAACTTTGTAGTTTATTCATACATTAAATATTATAAGTTTGTGAAAAAGCGACATTTATTCGTTTTCCGATGGTTTTCCCTTTCCTTTCGTTTTCCGTGGCTGATCATTTTGTACCACCTTTCCCTACAAATATTTTGAGTTTTAAAAAGATATAAATTTTTGTTTAACTTTTTTATTTTTCATTGGTTGTAATATGCTTTTGTGTCTTAAGAAGTCATTGTTTTTATTGCAGGTATTAACTACTAGCGGATTGCTTCATAAAAAACACTTACTTAATAGCAAACTGACAGATATATTTGATGACGATGTAGAAATAAATGCGGTAAGTAACTACTTTGAAATAGTAGGTACTAAATTAAGGTTCATAGTAAGCCACGTCTACCAACCATCATGGCTTTTGCACTTGCTCATCGGAGCAGCCCCTTGTCAGTCAGTCCTTTCTGTTTAAACCACTTAACTGGCTACGTAGAACCGTCAATGAGTACTGTATAGAAGGATCTCCCAGAAACGAGTACGAGAACATGGCGCCTATTATGTATTAAAGTGTATGTGGCCGTTTAATACCCGCGCCAACTAAAAAAAATCCCCGAACCTGCGTGCGCCATCAGTCCGTCTTCGTCTACACGTGAGATGGAGCCTAAATGTGGTTTTAAACCCTCTAAATGTCAAGAAAAAATTGCCCCAAGAATTATCTAGTACGTACCTAAGTACCTAGTGTTGAAAATTCTAGAAATTGATTGGTCAGCCTGAGATTTAAATTAAATAATTTAATAACTGAGCATTTCTAAAAAAACTTGTATTTTATATGCAATAAAAATCAACCATGGTCGTTTAAACCAAAACCACCACTTAAACTCAATGTCTTTCGACTTCTTGTACATTTTAATAATCCTGGTGTCAAATTATTTCATTCAATATAGAATTGTCTTCATAGGGTTCGCTCAGAGTATCCCTACCACCCCTGGACAGGCGTGTCGTAAAAGGCTCCTAATTCAAGTGGATCCTGCTTGGTGGTAGGATCCCGTCAGGGTCCGACTGGCTAGCGACCACTCTTCATATAAAATCTGCCGCCAAATATTACTCCAGTGCTTCCATGCTGAAATGGGAGAAAAAGATAAACTTCTTTTCTCGGACATACTGTAAATGTCAGTTAAGGGACTGAGGTTTTATTGGGATTTTTGTGGGCGATAGGCTAACCCCCTGTCCCTGCAATAGTCTCTCTATCATTATGATACCTCCAAATTTGTCAAACGTGACTTCAGACGGTTGCATAGCCTTTGGTGCTCTGCCTACCCCATAAGGGATATAGGCCTGAAGTTATCAATATAAAAGTGTATATATTATTAGTTTTGAAAGCAAACGTCTTGCATGTGACTTGCTATCTTTTTTCTTCGTAAGATTATAATTCCTCGTTCTTACAAATAAGTACCTACAAAACTCAGCGTCAAAATTCGTCGTTTTTTGTACCTTGCCATTTTTGGCTGCCCATAGAATTTACAATATGGCAAAAAACTGAAATGGCTTAAATTTTATGATCTAACTTCAATAGATGCATCGACTTTTAAGTGAGCCTCCTGCCAAAAACTGTGTCACCAATAAAAAAGTTGACGCTGTATATATCGGTATGCTTTCAAATTGCAATCAATCTCTAATTTAATTCCATTTCTTCTTTACAGAGTCTTGAAATTACATCTGAAGACGAAGTGTAAACTTAAAGACTGACGCAACATTTAAATGGAGTACTGAAAAAGTGCTTATCGTCGCTCAAAACAAACCCTATTCAACATTTAGGAGATATCGTTCGATAATTAGTAATACCGGTGTAGCGTTGATCGCACACCATCATAACAAGGTTAAATTACAGGTTGAGTCATTCTTAACTACTATTTAATTAGGTCCATGTGGTGTTAAACATTTTGAATATTATTTCGTTCTCTGTGTGAGAACAAAGCTGAGGCGAGCTATGATAAGTTTTCGCCAGAGAACGAAAAGTATAAGATTTAGGCTATAACGACTTAGTAGTTTTGTCACCAAAGTATTTTAGTAGATACCTACCTATCGTTATTTCTGTACCTATATTTATGATAAGAATAGTTATGAGTCATTAAGTAACCTGACTGTATTTACTTTGGTATTATTAAGACTAAATATCGAGTACCTGTAAATATAAGTTGCTAAGTGACTATGTACCTAACTTCAAATGTCCTAGGCTATTAAAAAGTAGATCCTTGTGTCCTAAGTCCGTGTGTCTATTTAAAACTTCTAGTTTGAACTTGTAAATAAATCTTGCATGTTCTTTACATAAACATAAAATGAAGTACAAATAAAGAAAAAATAAGTAAGTGGGTACTACGTTTCAACACGATTTTTCGAGTTTACTTTTATTCTCATTTCAGTTTTTCTTTAAGTACTATTCACAAATATGATCGTGTAATGTTGAAAGTATATAGGAAGTACTTAATTATTTTTACTTTTTGACAAGAAAATTGAAAAAAAAGACCGTGACGGTCTTATTTAATATGTTATGTATTCTGTGACTGCTTTTATAAGTCTGATTAGTATTTTCTTTACTGTAAATAAACGTTAAGTATCTGTGATATAATTGTAAAAGGCTGTAAATATGTTCTTCAATTTTTTAACTATCCTAACCATATCTTTGAATTCTGGTCTAAGTCCATATATGTATATTCTAGCGTTGATCCTTGGAACTTTTAAATGTTAGTACCTAATGATGGTATTGAATGTTCTCGCAGTACTCAATCTAAGTATATGTTTTTATTTATCGTTGATTTGTTCTTTTGGCCAGACTTGTAGATATAGTTAGTGGTAATAAAAACCAAAATAACCGTCTTGTATTTCCATATTTTATAAGTGGAAACTGTACGTAGCTCGTAGTAGGTACCTACATTATATTTAGGCTTTACCTTTAATGAGTTACATAAAGTTAGAGCTAACTGAGTGTAAGGTTCGTAATACCTAAAAAGAACGCAATGAAACAAATTGCGGTTCTTAGTTCAAAAATAAATGTTTTTGTAAGCTTGTACCAAAAATATGAGATTCTCCAATTCATTATTAGATAGTAAAATAGTAGGGAATGTCAACATCATATAACAAGTCACGTATTTTTTTAAACACTTACGTCGTGTTCAAAAATAACCAAAGTTGTCCTTGATCAGGATATGTACCTACATGTCAGTGATAAATCATTTTAGTTATCAGTTAAAAAGGAAAAACCACAACTCAAAGTCAAAGTCAAAAGAATCTTTATTTCGTAAGTATTTAAATACTACTTATCGAAGTCTAGGTGGTGATAAAATATTCTACAGCTTTATGTTTAAATCTTGAAGGGTGGATATCGATTTATGTTCGTATTTTATTTACCTACTTTTGAACCCCTTTTATAGTGCGATTTTAAGTGTTTGTTAAAAACGTCAAAACTGCAACCGGTTGGCTTAATTTTTGCTAATATTAAAAAAAGTTATAAAGTTTTGTTCTACTATCGGCCCCTACTTACAAGTTTTTTAGTAGGTATTCATAATTTAAAACAATCTATTTTATTTTCTTTGACTGTGACCGCGGTAAGAGCGGCCACGCGGTTGCCTGACCTGGTTGGTCCGTGTGAACGTGTAAATAGTTTAACCGATTCTTTTGTTACATAAACGTTGAAGATTTAAAAATATAAATTGAATTGGGAGTTATTAAGTTAGCGTTAAATCTTTGGCTTGTTAAATTGATTATTTTATTTTCGTTAAAAATATTTCATTTGTCTTTTTATTTCAGTGAATACAGCGAAAAGTGTAATTTTGTATTTTTAGTTTTAGTTGTTGATAAAGTTATTGTTTTTGTACCTATGTACCTACCTTCTTTGAGTTTATTTCTTTAATGTCACATTTAATATTATTAAAGCTGCCATAAATGTATGAAAAAGTATTTTTTATTGATTTCTCCTCTAGACTGCCTGTCTACTGAAGCGGGGCGAGTTGGTAGAGCCTTGAATGAGCATAATAGATATGAAGAATGATATCAAAATCTCCGCTCTTCTTTAGTGGACAGGGAGTTGCAAACTAGTATAAAAATTCATCATTCACGCGAAGCGAAGACGCAAATGGGAACCGCTTGAAAAATGGGCGCAATTTGTGGACAAAATTTAATTTTGTCGTTATGCTTATCTAGTATCGCCCAAAAGCCCTCGCCGATAGGTGACGGGGACAGATATACAATGAGAATACACACGCCTGTACACCTTGACTAGCATACTGAGAATTTGTCATAAGTCTACCCCGGAAACAAAGAAGCTAAAATATTGTATGAATCGAATCGCTTCGCGATTACACGAATAGTCATGTGTCTAGTTATATACCTCTTATCAATTTATTAGCAAAAGTTTAACCAAAAAACCGACGCCTTCGTCCATGTTCGTAACTAATCTTTGGTAACCAGTTACCAAAAAAGATTTTTTTTTCGCCTTTTGGTAACTGGTTGCGAAAAAAGAATAATTTTTCCACATTCGTAGATTTGTTTTTTGCCATTTTGGTAAGCCGACACATGATTGATTTATGCAATACATAGATATAACCCTTCTGGAATATAATGTTGATCAGACCTCAATCCCATAAACGCCTATAAATATCTAATTAAGTACCAGGGAAGCAGAAAGATGTGTGAACCACTCCATGGGATCCAAGTGGAAAATAAAATTATATTTCGATCTCATGCAAGTTGCTGGATGGAAATTATTAACTTAACGTTTTTTTTTATTCTTACGCCGTATTGGTGCGGCTTAGAATACCACCCCTACCACCCCTGGATAAACATGTAGTAAAAGGCGACTAATCCGAGTAGCCCCAGCATGGTGGTAGGGCGGGACTCCTTGTCTACGGCGCGGCGCCGTTTGCCGTGTCATGGTATGGCACTGGCCCGGCACCGTGTCATGCACCGCCACCGGCAGAATGCACGGCGTCGTGTCGTGCTACGGCACCGTCTATGGCGTGCTGCGCAGGTTGCATCGCTCATATTATTGTAATGCCAGCAAAGAACTTTGATTTTGATTTTTCACCGGCGGAATGCGCGGCACGGCGACGGCCACCAAATATTACCGCTCCAGCGGTGATGTGTTCGGGTAATATTTTATGAAGAGAGGTTCTTTCCTAAGCCCGTGTGCTTTCATCTTCCCTTATCAGGTCAAAGGCGGACTTAGTCTATAATAAAAAAACAGTTTCACATAGGTTTCATCTTATTTTTTGCATATTTTGTAATAAAATGCATGAAAGGCTAGCTAGGTACCTACTAGGAGAGCATGGGTGTGTGATTTTTATTTTAAATTTTTTTTTTTTTCATAACTTCGCGTTTGGTTGTAATTTGGTGAGAGCCATAATTATGAGAGAACTGTTAGATTATTGTATTTGCAGGGTTGGAACTCGAAGACGCTTCGATAGACGGCGAGGAAGAAGAAGTTATACTCCCTTAAATCTTCATTATTTTTTTTATTATATCTGGCCAGCAACTTACAAAGAGTTTCCACATTCGTAACTAAGAACAAGTTACAAAAGTGGAAAAATCCTTCTTCTTTCGCAACCAGTTACGAAAAAGCGAAAAAAAAATCTTTTTTGGTAACTGGTTACCAAAGATTAGTTACGAACATGGACGAAGGCAAACCGACAATCTCCACAATAGTTATATCGCAAGTAGTGCTTGACAATTTTATCTACGTGTATTTAAGTTTAAAAACATAAAAGCACAAAACTCCATAACACAGAACCTATATAGGCATTTCTTTGCTAAATGGAAAATCGCTGTCCCGAACTAATTTTATCCAATAAATTGCGACAATAGTCAGTTTTTTGTATGAATAATTATGTACTTTTAGGTATTCTAGACCCGCCACAGCTTATTTAGTCATTTAAAAACATCATCATCAGCGTTTACCGGCGACTTTGACCATGTCGTCAGTCCATCCTGCCGGGGGCCTGCCTACGCTGCGTCTCCCAGTAGGTGACCGCCAGTCAAGAACTTTTCTTCCCCAACGGCCATCTGTTCTGCGAGGTATGTGCCCTGCCCATTGCCCCTTCACCTTTGCAATACTTCTGGCTATGTCCCGCAAGGAAACTCCTAGCATAGCCCCTTTCCATTGCCCGCTGAGCGACTTTAAGCTTGTTAATAAGGCCCATAGTTAGCGACCACGTCTTACTGCCATATGTCATCACTGGCAAAACACACTGGTCAAAAACCTTTGTGTTCAGGTACTGCGGTATTGGGGACGAGAAGATTTTACGGAGCTTCCCGAACGCTGCCCAGCCGAGTTGGATGCTCTTTCTCAAAGTTGGACCTACCTAACTGGATTTTATGTCCTACCTATAGATAATCGTCGACAACTATGAGCGTGGTGCCTCCAACTACCACAGGAGCAGGTGCTACAAAGACGTTCGACATAGTCTTCGTCTTATCCATGTTCATTTTAAGATCCACTCGCTGCGAGGTTCCTCTCAGGTCATCGAGCATTTAACTCAGGTCTTGCAGGGTCTCAGCCATGACTACGATGTCATCCGCGAATCGAAGGTGAGTGATGTACTCGCCGTTGATGTTGATGTCGAGCCCATGCCAGTGCAGAAGCTTGAAGATATCTTCCGACGCCGCGGTGAACAGCTTTGCCTGATGCCCCGCTGCAGTTGGATAGGCTTCGAATTCTAATCCTGAAGACGAACTGACATAGTGGCGTTATTGTACAAAAACTACAACGATTCGATGTATCGATAGTCAATTTGGCACCGCTGCAAAGACTGGAGTACAGCCCAGGTCTCGATCGAATCGAAGGCTTTCTCATAGTCCACAAACTCCAAGCAAAGTGGCTGGTTATCCTTCGTCGTTATCCTTATAAACTGCCGCAGCGTATGGATATGGTCTATGGTACTAAAGCCTTTTCGGAAACCGGCTTGTTCGGGAGGCTGGAAGTCGTCAAACCTGCGCGCGATCGTAATTCATG
Organism: Stenoptilia bipunctidactyla; assembly: GCA_944452665.1. Taxonomy (NCBI): domain Eukaryota; kingdom Metazoa; phylum Arthropoda; class Insecta; order Lepidoptera; family Pterophoridae; genus Stenoptilia; species Stenoptilia bipunctidactyla. The sequence continues at coordinate 20,634,847 of OX101724.1, forward strand.
TTCGGTTCGTAATGACTCTTGAAAAAAGCTTGTACACATGGCTCAACAAAGTAATGGGTCTGAAGTTCTTCAAAAGGGTTTTGTCACCTTTCTTGTAGAACAAGACCACTATGCCTTGGAGCAACGCTTTGGGCGTTTTGCCCTCGAGGATGACAGAATAGTACAGCTTCTGAAGGGTCTTAAGCACAGGTTTGCCACCAGCTTTCAGAAGCTAAAAAATTTGTATTTTTTTCTGGCGAAAGATGATTTTTTTAAATACTTTTAAAAAAGCTTTAACTATCTTCACAAATCATAATTATTTTTTTATTTTAAATATTAAATCCAACATCCATATGTGAAGGCTGTCCTCAATGTTTTTAAATAGTTTCCTGATAAAATTTGAAAACTTCATTTAAGTCAAATTTTGTATTGAAACGGAACGTTAAAATCGTGAAACGGAACCCAATCAATGTGAAGTGCGTTGGGTAAATCGATCAGCGGGCAACTGCCATTTTGCAAGTTTTTCCACTGCGTTTTATGGTTGTACGGGCCGATGCCGAACACCTTGAAGATAGTTGGAATATTACTGAATAATAGAGTAGAAGTTAATTCGTAAAACAGTTTATTGCAGAACTTAAGAGTTAGATGATTATGAGGACGCGTAATGGTCAGGTGCTAATTGCGTACTGAATATGTTTTATGTTAAAATGATTAAAATCTTCAATGTTGCAAAAACGCTGACGCGTGACCTAATTTAAGCTTTATTGTACTCCGCACATGCTCCCGGGGGAAAAGATAAAGATGAGATGAAATGATGTGTTAGTCGGAATGAAATGGTACATGGTGAAGGGCATTAGTTGCTTAACCTATGTTAGTATTTTATTTAATCTAATCTGAACGCCGCGCCGCACTGCGTTCTACGCACTATCGTCCGAAATTGTATACACAGAGCGGAGCACAGGCGAAGTGCTCTTATCTATTTTATTTTTATTTTTAACCCTATGCACTGATAGTTTATTATCACTTTCACTATGACAGTCAACACTAAATCGCACGCTGGGCTCCGGGCCGCACGGATGCTGCTGCGGCTGGGGAGCGGGCACGGCCGCGGCCGCCGCGCGCCGCCCGGCCGCCCGCCGCCGCCAACACTCCTACTACTGCTACCATCACGTATATTGTAACATAGTGATGAATGTCGTGGGTGGAAACTCCATCACTCAGCGGTATTGCTTGCTTCATCGTTTCTATTTCTGTTTGTATTTCAGCCAATTGTTTCTTATGGAGTTTGTAATCGGGCTCTGATAGCGTCTCAGACTTGGTCAGGGGAATATTTATCAAATGATTGATAGGTGATATAGTTATGGGCTCAAGGTCACGGGATATATTCATACTACTAGAGTCTAGTCTATGTGAGTAAACAGTAAACTCTTTCGATTTGATGATACAGCCCTCGCTTACAGTTATCAAGCTGGCGAGTTTTAATTGTAAAGCGGTAACTTGATCCGCACATATCAACTTAAGCGAACAAGTATCACAACAATAAAATAAGTACCTATTTATTTGATGTAATTCTTCCCATTTGTTACTACAGAAACTCGTGGTAGTTATACAAGCTCCCGTGTGTTTGTCTTTATCACAGAATGTGTCATCGTCTTTAATTTTTAAGATAGCGCGTCTCAAATAGCATAATTTAGTTTCAGCGTTTAAATGTAAACATGAACTTAGGTCGTTTTCGGTTAAGGGTATTAGGGAGTCCTTTCTAAGGCTCACAGCGGCGTATTGGCTTACTGGATTTATGATTGATGACTTATCATTCATCTGTTGCGGAATAGGGATTAATTTTAAAACTTCAAACATATCTCTATTGATGAGAGGAATTTTAATTTCAAAAATCATGAAATGACGACTTATTTTACTTTTGATTAAAAGTATATTACTTATAAATGTTTGTAAAGTCAGCAGCGCTGACCGGTAGGCTAAGGTCACTAGGCAGTCTGCCTGATATGATGTTGAGCTGATTCAATAACTCATTGGGAGTGATGAGATGTAGATTGAATCTTCCATTATAAAAATTAGTAATCGTATTTAAAGTTAAATCCTGCATGTTTTTAAGGTGTGACAAAATATTGAATGCTAATAATGCTGATTGCGTGAATTCTGACGAGGTAAACAAATTTGATAAATCCTTTCGTAACATATTTATCGATTTATCCTGCTCTATTAGTTTTTGATTTACGAATTTGTGCTGTTTTTCCATGACGTCTTCAATTCTTTTCATAAAATTAAATTCAGCTTCTACAATGGATGTTTGATTTTTCCACAATGCTGCTAAGTGGTTTTGATTGGATGTTATAAGAGCAATGTCCTTCTCATACTTTGCCGCGAAGTTATCGTCGAGTACTCCAAACAACGAATTAGCTGTATTGCCTACGACATTGATAAGGCCGCGCCTCCGGCGTGAGTGCGCAGGGAATTGCTGACCGAGCATAATATGATTGTAGTACTCGAGCTCTGCCTCAGCGTGACGTAACTGCAACATGATCCCGTCGCAATGAGACTCCATTTTTATCGTCGAACATATGTTTTCTAAGTACTTGATATATTTTACGAACGCTTCGTTTCCTTGCCAGTAAGGGTCCATATTATAATAAACGACGAGTTTCCAATGATCTCTAATTATATGCATGTTAGATAAGCGATCGAAATAAATACTTTTGTGATCTTGAAAATTAGTTATGTTATATCTGCTTTCTACTGTTAATATATTCATAAATAATAATAAAATAGACATAACTGTTGTAGCGAAGCAGTATCGATTTTTACGAGTTCTTTTGTTCGTTGTTTCATAGTTTCATCCTGACATTTGATTATTACTTAGTTGCGTTTGTTGAGAAGATGGGGTGCAGATGGGGTCCAGTGAAGATGGGTTTGCGCTTTCGTTTTCAATATTAACGGGTAAGATGGAAAGTTTAACGATTGGCCTTTTCATTTCACCGTTCTTGGTTTTAAGGGTGACCACTCTTACGTAACCGTCTGTGCCAGGGTGAAGCTGTATAACTCTACCTAACGCCCACTTCCCGGCTGGTAGGTTTGCGTCGTGGATTACTACGACGTCGTTAAGTTTGATGTTTTGTTGAGGTACCTTCCATTTACTCCTTGATGATAGCTGAGTTAGGTATTCGTTGCGCCATCGTTGCCAAATATCGTTAAATATTTTCTGCGTGTGATGCCATCGGGTTCTGAGGTCATTTTCTGTTTCGATCAACGTTAATGTGGGGCCGCAGCTAAGAAAATGAGCCGGTGTTAAAAAGTTCAAGTCATCAGGGTCCTCTGACAGCGGGCACAGTGGTCTGGAGTTTAAACATCCTTCAAGTTGTGCTAATAATGTGCTATATTCTTCAAATGTGAGCCGTTCCTCTCCAATAACTCTTTTTGTATGGTGTTTAAGACTCCGTACCGCTGATTCCCATAGACCTCCCGCCGAAGGCCATGAGGGGGCGTTGAAATGCCAAACGATTCCTAGTTCAGTTATTTCTTTAGTAAACTCTTGTTTTTGTAATATTGAGTTTATCTCTTCCTGTAAAATTCTGTTACCCTTAATAAAATAGGTTCCTTGATCACTGTACATATGGGCCGGTGTACCCTTCCTGGCAGCCATACGGCGCAGGGCTGCTAGAAATGCTGAGGATGTTAATTCGGAAACCAGCTCTAGATGTACAGCTTTCGTAGCCATACATACGAATACTGCTATATATCCCTTAGTGCAGCTGATGCCACGGCCCTTATTTGCTTTTACATAAACATGGCCCGTGTAGTCTACTCCAGTATGTAGGAAGGGTCGCGATGGGTTGCTACGTGCTGCTGGTAGGTCACCCATCATTTGATAGTATTTAGATGGTTCTTGTTTTCTACATACTACACATAATCTTAATTGTTTTTTTGTCAATCTGTTGCCACCGACAATCCAGTAGTTTTGTCTGATGAATGAGTTAGTTAGCCTTGCTCCTCCATGAAATGTAAGATTATGAGCATAATCTATGATAAGAACGGCTAGTCTGCTGTTGCTCGGTATGATTATTGGGTGCTTCATTTCATAAGGAATACTAGATTTTTCTAACCTGCCGCCCACGCGCAAGATCCCGTAGGCGTCTAAGAAAGGATTTAAGTTTAATATTTGGCTCTTTGAATTAATTGTTTTATTAGCACGTAAACTGTTAATTTCTTCCTTAAATTCTAAGTTTTGTATATTTTTTATTATAATTAATCGCGCTTGTTTTAGTTCCTGTAGAGTAAAGTATCCTTTATTTGTTTGTTTTTTATTTTTAAATCTTAATATCCACGCTACTATACGTATTGTTTGCAAATATGAGCTATGCTTATTAAGCAGTTCTTGTATCAATGAACCATGTGGCTGACCTTGAATCGATGTGTTTACTTGTAGCTTTTTAACTTTTAACTGTTCTTCCGTATTATAGATTTGATCACTTATTTGCTCTAATTTAAATGTGCTTAACCAGTCGGGTCCGTTTTGCCACAGGCTGTTATTTATTAATTGGGCGGGATACAAGCCCCTACTAGCTGGATCTGCTGGGTTTTCATTGGACTTAACATAATGCCAGCAGCTGGCGGGCATTATTTTGAGTGTGCTGTTAATCCTATTTGCTACGAATTGCTTCCACCTCTTTGTATCACCTTTTAACCATGCTAAAAACACCATAGAATCACTCCAACCAAATATTTCTGTTTTATGTTGATTTAAGCATGTTAAAACTTTCTCCATTAATTTAGATAGTAACTGAGCGCCACACAGTTCTAATTGAGGAATAGTTAGGTTTTTCTTTCTCGGTACAAGTTTTGACTTTGCAGCGACTATGGTGACCTTTTTATATTTCTCTATGCGTGCGTATATTACACACGCATAGGCTTGCATTGATGAGTCACAGAACCCGTGAAGTTGAATAATATCGTCCCTTTGACATCCTATCCATCTCGGCATTTCGTATTGGTTAATGTTGTTTACATCCGCGCGTAACTTATTCCATTCATTGTTTATATCTGTCGGTATGACGTCATCCCATTGAAGATTTAATAAATACGTAGATTGAAACAATAATTTAAATTTTGTAGTAACAGGTGAAAGCCATCCTAATGGGTCGAAAATCTTTGATATTTCGGATAAAAGTTGTCTTTTCGTTAATTTAGTTAAAGTGTTATCAAGGTTATAATTAAATGAAAATGTATCTTTTGTGGGGTCCCAACACAATCCTAGGATTTTAGTTTGGTTTTCAGTTTTAAAGTTAAATATTTTTTGTTCTCTTTTATTGCAGTCATAGATATTTAGAATGTTTGTATTGTTTGATGCCCATTTCCTTAAAATAAACCCTCCTGATTCTAAAAGTGTCTGTATTTGCTTAATAATAGCCTTCCCTTCTTCAATATATAAGAGGGCTTCTTCCACTATTCGGGCGGCTTCAGGGTAATTCTGACGCTCATCAGCCGCCAGCTGCTTCAGAGTCATCATGGCGAGGAAGGGCGCCGCCTTAGTGCCATATGTTACTGTTGTTAGTTGGAAACTTCTGATAGGTTGACTTTCATGCTCTCTCCAGATGTTTTTTTGGTAATTTTGATGACGTTCAGCCAAATTCAATTGCCTGAACATCTTCTCGATGTCAGCAGTGAACCCAAACGGGTACTGTCTGAATTTAACAAGTAACTGTTGAAGGTCTTGCTGTAGATTAGGGCCCTTATACATCAAATCGTTTAAGCTATACCCCGATGAGGTATTTTGTGACGCATTGAAAACTGCCCTATATTTTGTAGTGCTGCTACTTTCTCGCACTACACAATGATGCGGTAAGTAGCACTCTGGTATCAAAATGCTATTGGAAAGTTTCATATGATTTAATTGTTCGTATTCGCTTAAAAATAATCTATAACCTTTGGCTAGTTCCGGGTGCTTTCTAAACTTTCGTTCCAAATTTAAAAATTGAGCAATAGCGATTTGTTTAGATGCTCCTAACTTTTTGTCGAGCTCATCCTTAAAAGGATACATAACCTGGTAGCGCCCGTCAGGTAAACGTTTAGTTGTTTGTTTGTAAAATTCAACGCATTTCTGATCGTCTTCTGATATGTTTAACTCCGACGCCGTAATGTCTTCTAATTCCCAAAACTGCTTTATGTCTTCAAGATTATTTAGCACCACGTTGCAGTGGTAGGTCTTAACACTACCACACAATAACCAACCTAACTGGGTTTGTTGAGCAATAGGTTGTGAAATTTCTTCACCCTTAATGATGCCGCTCATAATTATTGATGAATACACATCAACCCCCAATAACAAGTCTACTGGTCGACAGATGTTAAAATCTGGGTCTGCTAAGTCAATATTTTCTATGTGAGACCATGATGGTTTAGTAAACGATCTAGCTGGTAAATGTTTTATTAAATTGTTCATAATTAAAACATTAGTTGTAAATGTAAATGTGTTATAAATGGAGGAGCATTCTATTTTAAGCATTCCTTTGCAATTATTTTCTGTTTTTCCAATGCCGAAAACAACCCCGCTACATTTGGTACGTTTTAACCCTAACGTTTGTGCTGCATGTTCCGTTATAAGGGATATTTGTGACCCTTGATCAATAAGGGCCCGCATGGTATGATAGGAACCATCGGCCGCAATGATGTTGATGTTTGCTGTAGCTAGGAGTATTTAGGAGGAGTCATCCTGTGACACGTGTGACATAGTTTCAGATGTCACGTTGTCGATTTGTCTTGAATTAGTAGGTTTTGCTTGTATTTTGTAATTACCGGATGTGCTCGATTTCCAATTAGCAATGGAGTCATGTAACAAAGAATGATGACTCTTTGCGCAATAGCGGCAACGTTTTACTGATATGCATTTATTACCGTTGTGACTGAATAGACAATTTTGACAAATTTGCAAATTTCTGACTGTTTTAAATTTATTTTCATTATTCATATCCAAGAACTTATCGCATGTATATAAGGTATGATTTTCTTTACACAACGGGCATGATATTGTAGGCGCGTGTAAAGACTTTTGGTTTGAACTTTGACTTGACCTGAGTTTCGAATTGAAATTATTATACGAGTAATAAGGTTTTTTGAAAGATGATGATATGTTATTATGGCTTGATGATGGTTTTACTTCTTGTTTTCTCCTAGTAGATTCTAAAGCTGTAAATTTAAACTCCAAGAACCCTAAAAATTCTTGAAGAATAGGTAATTCTCTAGGGTTTTTCAAATATTCAACATACTCATTATGAGAAACGGAATCAAGCTTTTGTGATAAGATATGGACCAGTAGTGGGTCCCAGGTAGTTATATCGACCCCAAGGTTTGTTATGGCGTGGAGGCACTCCGTGGTTACGTCATGCATTCTTTTAATTTGTGTAAACGACTGTTGGTTTAAAGTAGGTATTCCAAGGAGAGTGTTAAGGTATGAAGTAAAAATTAATTTCTTATTATTAAATCGGTTGTTTAAGATATCCCAGCATATTTTATAGTTTTCAGAGCTAATCGGTAGATGTTGGACTAGTTTTTCAGCTTCACCCTTAATTTTACACTTTAGAAATTGCATTTTTTGGGCGCACGATAAGGACGGATTTTTATGAATTGCTTCTTGAAACAGATCCTTGAAGGATACCCATTGATTATATTGACCGTAAAAAACTGGAATGTCTAACATTGGAGTGGATTTTTCCCTATGAGAAACAGACCATAGCTTTGTGTTTATTTCTTTTTTGAGTGTGTTGTATTTTTGTTCATGCTTGTTGTAAATTCTGTCGTAACTTTCATCCTCACCATTTAATTCACTATCGATTTCCCAATGTAGGGAATCGATCGCACCCCATCTGCTGCTAAGCATCTTCAGGGCATCGTCAAACTCCCACTTGTCGTTGAGATCCTCGACGTCAATGTTTGACACAGTTCTTATGAAGGCTTTAAAGTTAGCCGTCTGTTTCTTGATCAGCTCGTCGAGTTTGCTTGCTGACCCTTGAGACCTTACACCTATTTTAGAGCTGGTGTCCTGATTGTCAGATGTCCTCAAGGATTCATTTGCTTCGGTATACGTCTGATCGCTCTCAATATGATGCTGACGCTGTTTGCTGCCTCCCGCTTCTTTCACGCTCTTTGATGAATAGAGGCTCTGATGTTGCTGGTTAATATAGTCCTTAGTGGACATATAAAGTTGCATCGTTTGCTCATTCTCCTTATTTGTAAAATAAGTGTGACTCCTACTTGCTTCCATGCTAAGTCTATCATGGTTGCCCTGATACTCTACCCAATACCCTTCTAACGTTTCTAAGCGTCTTTTGAAGTAGTCATTAGTTTTACGCTCGGCGCTATCTTTTTTAAAGTTTGCTAGTAGTTTTTTAATAGCCTCAACTTTTTCCACCTGACCAAGATACAGTTCGTTGATATCCATAATTATAAAGTAATGTTAAAGAATATATAAAAAGGAACGATCTTACTTGATTGTTTGCTTGAATCTCGTCCTGTTTCCAGTTGATTTTTACCGCTGAGTGTAATGAAGTGAGATTCGACGAAGGAACGAGCTCGCTGATGATGTTGCTGTTGCTGCTGGATACGAGCTCTGTGCTCGCTGATTTTGATTGCTGCTGAAGTTGAGCTTTCCGCTCACCGTTGAAGTTGCTCCCGTACGTGAGCTTACTGCCCACTAGGAATGCTGCTGCAAGTCGCGAGCGCTATGCCCGCTAAGTTGACGAGGAGAAGTTTTCTACTCGCTGTTTAAGTTACTAAGCTACGAGCTTAGAATAGATATTGTTAGTTTTTAAATCACTGCACTCTCACTGATAATTGTTATTTAGTATTTTTCATTGATACTTTACAGACCCACACGCGATGACTGATAAAATCGACACACGCGGGACTTTTAAAGCTCGAAGGACCAAAAAGATGTACGGGCCGATGCCGAACACCTTGAAGATAGTTGGAATATTACTGAATAATAGAGTAGAAGTTAATTCGTAAAACAGTTTATTGCAGAACTTAAGAGTTAGATGATTATGAGGACGCGTAATGGTCAGGTGCTAATTGCGTACTGAATATGTTTTATGTTAAAATGATTAAAATCTTCAATGTTGCGAAAACGCTGACGCGTGATCTAATTTAAGCTTTATTGTACTCCGTACAATGGTGCACTGTGTTTCTTGGCTTTTAGATAGAACAGTCCACTGGTGATCATTATTTTTACTATTTTAATAGTTTTAATTACTAATAAAAACATTCTAATAATCAATAATTAAGTATGTAGCCACATTGGTTTCGTTGATGTGATAAGTTTAGAAGTTTTTTTTATTATGTAAAAAAGACAGTACCCTGAGCTACAGTCCCCTGTCATTTTTTAGCACAGAGGACTGTTTCAGTACGCAGGGAACTGTTTGATTAAAGTTTTGTCAAGTCTAACATACCAGATTTGTGATCAAATAATTAACAATATCTCTTTTTGGTAGTATCTCAAAATACTATCCAAAATGAAGCCAGCTAAAACCAGAGTAGAAATATTAGAACAAAAACACGTTAGCTGAACGTTTAAGATATAAGCGATTTAAAAATGAACTACAAAAAAGGCTGATTGGATTGTCGTACAATTCGCATCTTAAAAATACTATTATTATAAGAAGTTGTTTTTTTATGCTTACTTAATAAATTACTTAGAATATTAGGGCTACATATAGCATGTTAAGGACGGATTCGAGCGGGATCAAATAACTGGTGCGGCACTTGTACAGCTTTGCTCTGCGTATGACACAGTAAATTTAAATGACTGTAGAAGGTGACCGAGCTCACAGGCGAAAACCCTACTAAATCCTTGAGCGAACTACTCACTAACAGACTCTTTCAGGTACACCTTTACATGAAAAAAAGAAACCCGTGAAAAATGACCTACCTACCTACCCCATGTTACCAAATGTTCTGACAAATCCTAACGACTACTGTATACATGTATACAGCACCCAGGACTGACTGCTTAACGTGCTCTCCGAAGCACCAAGGTCGTCATGAGAAATAAATGATCGGCGGTCACCCATCCTAATACTGGCCGCGCGCAGCGCGCATAATTTGCGATATCGTCTGATATGCACAGTAACCACGGTATTACCATGGAATATTAACGAACCTTTGAAATGGCGCTGACTTACAGACACCATTGAATAAATACCAATCAGAATGTGCGTACTCGCCACAACCTTCTGCGAATACGCTAGCGCGGTCTGGAGTTGATCGGTACACACACACCTGGCGGATACAGGACTAAAAGACACATGCCGCGTCATCACAGCCTTTCCGAAGCCGACCCCCGTTGGCATGCTGGCATTACTCCTTCAGAGTTCGCATAAATGTGGCTACCCTCCTGGAACGCACAAAATAAAATAAAAACCCGTGGCACCACCTATATTACCACATAGGTACCCGTAATCTTTAAGCTAAAGAGTCGCCGTTGTTTCTATAAAGAAACACGTCCTCTAAACGGCGAACCAAGAACGAATGCACTACTTCTTTTCCTGCTGTCGGAGCACCTTCACCCCGGTCACAATCTGCCCTGGCCGACTTGGAAGTCCATCAATAGGCTGCGGATCAAAGTCGGCCGAAGCAAGGAGAACATGCAGAAGTTAAGTTCTGACAGCAAATGTCAGTGTGGTGTCTTTCCCCAAAAGATGGCACATCTTTTGTCTTGCTCCACGTATTCCAACAACTGTGCACGCGGGGACCAAAGTTGACACGCAAAGAGGAAGACCGAATGTTGATTGTGATAATTTTATTTACCAGATATTCTATTTTATTTTATCTATTCTTTACCTGTGTAAGGTCGGCTTAAGATAGCCCTACCACCCCTGGGGCAAGCGTGTAATAAAAGGCGTTTAATCAGAGTGGTAGGATCCCGTCAAGGCCGACCAGCTAGCCGCCACCCTTCATATAACATCTGCCGCTCCGGCGGTAATGTGTTCCGCCAATATTTTATGAAGAACCAGTTCTTTCCTAAGCCCGTGTGCTTTCATATTCGAGCTCATCTTCACTTACCATCAGGTGACATAGAGGGGCGTAGTCCACAATAAAAAAAAGATCTGGTTTAATTCGTTTAACATTATTAGGTAAGACTGACTTGATGGTTGTGCAATTTATATATTTTGAAGTAGTTTTCTAGTTAATTTTAATAAAGATAATTTAAGTAATAAATCAATTACCTAAGTATTTTAACTTTTACCTAATGGTCTGGATATTAAAATAATGTGTAAGGATTTGAATTTTTTTATCCGGTCAACTGTCCGTGGTAGCTATAGCTACCAAAAAAAAAATAGCCTGATACGTCCGTGGTAGCTATAGCTACCAATAATTTTTTCCCGCCCGTCCGTTACTAAATGCTTATTTTTTAATTAACGAACGAACGTGCCGGTACGAAATTAATCTGAGCTCTAGTTTAGAACGTAAGTAACGTTCTGGTATTGTCAAAGTTGTTGAGAAGCGTCAACAAACTTCAAAATTAATTTCAGAAATACGTAATTGAGTGCGGCCCATGAAAAGTGTGTGCGTTTTGAGAAGTGCTTCAGTTTTTGTTGAATTTAAATATGTCGTAAGTATTTAATTTCTGTGTTTTATACATCAAAATGATCTATAACATAAATGTTTTCATATTTCAGTCATTTATTGTTAGATTAATCAATTTGTTTTAACAAAAAAGTCTTCCGAAAATTGATCGAAGCTAACCCAAAATAGTATATAAAAAACCGTTGATACTTATCTCGATAAAAGGATATTTTTAGTGTAATGTTGGTTTTTTAGATCATATATTTAATAAATGAGCCAGTCTTTACATTTGTTGGAGGAAATACATTGAGATTTTTTAAATATATTAAAATGTTTCACACAATTCAACCAACTATGTTCGGCCATTTGTAATATGAGACAAATAAATGTGGCTTCTCGTGAACCAAGTAGTTAAATTAATATATTTTTTCGTTGAACTATGTGTTGGTTATTTTTTTAAATAAATTATACTTTATAGTGACATAAATTATTTAATGCCCCTTTAAAAAATAAAAAATTATATAAATTTATTTATTTCACTCAGATCTGGAGCTGATGAAATGGGAAAAAGTCAAGAGTAAGTTTATTATGTGACATGACAGATAGACCTCACTCTAACGCCACGCTTTTTGACTCGTGACGTGACTGAGATGACAACGACCAAGAAAATGACGCTACGAAATCAGACACAACCTTTCATCGAGCGTCGCCGAAGAGATAAGCAGGAGAACCAAAGTCACCAAGAATGCCCAATGCAAAGCTGAAGAGTACATAGCTCGCAAGACGGATGTGATCTGTTCTGTTCATTGAAATAAATAAATAAAAGACATCTTTTGGCCAAGACATCTTTTTTCTAATGTCATGTTGATTATTAATGTAATAGAATGTGTATGTTAATATTTATTTAAATTAATTTGTAAGTAATTCAATTATTTTTTTATAACAAAATAACAATATTTTTATTCTCACATTGTAAATATTTAATTTAAATTTAATTTAATTCAAGAAAATTGTAAATAATGCAATAAAGTCGTTATAAAAAATAACAATATTTTTATTTTTTAACAATGTAAATATTTAATTTTAATTATTTCAATTTAAGAAAATTGAAAATAATGCATTTTAATAATCATATCAGTTAGTTAATAAAAATTAAACAAAATAATAGATTTTTTTTTATTTCAAATTCCGTGAGTAGCCAGGTTTTAGTAGGCCAAATCGGCGGTATTTGAGTCTCGACAAAATTTCGAAACGACGGGGTATTCAATTAGCTGATTATTTGCAGTACATGACGTTCTTTAATATCAATTTTGGTATCAATGGAAAGCTAATTAAATTGTCTATACTAACGTATGCAAAACTTTTAACATTATTTAAATATATTCAAAGTTGTAGGCGTTAAAATCTGAAATTTAACAAATTTTTTGGAGTATTTCTAGTTTTACTGATAAATATTTATTTATTTTAAATACTAATTCTTAGCTTAGTTATTTTGTTTCTATATAATTAGATTCCCTATAAAATTGGCTTTTCTATAGTATTTTTCTTTTTAGATTTGCTAAATTGGTTAAGAAGATACAAGCTTTTTAATAAAGGTCCCAGCTTTGTTTGTTATATTTTGCAATCGCCGCGCGACCTCGGACGACAAGCTAGCGCGACCGCGGAGGGGCCGGACAGTTGACTAAAATAAATGATATACTAAAATAAATGATTTAATTCATAAAAACAACAGTGTACATCTACAACAGTCACGATTTTTGATAAAATCCTCTATAATTTTAAAACTAGGACGAAAATCAATTGGCTTTTCGAAGAGATATAATTCATTTAATATTGTCCTTCATTTAATGAACAAAAACTCTCATAATTAAATAAAGAGTAATGTTCACGGCCCATACAGTCTGTCAAACTACTTTTTGTTAGGTATTCATATAGGTACACTGCATAAAGATGATATTTCCACTAAAATGCTGCCTGTTTATATCTAAACTATTGGTGCAAACTTGATTTGATTTCTTTGAAATTATATCGGGTTTTTCATTTCAAGTGGATGATACTAGTAGTCCATTGAGTAACTTGAGAGGGTAAAATATTAAAATCCTTGCTGTGGTTTCTAATATAAGTAGGTACCTAAATGATTTGGAATTAAGCAAAAATGAGCTATTATTTGCACTAAGTAAGTATATGTTGTTTTAATACATTTCATGTGTTGTCAAAAACCTGACAGGTCAGCTATGAACATTACTCTTTGCTTAGGGACAGTCTTGTATGGGCCACTTTCCAAATAGCAGAGAAATACTCATATACCAGCCTAACACACATTTGTTATACTTTCCAGCGAAATTAGTTAACTTACAATTATCATTAATGGGAACTAGCACCAGTGAGCTCACCTATTAAATTCCCTTCACTGTAGAATTACTTTTTGCTTTAAAATGAAAAATGTTCTGCACATCCAGACCTGGACCACCTTTGCTACTGATCAAGTAGGTAGCAAAAGCTGTGCCTGTTGTTAAGTTATTCTGTTCTGAAGTTATTCAAGATTTTGTTGCGATAACGTTTAAGGATTCAAGATCGCATAAGCTGATCAACGTAGAAGTCCTTTATATAGTGTGTCCGCGCATGTAAGTAGTAATAAAACTTTAGGGGCAGTTACTACACAAAAGGTATTTCATCGACGAAAATACCCCATATTTCAGGACAATTCGAAAAGCCTCCTAATTTGCAGCCATTTTTATGTTTACTTCAGCAAAATTCACCTCAGTTTGTAAAACATCAGCGGCTTAAGTTGTACGTATTGTACACGATTATTGTTGGTGTTAAAGGCAAATAGGTAGAGTATAGGTATGACAACATAAAAAAATCTTTAAAATTATAGTTTTTTGCCGAAGGGACAAATTCATTTTTTACAAAAAATAGCGCTTAGTTTAAGAATTATTATTGATCAAAAATATCCCTTTGCTCGCGGTAGCAGAATTTATCTTAACTTGCAAAACGACAGCTGTTTAAGCTCTGCGGTTTATACGAACTGAATGATGATATTTTGCCAAAGACAAAGGTTCAAAATAACATATAGGTAGCATAATAGTATTTGGCAAATAATCGTTTTATTAGAAATTTCAAATTAATTTTTTTAACATAATTTTAGCGCATCTGTGCGTTTTATTCTAAAATTGTCTAAAAACCATGCCGTTAACCCATGTTTTTTTTCTTATTCTTTACAATGTTTGAGATGCTTAAAAAATTTGTGAAAGAATCACTACTCTCGGTATATCAGAAAAAGAGTTATTGTTGATCAAAAATAGCCCTTTTCTCATGGGTACTCACAGGTTGCCGATTAATAATAAGTACAAAAGCAAGAGGCAATAAAGTTTTATTAATAGTAGATTAGTAGCCAAGGGCTGTAAGGCATCAATTGCAGCATATATTATTTATATTTAGGCGCATGAGCGCAGCGAGGGCGCCTGTAGTTCGAGGGTGCAATTGATGCTTACACCCGAGCTAACTATTCTGCTTTACATCTCGATTGTGAGGTACCTAAGTTGAAAAAACCGGCATTACAAGAATAAAACATTTTATTTGATGAAATTTATAGTGAAATGAGAACAATTTTCAAATTTTAGGGACAGGTGTTTTCTATTCCCGCCTTTTTTCATTAAAAAGAATCAAGTAAAGAACTTTTTAAGTTTTTTTTCCAAGATCGAAATTGAGCTTCGCCGTTCGATATTTAAAATTGATGACTATCATACTCACACGAAGACAAGGCTGAATAGCAAAGCGACCTCTTTGGTCATTGGGCTGAATGCATGTAGTCTATTGCCAGTATGAAAGATAAGTGATAACCATGTACGCGAACTTTTTGAAAGAAAGTAGTGTTTTTTTTAATTACTTACCGCCCTAGGGCTTTTCTAGCTAGATTATTACCCTAGAGCGCTAATTAGTCACCTACAAGCCCAATTTGGAGGTGTAAAGAACCTACTTACCGAACATGAGAGATGTAAAGTGGTATTTATTGAGATTACTATTCCACGTAATACCAGACATCAGTAAAGTATACAGGTTTAATTTAAATTAGGGCATCACCTCTTGCCGGCAGCTTATCTACAACATTCCCAACAACATTTTGTTCTACCTGCTACCTGATATAAGATGGCGCTAGGTGCTACGAAGCATGAAATAAAATGGAAAAAAAAACAAAGCAACTACCGCTAGCTAAGTGGTACAATATAAAACTATAGGTATTTTGAATTCCAATGGGCCAAAACATACCGAAGTCGACTCGTCGCACAGTGAGTTTTTTTTTCTTTTTGTTTTTTCTCTGCCTCATTGAGTTTAGGTACTAAGTACATGGAAAATTTAAAATTTCGCGTTATTTATGACTATGAGTTCCGCCGTGGCACCAGTGCTGCAGAAACGGCTCGAAGAATTAATTATGTGTATGGCAGTGGTGTCGCTAGAGAAAGCACATTGCGTTTTTGGTTCCAACGTTTTCGTTCTGGAAATTTCAACCTACAGAACAATCCCCGTGGAAGGTCGGAGACCAAAGTCGACAATGAAGAATTGAAGGCTATTGTGGAAGCGGATCCATCGCAAACTACGTCCGAGTTAACTGCAGGCTGCGGTGTTAGTGATTAAACTGTTTTAATCAACTTGAAACAAATTGGGAAGATAAGAAAGCTCGAAAGGTGGGTACCTACCTTATGAATTGAGTGAAGCAAACCGACAAACGCGCGTCGACTGCTGCGTTACATTACTGAACCGGCACAATAATGAAGGGATTTTAAATCGAATCAATTCCTGTGATGAAAAATGGATACCCTACGATAATAGGAAGCGCAGATTGCAATGGCTGAACCCCGGTGAACCATCAAAATTCTGCCCCAAGAGAAAATTAACTAGCAAAAAGTTATTGGTCATCGTTTGGTGGACTAGTGCTGGTGAGGTGCACTACAGCTTCCTTAAATCTGGCCAGACGACTACTGCAGATATCTACTGTAGTCAGCTCCAAATAATGATGAGTAAACTAGTCGCCAAACAACCAAAACTGGTCAATCGCACAAGACCACTGCTGCTTCAGGACAACGCAAGACCACCCAATGCAGAACAGACTGCTATTTAACAAACTTGATTCCCGTCCTAATGTTTTTTTAGAAAAGGCACAAATAAACTACCTATGAGATGGCAGAAGTACTTTGATTAAACAAATAATATTATATTTAAAAAATAAACGACTTTTATTCCTCCCATACAAAACGCCAATTTCATACGTAAGGACCTAATTAACTCAATGTTTAAAAACTAAATCTTCTCAATTCTAGTGTAAACTTCAACGTGAGAGCTTAGCACATGCCTACTTAAATGTCAAATTCAAAGGTAGAAAAAAAACGCACAGAAACACAGCTGTAGATACTATATATTCTTTATCTATACATTATAATGCGGTTATGATCTATCTGTGGAGGCTCGTCGGTTGTTTCTCTGGGGGATGACGAACTCGGCTTGTCGGGGGGAGAAAGGGTTGGCGGGGGGCTGCGAGGGGAAGGCGCCGGACACCGTCGCTTGCCGCTGGGAGGGGGCCCGCCGGACTGGGGTCACTGACCTGCAAGAGAAATGAACGTTGATTATATTTTTTCTTTTTCATCAGTTAGTCAGTAAATAAAACTACAAACTTTTTATGTAGTTAGATAAATACTATTTATAGAGAAGTCTTCTTGATTTGTATGATTCTCATAGTGGAGTACATCACACCCACTACATAGACAACGCATTGCGTGTCCGAACCCCGAACAAGCGTGAAGGTTGGTGGCCGCTAGATTCAGTCCCCGCGAATGTATGTTTGTTAGAATCCATTTCACTGTATCGATACCATTCTTAATAATCGATTTCATCGGCGGCATCGGTGTATTTGAATCGATTTGTATTTCCCAGTAATAAATATCAGCTGTGAAGTCACAAAAGGTGCTAAAAAGTCGGTACGCTTGGTTCAATACAAATCGCGACACTTACGTTGTCTATGTAGAAGTATGTCTGTGGGGTACATAGAGAACTTGTATTGCATTTGTGCGGGTCCAATCCGTAACATTTGGCATATGAAACAACACATTCAAAAGCCAAAGATATATTAATTAAACTCAGTTTTATAATTGAAAATAAATAAATGCAATTAAACAGAACGAGCCCCAAACTAGTATGTGAAAAGCTTGAACTCTACCTTAGAATACCTATATTCTTTTTCTGTGACTCTATGTGTTAGGGATGATCCACGCTTAAGAAATATTTCATTAGATATAGTTAGTTTTCAAAATTGAACTAAGGCCTGATATTCCAATGGTCAGATAAAAGTTATCGAATGCATAAAGTGATTCTCGACAGCTTCAAGCTCGTTTCAAGCTTATTGTCATTCTATGTCAATGTCATACAATTTAAAAAAAATGTTTAACAAAGCCCATCATTCCGACGAGTAATACTTTATTCGCTAGATAACTTTTATCCGACGATTGAAAAATCTGACCTTAATATAAAGTTATTCATTAGTTTAGATGGCCTCGAAAGGCTGTGTAACGTACTGGGTTCGAGTCCCAGCCAGTAAACGAAATGAACCACTTTAAGCGGCCTGGGTCTGGGTTTATAAGATTTCCCCTTGTTACGCTGCCAGGTTTCCTTAACACAAGTTTATACATACAGGCGTCGTGGCGCCGTGGTTACTGTTTGTATCATACGATATCGCAGGTTAAGCAACGTTCAGCGCGGACGATACTTGGATGGGTGACCGTCGATCATTTATTTCTCACGACGCGGCGACGACTTCCGTGCTTCGGAGGGTTCCTTAAGCAGTCGGTCCCGGGTGCTGTATACTTATACACAGTAGTCGTTAGGGTTTGTCAGGCGCCTTGAAAATTCTGACATCCACATCCACAGAATGAATTTTTTTTTTGTTTCTCTTTATTTGGGAAACAAACAGTTATAAAATACTTATTACTAATTACATATATGTATAACATAAACCAGTGAAGTTTCCACTATTTGGTAATACATTTAAAATTAAAAACATTTAGGAGACTGGAACATTAATACTGGAACTTTTTTTTACTATATTAGCACAAACAGGTAAGTTTTTGTTTAGGACAACATTTACATTAAAAAAATGAGTAGGTACCTAACAACATTCACATTAAAAATAAATAAAAATTTTACTTAAAGCACTGAAAGTTTTTTTGCAATTCTCTCTTGAATTTCATTAAACTTAAATTAAAATGATCTTATGCAGTAATGTTTCGATTGTAAAAATCGCAAGCTCTCTTTTTAAACACATTACTAGCATAGTTAGTTTTGCTCGAAGCTATGTAAAACAAGTGCTTTCTCCTAGAATTAAGCCTACTACACTCAAAATTCAAGTTACTTGTTAAATAGTGGGAATCAATTTTATTATTCAGTAATTTATACAAAAATAACTGATCCTTTTCAATCCTCCTTACATTCAGGGGCACAACTTTCAAATCGTCATCATCAATACCATGGAATCTGTATTTCAAGCATTTAATAGATTTATTTTGTATATTTCGTAACCGTGAAAAGAAATGTGTTTACTGTGTTTTGTGTGTTTGTAAATGTGAAAAGAAATGTGTGTACTGACCGCGGCGAGGCGCTGAGGTCTGCGGCGGCGGACATCTGGCGCGGGGGCAGCGCGGGGGGCACGCCGCGCGCCGCCCCCGCCCCCGTCGCGCCACCGCCCGGCAACACGCGCGGGGGGATCTGCCGCAAACACACAGCTTATTAAAGCTACCTTAGGATAACACAGCGACTGCGAAGTCAAAACTAGTCTTAAGTGCGATCACAGAACTCTATCGATTTGTGTGCATAGTATGGAGTAGTTTGCAAGTTGTAAGAAACATTGAAATTTATTTATTTTACAATTATTTAACAATAAAACATGTTCAGAAACATTCAAAATTAACAAGGCACATGTTTATTTACTTACACTATTTTTCGTACGGGTAGATTTCAATTGTTGCTAACAAACCGACTCCATACTATACGAACATTCGATAACATACGAATCTATGAAGTTCTGTGATTGCACTGCTGAGCCAAGTAACGTCGGGTAGGAGTTTATTGTTACGAAGATATTTCACTTAAATATTAACGCATTTTACTTAACTTTATCACGACTATTTGTCTGCCTTCTACTACGATACGATATTTGATTTATTACTAGCGGATTAGCCGCAGGCACAGTTTTCAGATCGTTTTGCAAAAATAGCGTTTGTGAGGTCAATCGTCAATATACTTCTATTCAGAGTTACTTGATTCTTACTTTTATTAAACTATATTTACATAGACTCGAACATCGGCTTGAGTGGTTATCTTGATATGATGAGTTTGAATGCGTGATTGTTCTTAAGTTTTTGTGGTAAGTATTAATGTATTTTAATTTTAGACAAAACAACGGGCTCTTCTTTTAGCAATGTCGGAGTATGAAATTATGTTTCATGGCATAATTTATATACAACGTAATTTTTTGTTCATGCGAAATCTAGCACACGGGTCAAATATTTTCGTGAAAAAAATCGGTTTACAGAAAATTATAATATATCTTAAAAAAATCAGCAAGATTCAAGCCTCTTGTGGTGTCCTGCTTTTGTCGCGCGAGTGAGGACACTGGGCGAGCGGCGCTCGCTCGCTACCGCTTCATGCGACGCAGGTACCTTCTTGCACAATGGGGTCGTGGACTGAAATCGTCAGTCGTGGACTGAAAATCGGCGCCATGTTGCTTTAACAGCATGGTATTGTAGCCGAGCTGGGCACCTTTTTCTTGTCATATGTATACTTATTGCCTAATGTTACCTTAATTTTAATTTTATTTTATGTCCTTGTTTTTTTGCATTACGAGAAATAAACGTTTTTTTGAATTTGAATTTGAATACGTGCGCGAGTGAGTGTGTACATAATTTAAGGACCTTTAAAAACTAAATATTATCGAATCAAAATATAACATGGTATAAAAACTATTGCAATCGATTCTGTTACCGATTCTGAACAAACTTGTTTTCAGGTTTCGTATGAACAAAAAATAACGTAACTATACGAGGCTCACTCAGGTTATGATTACATGTAGACATGAGGCAAGTACAGGAGCTTTTTTCACCAAATATATTTTTGACTTGGGCAGCTTTAAAAAAATTTATAAAACTTAAATAAAAGCAGTGTAGGTACATTCTTCCTTAAGCTTCAAATGGGTTCAGAGTTAACTGAGACGGTAAAAGTCTATTGTCGACAAGCTGGATTAATGAAGAGACGAAATAAATAGCAATATACAGACAGGGTCACAATATTTGTTAACTATTATAGCGTCATATATTTATATAACTGGATGAATAACGCAAAATGGATTTCTAAAGCTTAAAATACCATGGAGTTTACGATTTCTTTTATTGTATCGATTATGAAAGTACGAAAAAATGGTAGGTAAGATCCAAAACTACGCCAATCCTACTAATACAACCGGCTCAAATAAACTAAGATATGAATAATAAAATAGATACACGACGTCGTAGTTACTACAA
This sequence comes from Stenoptilia bipunctidactyla, assembly GCA_944452665.1. NCBI lineage: Eukaryota > Metazoa > Arthropoda > Insecta > Lepidoptera > Pterophoridae > Stenoptilia > Stenoptilia bipunctidactyla. Next base: position 20,655,960 of record OX101724.1, read on the forward strand.
AATAAGCATAATATTTTAATTCTTTAAGTATAGAATAAAACCTTTTATGTTAGGAAGTCCCAGTAATGATGTCAGTTATCCTTGTCTCCCCGTGCAATACATACTAGCTATGGAGAGGTCGTGTTCTGTTAGAAAACAAAAGAACGTCACAAATTTAATTTCATACTTATTTTTTATCATCCATTCGATTGAGCAAGCCGTGTCTACTGTCGCCCTTTTTTGACCAATCTGGGCTTGCAATAAACAAATTTTTATACCTTATATTTTATATCTTAAATAATTTTCATAAAAGGATAAAATCAAAGACCGTAGGGACTTAGCACTCTGCATTTATTATCTGTGTATGCAGGATAATACAAACACCATTTTGGATTTGTTTAATATAATAAATACGCACACAAGACAATGGAAGAGCTGTAATTTCAAGATTTAGAGCTGATTCATATACTTTCATAACTATACATTTTTACGAAGGATAGCGCATTACCGCACAGCTAATCGAAGTGATTTGATGTTTTCCGATAAAAATTTTTTTAAGTGATAAAAAATAAGTAACGGTCAGTCAGTTTTGTGAAGCCTGACCGAAAATACCATCACACGGCCAAATTTAAGTGTGTTCTTTAATACAATATAAATGGACCTGCTTATTAATTTTATTATCGCTTATCAACATCACAACTCCCTGTAAACCTATTTACAAATACAGCTACTACGACGCGGTAATGCCGCGTTTGCCGTTTGATAATACGAGTACGATAATACTACGACGTAGTACTACTAGATGTTCTGTAGTAGCGCGTAGTCGTCTATATTTTAATGGTATTCATTCATAATTTAGAGTGACCATTCCTTGCTTAATATGTTAGCGCATATTTGAATTACTTGTAAAAAATACATAACTTAAAAAAAAAATCTATACGTGTACAGTCGCGTCTAATAATATACACTTCGCAATTTCTTCGGTTGTCACAAGGTTCAAATTCCAATGAAAATGTGTGCATCTTATTTAGTTGTGTCTGTAGATATTGTGTGAAAATAGCCCTGTAAAGTAAAGTGTAAAGGTGTGTAAGTGCAGTAGTTACCGCGGGCGGGGGCGGGCGCGCGGGGGGCGGGGTGAGCGGCGCGGGGGGCGGCGGGCGGCGCGGCGGCGCGCTCGCAGTGCGGTGCAGCCCGCCCTCGCGCCCGGACGTCGCTGCGAACCCAGATACAAACAAAACAATATAGATAATATTGTTAGATATACAGGGTTGTTTTTTAGTCACCAGCCAAATTTAAATGTTAGTGTCTTTGATACGATATAAACGTACCTGCATAATTATTTTAGCGTCGCTCAGTACAAAAAAGTAGAAAAATGGAACCACAAAGTTTAAAAAAATAGTCGTTGTTGATGAACATAGCTACTACGAAGCGGCATTTCGTTGCTAATACTACGACGTAGTACTACAAGATGTTTTGTAGTAGCGCGTAGTTGTCTTTATTTTAATGGTAATTTAGAGTGACAACAGTTTGCTTAATATGTTAGCGGATATATTAATTTCCTTAAAAAAAAAACTTTGTTTTGCAATAATCGTTTCTATAAATGATACTTATTGTGTAAAAAAAAATTGGCCTATGACTACAAATCAACCCTGTATACAGGGCGTTCCAAGGCTATGGGATATCAAGGGAAAGTACCTTAAATATTGTAGGTAGGGATCCTACCACCAAGTAATATTTATTGCTTGGTGGTAGGATCCCTTCTGGGTCCGCCTGGCTAGCGACCACCCTTTATATAAAGTCTGCCGCCAAATGTTACCGCTCCGGCGGTAATGTGTTCCGGCAATATTGTATAAAGAGCCAGTTCCTTCCTAAACCCGTGTGCTTTCATCTTCGACCTCATAGTCACTTACCATCAGGTGAGATTGAGGTCAAACGCGGGTTTAGTCACTAATAAAAAATAAAAAAAAATTGTGCCTAAATAATGAATAATATTGGCTTACTTCTATAGTCATAATAATAAAACATAGAAGTTAGTGAATATTAGTCGTTTTTAAGCCACAATATGGTGAAAAGAGACTTTGAAAACTTCAATGTGTTCATCAACTTTTGATGCTGACTGTACTAGACAATGTATAAACATAGGTACTTATACAATTTTATTTTTCATTAATACATTCAAAGCATACATCTAGGTAATACGCATCTTAATATTGTAGTTTGTACTCCTCACTCGTAAAGGTTGCGGCTGAAAATTAGTACCACAGTCAAGGCTGATGGCACTAGCCACAGAATAAGTAGTCCGCAAGAAGATCTAAATAAATGCGAGTCTTGCTACGACGCGATACGGTGGAATTCAGCTCGCACAGCATTACGTACCTGCAAATTTATATACCTAGAAGTTTTGTCTCTTTCTATAGCATGCCTCTTATCTTTTCTTACGCTGTTAGGGTTGCTGCCTATTGAAGAATAATTAATCTCCTTATTTGTAATATCTACCGATGTAGGTATTACTGTTATTCTACCTTTGTAAAAAAATATTATTTCAACTTACCTAAAGTACAAAATGAAAAAAAAGTTAAGACGAATAATTAGTAATACTACCTTTGTTTTGTTTACTAAATTGAACATAATCAAATCTAAACGTAATCTAAATGAATATTTGTTTCTCTTTATGTCCATTTGTAATACTATTTGCGACCTCGATCATAAAATTACTGTGAGTGCTATTAGGTAGGTAGGTATCTACAACGCGCGCGCGTGACACTCGACTGATTCGAAATCCGCCGACGGAGCGCTTCGCTGTAGGTAAATAACGGATGTACCGCGCGGAGTGAGCCAGGCCTGACTATGCTGAGTGCGACCATTTCGCCATTTTTAATATTGTATTTCTTTCTTTCTTACGATCTTGTGCTGCATTGGTTTTGTCGAACTCACGGTACTATGTTCGATTCCCAGCCGGTTCAGTTTATGAAACAAACTTTTCTAAACTAATATTTTTAAGTCTTGCATTTAATAATGCTCAATTATTCTTAAATAACTGAAAAATACTAGTTCAGGTCTGGGTGTATATTGAGTTCCCCTAGTTCCAATGTATAGTAAGTAGCACAAGCCTATAAAACTCGCTTTAAGGCCAAATAGTTAATGTGTCAGGTTTGGTATTTTAATTAAATTTTTTAATTTTTTTTTTTAGAACGAGTATTTTCTGTTACTGCTTTAACTTTAGCCATACTCAATCCTTACCTTCCTGCATCTGTTTGATGGAGCCTTCTCGCGTCAACTTGGGAGTATCCCTTTTGAAGCGATCTTCCGGCGGCTTGTCCGGTTCTTTGTGCCGGTCCGGCGGGCCTCGCCGGTCCGGCCCGGTGCTCTCGCGGACTGCCGGCACCGCCTCCTGCCGACCGATCGAAGGACGACTATCTGCAGATCGAGATGCTACCGGCGATTTTCGTTCCGTCTGTAATATCAATCAGATTTTTTTCTTTTTTTCTTTTTTTCCGATTTAAACACTTTTGTAAACGAATTTATGGCGTCATCATCATCATCATCACAACTGCAGTGATATAAGTCTCTCCCCTGGGTGGCGAGGAGGTATAGGCCAGTATCCACCAAGTTGGCCTAGTGCTGCTGGGTGGATGTCAGAAATCATACAGCACCCTAATTTATCAAACGAATTTATCGCGAATACTTAATTGTATTTTACAATCAATTCTACGTGTCAGTGTCTTTACAGACCTCGTGGCACGAGTGACTGATCGTTCTTTGTTTTTGAATTACCTAATCCACATCTGCAATCAGTGTTAATACATACATAAATTAGTAGTATATTAATTACTCGGGACTTCGGCGCGTTAAATCATTAAGTTATGTTTATATTTTTGATGCAGTCATTTAGATACGTTTTCTTGTGCATAATTGTAGATTTTTCTGTATAAAGCACTAAGTGTGCTTTCTTTGACAACCAGTGTCTTTCTTAAACTGTGTGCTTATTCGTCTTCCTCATTGTCACATACCATAAGGTAATATTGAATTCAAACGGGTATTAAAGTAAGAAACTAAATTAGAGATAGAAAAATACCTCATATTAGGTAAGCGACCAAATATAACCTTTCCGACAGTTACGGCAATGTTTTATAAAGATCCTTTCTCCCTGAACCCGTTTCCTTTTAATTTTGACTTCGTAGTCGCTTAACATCAGGTAAGATTAAGGCCAAACGTGGTCATAGAAAGGCAGTCGGTGTAGGTGTTGTGTACTTATATTGAGTGGTCTTTAGAGAAGAAGCCATTTCGGCACATTGAATATTTTAGATTCCTCAAACAGCACTGGGCCAGTTTGGTAGTTTCCATCGGTCATCCTCGTTATCTAGAGAAGAACTATCAGCCTTGCAGTGGACTCATAAAAGATTTGAAATAATGAAAATAAAAATGACATGAGCACGGGCGCGGACATGCGTGACGCTGCATAGCTAGTAAAATTTCATAAGTGTGCTTGTGCAGACGTGTCAATGGAATACGAAATCTTTTACTATTTGGCTAAATTTCGATTAAAATCTAAAAACGCGTACATGCGCGTATAGTATCCACACGGAGCCAGCCACGTTCCACACGTCATTGTCGTACGCACGTGGCCACGCCCCGTGGCAGTTTTGTAGTTTTGTATGAACACGCTCGTGTTCACGCGTGACGCAGCGTTAGCCCTAAGATCCTTTATTAAGTTCGACTGATTAAACCTACCTTTTCTTTCTCTGGGTAGAGCTGAGCAGGTTCTACAGGAGGCACCCTGGCGGCCTGCTCCAATATTGTCCGCTTCTGCTCATGCCCCGCCGCAAAGTACGAAAACACGCACAGCACAGCGTAGCAGATCTGATCCGCCTATAATTACCAAAAACGGCATTGTTTAACAAATGTTATTACGGAAGAAAATCTGTTTTAATACGTTAGTTTGTTATATGCATGGGGATTAGCTACACGAGTTGTTAGGGCATCAAATACTGACTTAAATATGTTGGCACAGGTTTTCCCAAGTTTTTCAGTATTTACTGTAATATTCATTATTTTGGAATGTTTAAGTGCGGTTAGAAATGTGAGTTTCTTTAACACGAAACTTTGATGTGATGATGATTTTTTAAAGATTCTTTTGCATACATAACAGCCATCGCGGATATTAAAATCACTATAAAATATATAAAAATCCCTATAATTTTACTTAAATATATATAGAAAAACAAGGGTAAAAAAACCTTTCATTAAAATCCCTATGCGAGAGGACCGAATCACTGCCCGGGTTATTTAATCTGTGACTGTTTGGACTTAGTTTCCATGATTCTTATTTCCCTACAAAAGGTACGTTTATTAGTGCGGAGCAGTATTTAGGTTTAGGCAACAACATTAGGTATTTAAAGACGTTTTTGACAGGTATTAGATACAAACACTAAAAACAATAACTTTTACTTTACTTCTAACTTTAACCTTTATTTATTTATTTATTAACAGCTAAGATTAAAAATGACCATTGCATAAGGAAATACGGTAACAATAGAACATTGTATTCTTCGATGGAATTAAATCATAAGGGGCGTAACTGTGCCAAACTATTTTAGTCATTTTAACGCGAAATCATTTTGTTAGTTTTAATGAAAATAATGTTAAAGATTTGTGGGACAGCTACTTACCTACATAAGGTATATTTTATACACATATAATTATGATTCACTTTCTACTTATAGTACATTGAGGACATATAAAAATCTTAAAGAAAACAGAATATAGGAAATCGTAGATAGATAGAATTGAAAATCAGAATAGTCTAGATTAGTGAATTCATATAAGTTGTAAAGTAAGATTAAAAGATCGTCAATAGTAAAGAGAAAAATAATGAAGATTAAGATATGAAAAAATATTCCTAATACTTAAACCCTGCCCTCAAATAGCTTGTAATTAATTAAAGTTCTAATTCATATTTTACCTGATATAACACTAAAATATGTTAAAATAAACTTTGTGAAGTTAGTTAACTAATAAATTACGTTGTTACATTATATTTAAGACACACATATTAAATAATGGAGTAAGTACACGTGATTAAGGATATAATGCGGTGCGTAGAATCAATGACACATAATATGAAGAAGCAAACAAGCGAAGGCGCAGACACATGCAAAAATAAAAGAAAAAGAGACGTCACACCGTGTACATACATCCTTATGAGCTATGAAACGTAATGTGCATAATTCTGGTGGGTTCCACAAGTCTCGGTTAAGTACCGAGAAAGCCATATGGAGAAGAAACGATGTAGTTCAAGTACTACTTTCTCTGCCTACAACACAAAAACATGAAGGGTCAAAATAAAACAACAAACGGAAACACTAAGGGCGTGAATCGGTGGACTACTTACCATTATAGATTTGTACTTTCTTTGTATTATCTGTCTTGTTTTTGGATCTGCGGAACAAAGCGTTATGTCATTTTAAATAGTGTTTATACAATTGAGTAAATTATGCTTTGTTTTAATACTTTGGCATGATTAGTATCAGTCGACAAATCACTTAGGTCGGCTTGTTTAATCTCTAATATATAAAATTCTCGTGTCACAGTTTTCGTTGCCATACTCCTCCGAAACGGCTTGACCGATTTTGATGAAATTTTTTGTGCTTATCCGGTATCTATGAGAATCGGCCAACATCTATTTTTTTTTTATTTATATGGCAAAACAACGTTTGCCGGGTCAGCTAGTAGTGTTATAAACATTCGTAAAACATGTCTACATGTCTTTATTTATAGAATTAATTCACGAGCGCACATTAACTAACAAAAACCAACTTAATACTTAGACTCGAAGTTATCACCGAACAGGAGCACCACATTACGAAATATAAAACTATGCCTACACGAAACTGCTGCCTTAATTTCATCAGTCTTCGACAAAATTTGACAGTCGAAAATGACTGCCCGTTAATTTTATGATCATGGGCATTATTCGAGGCAATTTCTGCAAATTTCAATTCAAAGTAAATTGAAGGACGACACTTTCCAAGTGATAATTTTATAAGATATTTGCCAGTAAAATAATTAAAAAACACTTTACCATCTGAATAACTTGTTCAGATGCATTATGCCTGTTAAGTTGCATAGGTAAAGTAAACCATAATAAGATGACGGGTACTTTATCAAATAGAGTCAGTGGTTATAACAATGAATTCAATTTCGAATATTTTTTATCCAAATACAAATAGTATTGCATGCAATATTATTTTTGTTCTCAAGTTTGTATCCCGATATTTTTTTAATACCTCTATACCTTAGACTCAAAGAAACATAGAAATAAGTACTTATTATGGGATCAATCTATCATCATACTTACTGAATTCTTCTAAAACGAAGATACCGCCATTCTGAGTGAAGCATTTTCGAATATGATCGAGCCGCACAAAGAACTGAAACACATAAATAATAAAGTTTGTGATCGTCAGTTCCAGAAGTCCATTCAAGTGTCCTAGTGCCTAGTCACAGCAAGCCCAAAACGTGATATTTATCCACACTTTACAGTTACAGCACATCTACATTATCTACAGATCGCTATACTAATTGCTTTTATCAGTATCTACTTTTATTTTCAGATGTTTTTGAAACTATAACATTAAGCAAACATCAAGAACATAATGGTGATTTTGAGGCAGAATTATCCATTTCATGGCAATCTATAATTAGCTTTAGTTTATATTTCTGTTTAGTTAAAGATCTATTTATAAACTAGAATATTTGCTAAAGTCGAACCTCTATTCAGGCCTAGAATGGTGTATTTATAGAACGAGCAACTATCAAGTTGTCACGAGCGAAGTAGCATGCAAACACGAGAGTAGTGTCAGGTGTCCATTCGATACATTAATATAGGTTAGTTTAGCAAGTAAAAGATAAAACTCACTCATAGTTACGTATTAAATTGCAGTTGAAAAAGTGTTCAAATTTAATGTATCGAACACTCCTACTAGTAATCCGAATAAAGTATTAAAAATATTTATCAGCTAAATTTTGAAATTGCCTAGTACTTCACAAAAGCTTGACGAGTCCACCAAAACGCAGCGGGGTCTATGTAACAAAAATATTTAAAGATCTTCAAATTAATTTTAGAAGTACCTCTACAGGCTCCAATATCATAATAAACCCGCGCTTCATCATGGTAAATTGTAATCACATATCATGCAAGAGGCGAGGCGGCGCGGGAGCTAAGTGCTGTTTTTGACACATTTATCACATGGTCAACATGTCATGTACCAGTTTATTTTCACAGTGTGATAAGTAATGACTCACCCAGAGCACGTTACTAGAAAGTCTTCGCTAGTTAAACGAACACCTCGTGCGAAAGAAAGACGTCACCTCTAATTTACAGGTACGCTGGAAGCTAAAGAAAGCATCGTGCCAATAAGTTAATAGTGTAGTTACACCTTTAGTTTCTGCAGTAGTCTGAATGCCTCCGGATGTAGGTTCTAGCTTTGAGTACGACTAACAGTTAAGTATGCCTTTACAAGTAAAGGTGTAACTATACTAAAGCGAAGTGCAGCGTAGTTGTGAGTTAGAGGGGGGTGCTACGGGGCAGTGACAGGTTCAAACGCCTACGAGTGAGCGGGAGTGAGGTGAGCGGTGACGTTTGAATCTGCGTGTGACGTCACGGGCGCGGATGGCGGACGCCTGAACTAGTGAGATGGAGACGCGGACTCTAGTGCATGCTCGACGCTCCTCAGCGCTCGCCGCGATCGGACATCACTAAGACAACGCTAACAACGGCTAAAACAATCGGTAAGCCTCAAACTACAGTAAAGCCCTACGACCTCGAACGAACAACGCTAGTTCCCGATACGAGGGCCGTGAGGGCGTGCCGATCATCAGCCATTACTAGTGAAAGAACCTCTGAGTACCTCGAAATCCTTTAGCGCAGCGGCGCGGGTAGGCGAGTCCGGAGAGAGAGAAACAGACAAAAACATGAGATTAGTTGCGGGCGGCGCAACAAGGACCATCTCAAAAGTTCCCGCCGCCCCGCCTTAAGCGCATGCACCAATGTTCCAATACTTCACTAACATCGATTCATGTCTCTCGGACAATTTCACGACAACACTTTTGCGGTCAACCTTATTATTGCGAGTTCGTCTTATGTTTTCAATATTTCAATGTTTACGTAAATATGAATGAAGAAATAGGTACATAACTAATTCAATTTAAACTAGTAGTTATATAAAAGAAACTTAGTATTATATAAAAAAAAACACCAAATAGAAAACTATATAGGAAAGTTTGAGTGGTCCTTGCATCCGGGTAATAATAAGTTCTAATTTACAATAGGGGATTTACTTAAGGCATCTAATATTCGTTCGGGCTGTCGATTTCGCGATCTGTTTTAGGATTATACTTTCTTCATGTTAGAATGATAAAGTTTATAATTGAAATGAATGAACGTTATTAAGGTTCAAATTTGAATGAGAATGAAGCATGGCAGCTCTTATAGATTGTCGTGCGAAACCTTCGAACGACATTCTACGATCATTGAAATAGTCGACACATTTCCCAAAATAAGCATCAACACCGACAATAATCTTACCTGATATTAAAGAAAATAGCGTAACCGTACCAAAACTAGCAGAACTGTTTAGAGAATAACATAATAAATAGATTATGTTAGTTTTGATAAGTCACAAGGGCGGCATAAACACGAAAGAAGCGAAAAAGAAAATATTAAACCACGGAAATTAGACATACCTTGCTGTGTTGAAACAAAAGACCAACGCCTTCCATGCAGACCTTTAAATTTCCAAAACGTATTGTTAGTCAAACCCAGTTATGTATTAACAAGAGTTACCTACAACGTGTTTAAATAGTTCCTGATATTATCTTATAATATAATAAAGATTTGTAGTATTAAATTATTCCTCTCAATCATTACACGCTACTATTATATTTATCACTATAGACTAATATAAATTTTAAAATCATAATTCCAAAATAGTAAGTTGATTAAATCGAACTCCAGGTCAAGAAGATTATAGTATTGAAATAACTTTAAATTCAATTTAACTATTATTAATTTGACACTGTCTAATGCATCAAACGACCAATATGATAGCCAATTATAGTAACTACGACGCATAACCTATAAAGATCAATCAATCGACCTGTTCTGTCATGGGTATTAACATTTTCTGTATAGAGTTTCAGTTACATCTAGGGATCGTTGCAAAGAAGACCTGCCAAAATATGGACTTACATAACGAAACTTATAAATAATGGTTCGCGAGAATATATCACCTGTATAAGTCCGCCCTCTCCCGTGGCACAGTCTTGTATGGGGAACTCGCCCCCTAACTCAGCCGCGTCCTGCTTCCTACCGCTTTTCTCCATCGCATCCTTTATGCAGTAGTATAGAGCTTTACACTGGAAATCATACAAAAGATACAGTTCACAAAGATCATAAAAAACTAATATTTTTTAAGATGGCTTTTGGGGGCAGATATCATTTTTTGCAATAAAACTTTAATGCTCTATTTGCTAGATTTATCACATTCATGTGTCAGCTGCTGTAGTTAGCTTTAATGTTACTTCTAGAGCGACAAAAAGCACATAAACGGATTGGTAGATAATATATCTAATGCAACTAACTGGTTTTTTTACGACAATGCTTGTTAATTTCGAGCCTAAGCTCCCTTATAAAATGAGCAATGCCGTTTAAAAAAAGACGAGATTAGTCACGCCCTGGATATTATTTCATTAGATATGTGATCCGCTGTAGACAAATACAGGCTTTTTAAATAGACTGAGAAAAATAACTGACTTAACAGTTAATGCAGGAGAAAACTTCCAAATTACATCGCAGATATTGTAATCGAGGAATAATAATATTTGCAATTAAATTACCTTTTTAGTGTAATATTTGTGAAGTTGCGTTTGTCCGCCGTTCTTGCGCCACAGGCAAAGAACCCGGATTTTTGGGCTATACGTCATATTCACTAATCGCTCGTACCACCAGCGTTCCACGATTGTGCCTGAAGTAAAATATATTGTGTTGTTAATCATTAGTTGACCTTTAAACGTTATTACTCTTTTATACAAAATTGTGTGTTACCTACACATGTCATACGTGTTATATTGAAACTTTCGTCTCTCGTTTTTGCATGTTCGTGATCTTTACCTACAATCAAATTCACCAGAATACCTATGTATCATTTTCGCTGCATATTAAGACAGTTCTAATCTAAACGCAGCTTTATTTATACATGAATGCTAGTGGCATTGAGTGTTTCGTCAATGGTTAAATGCGCGAAAACAGCTAAAAATAAGCAGCGAGCTTAGTCAGAGCTGGTTATAAGTATGTACCCTAAGTATTGATATTTTTACTTTTCCGTTGACTTGGCTCTACATAATTCAATTAAATTGTATTTCTTTTCTGTCACTTTGTCTACCTTTCTTAATACATTTAATCCATAATTGTTGATTTTAGCTTCTAATAGGGATTTATAAATTACTTTATCTTCTATTAAGAACCAAGCAGAGACTGGAAATTAAATGCATATAAAAATCTGGAGATGATAACAATATAAAATGTATACTTAATACATAATGAGTTTTATGCATCTTCAACTATTATTAAAATAAACGCCACGTTGGGTAATGTTTAAGTAAGTAGTTTTCGTATTCGTGTACCTATTGTGTTTTCTTTTTTTTTGTAACTGTTCTTGTTTTTTATTTTGTGTGACAATGTAGGGTAAATACATAAATTCTGACCTTGTGTAGAGCGCAGCACGAGTCCGTCGTCGCGAACTTCGATGAAGCGAAGTTCGCCAGAAGCGTCGCTCTCGTGAACCGTGAACGTCACTCGCCGCAGCAGCCGCGAACCTAGCGGCTTCAGTTCGATGTCGTTGCCGTGCTATAAATGTAAGTGTATAATGACTTAGAATTAAATAAAAATGGTAGACGCTGAGTCACAATGAGGAGTTTTCTGACAGCTCATAAAGCTTAGTTCAAAAAACCTCTATAGATGGCACTTTTAAAAAGCCGAAGGCGTTAAGTCTGTATACTATAATGTAGGTAAGTGGTATCTACCATCTATGGTTATTTATAAGTTCAATTTCTGATACAGACGTCAGTTTATTTATTTTACTTTTAAAAACGCAGTGTGGAATAAATGGCTATATGACAGACAAGACTTCGCCTTTTATAAAGCACCATCTATCGAAGCCCTTTGTACCATTTTTGTACCGTTTTGTTTTTTTTATAAGCTGTCAGAAAACCTCTCATTTACCTATGAAATTTCGTACATTTAAAAACCCCGCAATATTCCGCTGGAATCTTGTCGTATTAATGAACGCTTGACGACAATTAGTACTGTTAGCATACTTATGATGGGCAAAGGTACTGAAAAATCGTAGCTTTCTCATCATTTTGCCATCATAGCAATGGTGGTCATGCGCAATACCAATTTGCGAGGGTTATATTTAATTGCTTAATAATAATTATTATTAAAATCACAAAATTGTATTTTTAATAGATATGAACAAGATTTACTCCATTCTGAGCTAAATTCTATTAAAATATTTTAGGGGTGGCGACGCTGTGGCACACTATTTTTGCGATCGAATCTGTGGTACGCAAAAAGTCTGCACGACACGTCTACTCATTTCAGCTAAAGGTAACACTAAATGCAGATATTGTGATGTCGATCTCGTTATATACAATACAGACAAAGAAATAAATAATTTGTATACGCTACGACGACGCGGTCTGCCCGAATAAGATGTTTTTTTTTTACGCAAATCCGGTTAGAGAGATTTATATCCTAGCCTAGAACTTACCAACGTGTGAACGACATCTAGAAGATGGTTAACTTCTTGACTATAAATCAATCCAATATGACTCTTAGCCAATAAACGCCTAACTTTGTTCTTTATTATATCAGGGTCGACATGGAAAATAACCATCGCCGCTGTTAGATTGTACAAAGCGGTGGATAACAGTCTGTCCTCTTCATGTTCAAGGCGTTTTCTCTCCGTCTCGCTCAGGCATTTGTAGCGTTCCATCATTTCGTTAGCTCCTTGATCCATGCCGATCATGTCCCGCTCTTGACTGACTGCGTCCAAAAACGCATCTTCCCAGAATTGCATTTGGTCCCACAGGTTTGATCTCTCTTTGCCTGTAATCAATTTTGGTTAATGCGCATGAGTTCAAATTTGGTCTACTCAAGTGACAAAGACCGGTATTTTATACATATACGTTTGTACTTTATGTATTTGTATGCATATTAATTTCTAAGGATCAATATTCCTTTACCTATTTAATATTAGTGGTGGGGATGTTTTTCGGAGAAATTTATAGGAATGGAGAAATTTATGGCCCTGAGCCCAAATATAAAAAAAAATATTACTTAATGTCAAATCAATTTTTATAAAATTGTGCTTATTGTCACTGTTAAGTCTAGATTTAAAATAAGGTAATATAGAAACGCCCAGTGGTCAGCAGTTAGCTTCCCGTACAAACGTTAAATTTAAATTTTATTTTACATTTACGGTGGTTTATATATTTGCGCCGTGCAAACGGCACGAACACTCAAAAGTCAAGTATTTAGCGTATGCGTTATCAACGCTCCAATATACGCATTTAAATGTTAAGTTACCTATAAGTCCTTGATACAAATAGGTCCGAGCAGTATCCGGCGAGGTGAGAGGGGAGGTCGTAGGCACTCCGACCGGCGGCGGTCGGTAGCTCAATGAGGTCTTAGAAGAAAACACACTCGCCGCGCGCGGCTTTCCTCCGCTCGAGCCGCGGTGAATCTGTAGTAATCAGTGGAATTATACTCCATGCAGATTTAGAGGTTAAGACTCATCAAGATTTTCAAGATCAATGATGGATTTTGAGAAATTACAAGCTGATAGTATAGACTCGTATTAACTTTAGCTAAAATCGATTTATTTTATGTAAAGTCGACTGTAAACCGTCTGCAAAGTAAGCTTGATCGAAGAAAGTGCCTTGCGACAATGGCTAGCAAGAATCAAATATTTACACGTAACAGAGTTATTAAAACATATTTGTTTTAGTAAGCTCATCGAAAATAATTGTCAGTCTGAAAGTCTACGAAACTAAGTGCGATAGGTACAATCCACTTAAAAATAAACATAAATAAATAATGAAAAAGTTTTAAAGATTTGAAAAACCAAAACAATATGTGAAAATGTATTTTTAAAATTTTTTACAATTTTCAATTAGCTTACGAGATGTTAATAAACATAATATTTAACAGCACCCTTACTAGGTACATGAGTAGCTAATAAAAAGCTGTAAAAACATTTATAATGGCATTATCTTTCTATCTTGTAATCAAAATTAACATCACAATCTTTGAAATCATGACAAACCTCTTTAGAAATAATAGCTAACTACACCTTTCTCTTCAAAGTCACTGAATGAATATACAAACTACCTTGTGTTATTTTTTTTTTGAATTAATCTGTATACAGAGATTTGTTAAGTTTATTTAAATGTGCATCTAATTCTAAACTATTTATTTGGTGAATATTAAAGTTGTTTTTAAACTTAAATCTGTTAAAAATAATATGTATTTAACAATGTGACAACTTTTTTTTGGTTGTGGCAATATTAGCTGACCCTCTGATTCAGATGCTTAAGGGTTTTAAAACATTAGTTAGGTAAATAGTTTCACATGCTACTACATTGTCTAAGACTACAAATACGCTACATAATTATACTACAAAAGAGAACGCTTTGCCATTTAAGTTTTCTTTTGAAGCTCAAGCACAAAGGAATACGGAACACGATACAAGAAATCGGTTTGAAATCGATGGATAAGTTTAATTTATTGTGAATTAATATCATCTACATAGATTTAACCAATACAAGTACGCTTAGGGTCAAAACTGCGTTACACAGACGGGTTTCATATAAAAACAGCCGAATCACGTGACCGGGGCACTTTTGGTGGAAACGCGCCCGCGGAACGTAGCGTTTGCCCTTGTAACTGCAAGACAGTATGTATGTATTTCTTATCAATCGATTTCAAGCTAAAGCGATCCCACACTAAAGACTTACATTGAGTAACATGACGTCAGTATCAGAGAGGTTAGACTTAAACGAGGCTCGGTGGTCGAACAGATTGTTTCGGTTGGTGGTGATCGATCCACTGTCGTCCACCGAACATTCTGAAGAAACGGCCGCCTGGCACAGATACCGTGTCTCAAATATACATTATATCCATAGCTACTAGGAGAAGCAAATGCTCTGAATTCCACTAATGTTCATGATACGTTAATTGCATTCCTATTAGTTAATCTACCATCGTTCAATGGATAAAACTTTAGTTTTTAGGAAGATATAGTGAAAAGAAACAGTTTGATTCTGAAGACGACTTTCCAAAAAATTTCATAGGCATGTGGACGAATAATTTTAAACGTAGATAAAGTAGAATTCGAATAGAGATAAAAAAATATGACAATTGTTTTAAAATATGTAAAGACAAAGATATAAAGAAAATTATGTTGAAAAATTACTTAGAAAATAGGCTGTAGAAAGTTAAAAAAAGTCAGATATATTTTTGCAATATCCGCAGTAGTATTAAGTAAGTGACAAGTAAGAAATAATTGGTCATTAAAAGGATTACTATAAAAGAATTAATGAATAGGATGAAAGAATTACATATTCACTGTATCAAATAGCTAATGATGCTTAAATTCATAAGGCTAGATTAATAAATACATTGAGACACGGTATGATCCCATAATGTTATTTATTCTATCATTAATGCTTTATGGTACAAGTTAGATGTAGGTACCTAAGGCCGTCTCAAAAAAATTCAATTTAGACATAAAGAAGGCCAATTGTTTCTCTCTGGTGGAGTAAAGAATACATAATATATACTTTGGCAGTATAATGCTATTAAAGCTCACACAATACTGCTTTCGAAGATCAATCATAGTATTTCAAGCAACAAATTAATGAAGTACGTACAACAAGTATACTCGAGGTATATTACGTATCAATTAGCATCATGCTATATAAATATATATTTACTGGGTATTGTTCAATAAATTTATATGGACAAATCACTTGGACTTATAACCTTGGATCATGCAACAGATAAACAACGGATTCGAGTACTTATATCGTATGGGTTAAGGTTCTGATTCAGGCTTACTTACATCCGAATCGAAGGAAGTTAGTTTGCTGAATAGAAGATTTCGTTTTTGGTTCAACATGTCCTTGAACATTTCTGTGGTGCTTTGGGCTTCGTTGGAATCCATTTCGGGGAAGTTCAGGATTGGTACGTCTATGAACAAAATGCACATAACATAATATTGTCAATAATTTTTATTTACCTAAGTATATCGATGATAAATAATCACCACCACTAAACGAAATGTTGCCAGCACTTCAACATTAGATGGCCAGCCCTATTACAAGTTCTTACCTTGCCCTTCCTTCTGAAACACAGTAAAGCTGTTCGGCAGTATAAATAGCAGTTCCCAGTGCAGTAATAGTGTTCCCAATTTTCGTTAATCTCGCCTAAATAATATTGTCTTAAGTTTTCGCGATTCATACTATTAAATAAAACACTTTTTAACCGGATTTATCGCGTATTTTAAATTTTGACTCGACGTACAGTTTCAGGTGAAACTCAAGATACTGTCAGCTCGTTTTGTGTCAATCCAGAACGCTACGCTCGAAGACTGAGAAACAGATGGAGATGATGATGTATAACTTTTTCAATCTATCAATCCGACGCTTGACACCTTAGTCGCTCGTGACCACGGGGTCTGCAAAGACACCGAAACGTCGAGTCAAAATTTAAAATGTAAATATACGCGATAAATCCGATTGAAAAGTGTTTTATTTAATCGCCTAAATAAGTGAAGATTTGGTTGAAGATTACAAAGAACTTTTGAAGGAACTCGGTCTTCATAAAACATCACCGGAATATATCACCGCCTGGCGCGACGATGTTTGCCGTTACACTTTAAGCGAACTGTGGTTGCTAGGTGAACCCTAAAGGAAGGGTGAACTCTATACAGTAGTTCAACTTCATACAAACGGACGAAACGCGAGTTATACCTCTGCGGCTCGATCTCGGCATGCGGCAGTCGTAACTGTCTGCCAGCCGAAACAATTTTTGATTGAGCTTTACATTAGAATGCGGATTTTTTATACTTTAAAATATAATAATAAATCATTTCGTACGTCTCAGTCGAGGCGCAAGTATTTTTCGGTCACTAATTTATAAGAGCCATTTGTTATTCAAACGTAAACATGGTTTTTTGACACAAAACACATTTTCGTTAAACATTTCCTGTTTAGTTATAAACAAATAACATACTTTGTATAAAAATGTTTATATATTACAACGTGTAACATAATGAAGAGATAATACTTAAGGGGATTGTATGTTTGGTGATGTAGTTTATAAGTAACAGTAACATAAATTTGTTATCCTTACGGTTCGGCATAAAAACAAGTTCTAAGTTTCAATATATATACCAGTCTTCATGCGCACTTTCCATCTGGTGGCATGGAAGACAAACGTGCTATCCTTACAATATAAAAAAAAAGATCAAAATATCAACCCTAAAAACAGCTGTTAGCTTTTGATGAAATCTATTCGATAACAGATGGCGTAAAAATAAAGTGCTGGGTAACTAATACACATAGTACAAAGTTCAGCCGGTGCGGTAAAGGTCATAAGGTCACTGACTGCGGCACAAGTCTTGTTTTAGCTTGTTAAGTTGACTAGGGTTGTCAAAACATTTTGTTGTAAAATAATCAAATAAATTTGTATGAAAGTCTTTACCAGCGATCATACTTATTCTTTTACTGTATATTCTACGCATGGTATGGAAGCTAACCCTTAAGTTTTATCTCTCCATTTTGTTACACGTTGTATATAAGAAGTAAAATAATATTTTATTATTCCTAAATAGCTGAAAACTACGCTGAATAAAATCATCCGACCAGGACTGGAACCTGGGACCTCTCGCTTGCCGGGCGAGTACTCTTCCTCTGAGCTACTGGGCCCTGGCGACTCGCCATCGAAATGACTTAGCATGTTCTGTTTTTACCAAAGACCACCTATTTACTTTTTTATACTTACCAGTCTGCGAGCTTTTTCTAGATGACGGGGATGTTGAAGGCGTCTCCAAATAGTCGCCCAAGGACGTTCCTCCAAGCCCCCCATGTTCTAAACCTGCAAACTCCTTGCTCCAGTAGTGGGTATGTGCCATTTCTGTCAGTTGGAACACTGAGGCCATGCCACCGAGACCGAAGTTGGAGTAGGTGTGTTCTAAACCGTGCACCACCGCTTGTAGGACTTTGAGCATGCCTTTCCAAACTGGTTTACTGACGAACTGTGGGTTGTAATAATAAGGAGTATTAAGATTTTCATGTAGAGTAATATTATAGTTCTTCGAAAAAAAAAACATTTTATTTCATGAAACGTCCTGTAGCCTTTGTATGGAATCATATGGAATCAATTTAATTGTAGTTTTTTAATCATTAAATAAACAACTATCTTAAACTGAAAATGGTATTTAAATCGGACCTTTCGTTATTTACTATTGATGTTTGAACCTGAATTTTCATAGAAAAAAGGAAATACCCAAATATTACGAAAATGGTTCAATTTCGGATTAACACAATGATTGTAAATGATGAAATAATTAAATTATTCAAAGATTCTCGTCGAATTACTAATAGCACTATATTTTACAAAGTGTTATCTAGGGTATAGGTGATATTTTATCAAGAAATAATGGATCAGAAGCTACGCGGAGTAAGCTAAAAGAAATCGCTAGCTCATAAAAAATGTAAACTTATTAAGTTTCCGTCCGTACGTACCACGTCATCGACCTTATCATTGGGGGTGGTCCTCCTGTTAAAGTTGCGGTTTAACTTGGACAGCACCATGTTCCTGTAGGACTCGTCCTCCATCAGCTTCTTGAGGCGGTTGAGCTTCAGCCAGCCGACGCCCTCGCCCTCCAGGACGTGTTGGATTAACTGTCAAAATAAAGGTTCTCAAAATATTATAAATAAATAAATAATAAAATCCCCAGACAATCACACCAACAACATGGCCCCAAAATAAGCAGAGCTTGTGATATGGGATACCATGTAGCGTACTAAGTGGGAACCTAGAATATAAATACATAAATAGATAAACGCCCAGACAAGGATTATTTTATTTCTTCTTCCGTGAGGGAATCAAACCCGCGACCACTGACGTCTGAGGCAGATAGTTTTACCCCATCGCCAAAGTGGTCGTCAATAATATATAATATTAAATAAGCGGCTATGACTTGATTTGAACAAATTAAACCCACAGGCTATAATCACCGGACTACTAGACGCAGACAGAACTTCCGTCACAGTATAGTGGACATTTTAAAAAGTCGTACTGCCTACGTTTGTATATCCTAATCACACCAGTCTTGGTACTAAATGTCGAGTGAATAGGTTTTTCGGGAATAGACGTAGCCCAATCTTAGTAAGTATTTACGTTACTTAAAGAACAGACTTTTCGATATTACCCTCCCCAATGTTACGTGTGTCCACTAGAGGCTTCAAAATCAGTTTTCGTTACCAACTTTAGAGTCCGAAATCCTCTAATTTGAAAAAGAGACTTAAAATTAGAGAATCTAGTATCGAATTGATCAGTTATTACTAACTGTAATAGGCAGCTACTCACGTCATTCAAAAAGGCATGGTTATCCATACTGTTAGGGGCGCGGGGCGGGTCGGGCGAGGCGGGAGTGGGCGACGTGTGGCGGATCAACCCGCTCCGCTGCACCAAGCCCTTCGCCCCCTGCGAGAAGGGGCCGAAGGTTGCGGATAGCGGGGCGGCCTGACCGCGTTGCTCGGGCTTCTGTTGTTGTTTGCCTGTTTAAATAACAAATATACTTTATTATTAATAATTTATTTTTCATTCGGACCTTTTATAGATGGTTCTTAAAAAAGAAAATTGAAAAAAATGCAGCCGCGAGAATAGATGCACTCCATAAGAATCTTATACCCTGGCAAATAATTCAATGCAGTAATCTGACAGTTCGTAATGTCAAATTGAGAAATAATGATACTAGTTAAAATCTTCGTAGTGTAAGGTACTGAATGAGAATGAGTGAAATTGAATGGTACTTTTTCATTCATTTAGCATAAAATTTTAAAGCAATGTGAATTTGAGGTGTACACTTTATCTTTACAGTTACTTTGATGAAAATGCATTAAAACAGTTACAGTAAGAAGTAAAATTAGTTTTTTGCAATGTTTTGAAGTCAACGAAAAAGAAAGTGAAGTGAAGCATTCTACTCTAGCAATCTAATAAAGAAATTATAAAATATTTTGCGTTACAATTTTATTTCCTCAATTTGACGATATTATTAATAAAAAATATCATTCGTTCACTTAAGGACGCGTTTCCGCAAATCTTCAAAATAGGGTATTTTCTGGTACATATTGTGATAAAATGGCGCAAAGTTTAGTATAATTACAAGTACTAATAGATAGATAAGACTTTCATCTCCATTTATGATATAAAAATAATATAAATAAATTTGTTTTTGTGGCTTAAAAACTAATTTTGCGATGCCTCGTCGCACGAAAATGACGAATTTAAGCCAATTTACGGTACCACTTTTGGTATGAAAACACAAGTATTTATGAATAAAAAAAATACTATTCGATGGTTGACATGTTCATTTTTGATAATACGCATTTTTTTCTTTGAAATTACTACTTAAAACCCTTTAAAAAAAAATAAAACCAAACACGTAATTTTCTTCATGTTTGTATAAATGCGTAAATCTTAACACACTGTGGTAAGGGTTATTATACTTTAGCAAATAATGTCAATATCATTCCAAACAAAAACTAGATATCTTCAGTCTGCGCTCAGCCGCTGTCGAGAGTGGACCTGTATCGCTTTTGAGTTATTTTTCGTGCTAAGAAACATCGCTGTACATACACAATTTATTACATCAAACAAGTCTCGATACTTGACGCTCTCTGAACTGAGTTGAAAAGGTAATAATATAATTTTATTGAAAAAAAAAATTACAAAACCTTTTATGATTAGGATTGAATTTGGAAACTTGGAATCATTATGTTTGTTAGGACTAAACCTTATCTCCAGTTCTGGTAGTGGGGTCTGAAGGTATACCTCGAGGTGCTACTGGTACTCCTAGACGGGTAAAGCTCGGTATATCGAGTTTGGGCTCATTTTGATTCGAAGGAAGAGACCTTACCACCAGTTTTGGTAGTAGGAGCTGAAGGTATACCTCAAGGTGCTACTGGTACTCGTAGACCGATATAGCTAGGCATGTCAAGTTTGGGTTCATTTTGATTCGCAGGACGAGACCTTACCACCAGTTCTGGTAGTGGGAGCTGAAGGTATACCTCGAGGTGCTACTGGTACTCCTAGACGGGTAAAGCTAGGTATATCGAGTTTGGGCTCATTTTGATTCGAAGGAAGAGACCTTACCACCAGTTTTGGTAGTAGGAGCTGAAGGTATACCTCAAGGTGCTACTGGTACTCGTAGACCGATAGAGCTAGGCATGTCGAGTTTGGGTTCATTTTGATTCGCAGGACGAGACCTTACCACCAGTTCTGGTAGTAGGAGCTGAAGGTATACCTCAAGGTGCTACTGGTACTCGTAGACTTATAAAGCTAGGCATGTCAAGTTTGGGTTCATTTTGATTCGCAGGACGAGACCTTACCACCAATTCTGGTAGTGGGAGCTGAAGGTATACCTCGAGGTGCTACTGGTACTCCTAGACGGGTAAAGCTAGATATATCGAGTTTGGGTTCATTTTGATTCGTAGGACGAGACCTTACCACCAGTTCTGGTAGTGGGAGCTGAAGGTATACCTCGAGGTGCCATTGGTACTCCTAGACGGGTAAAGCTAGTTATATCGAGTTTGGGTTCATTTTGATGCGTAGGACGAGACCTTACCACCAGTTCTGGTAGTGGGAGCTGAAGGTACCATATTTTAAAAGAACTGAACAGGACACAAGGAACTGAAATCTATAGGCGGTCAGATTTGGTGGAATCGGGTTTTCATATTTTAAAAGAAATAATAAAATTTATGGACAAAGGATAATGCAAGTGATTGGGCTCCAAAAAAAAAGTCATTGTGCAGAGATGAGATGAGAGTCAGATTATAGATTAGACACATGTCATTCATATTTGTTAGGACGCCAAAAAAATTAGCCCTGGGAAAAAAAAGATATGACCAAAAATACATTTTGCGTTTAATAGAATAAAAATCGTTTTCTTTTATGATACAGAAACTGAACGCCCGTAGATTTCTACGAGTGTATTCGTATAACCTTTACAGCCATTGACTACGAAACGAGTGAATATTGTAAATAAATACGATTATTGGTAACTGTGTAGCCAACCCATTAGGTACTTATAAGGATCACACAAGCACTTTTTTTTACCAATAATCGTATTTATTTACAATATTCACTAGTTTCGTAGTCAATGGCTGTAAAGGTTATACGAATACACTCGTAGAAATCTACGGGCGTTCAGTTTCTGTATCATAAAAGAAAACGATTTTTATTCTATTAAATGCAAAATGTATTTTTGGTCATATCTTTTTTTTCCCAGGACTAATTTTTTTAGCGTCCTAACAAATATGAATGACATGTGTCTAATCTATAATCTGACTTTCATCTCATCCCTGCACAATGACTTTTTTTTTGGAGCCCAATCACTTGCATTATCCTTTGTCCATAAATTTTATTATTTCTTTTAAAATATGAAAAAACGATTCCACCAAATCTGACCGCCTATAGATTTCAGTTCCTTGTGTCCTGTTCAGTTCTTTTAAAATATGGTACCTTCAGCTCCCACTACCAGAACTGGTAGTAAGGTCTCGTCCTACGCATCAAAATAAACCCAAACTCGATATACCTAGCTTTACCCGTCTAGGAGTACCAGTGGCACCTCGAGGTATACCTTCAGCTCCCACTACCAGAACTGGTGGTAAGGTTTCGTCCTACGAATCAAAATGAACCCAAACTCGATATACCTAGCTTTACCCGTCTAGGAGTACCAGTAGCACCTCGAGGTATACCTTCAGCTCCCACTATCAGAACTGGTGGTAAGGTCTCGTCCTAAGAATCAAAATGAACCCAAACTCGACATGCCTAGCTCTATCCGTCTAGGTGTATGTACCAGTAGCACCTCGAGGTATACCTTCAGCTTCCACTACCAGAACGGGTGGTAAGGTCTCGTCCTAAGAATCAAAATGAACCCAAACTCGACATGCCTAGCTCTACTCGTCTAGGAGTTCCAGTAGTACCTCAAGGCATACCTTCAGTTCCCACTACCAGGACTGATGGTAATGTCTCGTCTTATGAACTCGAACTTGACATGCCTAGGAATAGGAATTCCAGTAGAAGCCCTCGAGTGTACCACCAGCTCATCAGGTTCGATGGTGAGGTTTTATCGTTACGAATAAAACGAGCTCAAACTTTCCGAGCACTTAAATTAATCTTACCCAATTTAATCGTTTTAATAAAAGAATTTGCAAATATTTAAAACTAAAGTATCAAAACTGTTCAAAACCTTTCGTTTTTTTCACGGCACGCTTGTGTGCGTGAATCTTATACATGTAGTAGTAGAATTCGATACCTAGCCTTTTCGGAAACGCATCCTTAAACCGCATCACTACTTTTTTCTTCCCGAAACTTACTGCATTGAATTATTTGGCCAGAGTATAAGTTTTCATGATATTAGATAAAATAATGGATAAAAATTTTTTTTACATACAAAGTCAAAGTTTTGAGGTTAAAAAAATCTTGCGAGATTTTTCGGTCGACCTTTGAGCGTTGGAAGGCACGTTAATGTGAATGTCAAAAACCATAACGTCTTAAAAATTCTGACATCCACCAACTTAGCTTACCCATAGCCTAGCCCTCCTCGTCGACCAGAGTAAAATGGCTATACAGTGGTTTCATCACAAAGAGTAATGATGATGATGAATATTATATTTACCTTTGTTGCCAAAGAGATCGCTGAACATGCTAGAAGTAGACGCAGCTAGTCCATTCAAATCCGAGCTGATATTGGAGAAGAAATCTCGATGTGTAGTGGAAATCATGTTGGTGGTTTGTAGGGCGGTGGAATCGCGGCGAGCGTTCGGGACTTGCATGGACTCTTGGCTTTCCCCCTGTACACAAATTGAAAATTTGTCAATAACTAAACGATATCTACTACTGTGATGCATGAATTTTGTAAGAGGTTTGTGAGAGTTTTAGTCCCATCCGGGCTAGCTTATGAAATGCACTTTTCTTATCTGGTTCGAGTCTTGGTGTATACTATGATATCAATCCAGTAGTTAAACTGTTCAGAAAAAATCGTTTCCTAAACTGGCTTGAACGTTGCATGGACTCTTGGCTTTCCCCCTGTACACAAATTGAAAATTTGACAATAACTAAACGATATCTACTACTGTGATGCATGGATCAAATTTTGTAAGAGGTTTGTGAGAGTTTTAGTCCCATCCGGGCTAGCTTATGAAATGCACTTTTCTTATCTGGTTCGAGTCTTGGTGTATACTATGATATCAATCCAGTAGTTAAACTGTTTAGAAAAAATCGTTTCCTAAACAGGCTTGAACGGGAATCGAAACCAGGATGTTTCACTACATTCTTACAAGACGAACACACACGGCGTGACATACCCACGGTGCATAGTACAACAACGAGTGATGACGTCGACGCGATGCTGCGAGAACTATTTCTTACCACACTCCAAAGGAAAGCTAAATGTCAAGCCGCAAAAAAAATGTCTGCGACCCGACCTCGATATCGGAATATATTCTGTACAGTAATTTGTATCATAAACAACGATACGATGGCTAAATGGCTGTTCCGTCACTAACTTTCATAAGGATACCGCGTGGTATCCTTATGGAATAAGTTGCCTCTTAGTATTAAGTCAGCTAAAACCATCAATACTTTCAAAAAACTTTTAAAATCTTATTACTTATCCTTAACTGAAGAAGTCAATGTGTAGTTTATGTATTTATATGTTGTATTTGTATGTAATGTATGTTCATTGCTATTTATGATACATGTTTATAAATTATATTTAGATGTTTGTAAATTTTGTTAAAGCCCCATCTACAAATTACATTTTCTTGTACTAGGGTTGCCTAGTAGAAATCGCTTCCTGGCGATAAGGCCGCCCTTTATACATTGTTTTCTTTTTATTTGTTACTTTTTTTCTGCATTTTTATTGTGTATAATAAAGGGTAAATAAATAAATAACTTGTATTGATCGTCTATTACGACAAGCTTATCCAAGGCCGGTAGCGGAAGCGCTATGCATTCGCAACGTAGGAAATTTGGTGTGTCGTCATCGCTGCTATGTAATATGAGTGGATGTCACCATTACTCTAACTAACCTTATACAGCCCTTTCTTCGCCGCGACTTCTTTGGCACTCTTAGTGAGGTCTCCCAAAGTAGACTTTCCCACATAGGTGAGATCTTCAAAAGTGTTCTTGCTAACGGCTGTGGCGGTTTTGCTGGCTTCAAGGGCAGATTTCGACGCTTCGTGCATACTTTTAGAAGCCTCTTCAGCCGCTTTCTTAGCATGTAACGTAAGCTGCAAAAAGAATATGTAACATATTTTAGTATTGTGTACTTTTTGTTAAAGTAACGCTATTGTGAATCGCAATCATACATGTTTTTGGGCTAGGCATGTGATACTAAAATGCACGCGGTTGTTATTAAGGTAAAAATAAAACTTGATAATGTTACATGTAATTGTAAGGAAACTATAAATTATATAATCAAATCAATTATTCGTACTAAATTCTAGGCTAAATTAAATTTAAATAAAACTTCTTTTTAAGCGGATTAATCGCGTATAATTTATATTTTACATTTTAACACGCATTTTAATACTCAGTCGCTCGTGACCACGGGGTCTGCAAAGACACCGAAACGTCGAGTTAAAATGTAAAATATAAATTATACGCGATTAATCCGGTTAAAAAGAAGTTTTATTTAAATTATGAATCGTGAAAACTTAAGACAATACTAAATTTTTTTTTTTTACTAGTCAGTATAAAGTATACTAATAAAAGATAGATTAATATTTTGAATGTCATACAGCGATTTAAATAATAGCATGTTATTGCAAGCAACGGGCTGGGGGAAATAATATGTTGCAAGCACTGGAATATGCTTACGTCTAGCAAGACTGAGAGACTGGGGTAAGGAAAGTAAATAAAAGTAAATGTTTTATATTGATGAGAATAAGGGCTAAAATTGTTACAAAAAAAAACTAAACTAATTAGGTAGATATTGCAATGTTGATCTTATTTCGAACTGAATGCCGACTTATAATTATTCTGATGATAATTTCTAGCAATCACTATATGATACTAATGACTGTTGAGATCATTTTAACCACCTTAACCTAAGAAATGTCTTAGCAAAGTTTTACATTCTATACAATTAAGAGTACTTTCTAATACATACAATCGTGAAACACGAATGTAAAAATGTTGTTAAATATCGTTAGAAATGGACAACTTATGCTCTTTTCATTAAATTTGCCTACCAAAATATTTATTTATTTATTTATTATTCTATTATACACCTATTTAACAGTGCTTATATTACGTTCCATATTACTTTATCTACATAAGTACCTACAAGCAGGTCCTAAAGTTGTTTAATTAAATTATTAACAATTTTGTTTTCATTTGACCTAATTTTGAGAATAATAAATGCGATAAGCATAGGTATTTTTTCTGCGTTAGTATATTTGCGACAGAAATTACGTAACTTATAACAATATTAAAATTTGAGACGAAGGATTTGTAAAAAAACAGAGATGCGCTTTCATTTGCGAATCTTATTACCTAATAATAATCACATTTAGTGTGGTAACTACATACTTTTATCTATCATGTTTTAGTATATTATGTAACAAGTGAGCGAAGTTGTAATTAGCAACGCTCACGAGTTATATACGACGTTTTTCAACACACTTGTGAGTAAAAGAAAGACATACGTGGTCATAAAATAACAAACACACTTGATAACAAAGCTGTGAATTGTGATTGAAAAATGGCGCCGAACTTCGCGCATGCGCGTAGTTTTTTTTTCCGCCAAATGCGTCAATGGCTGTATAGCATATACAGCCTATTTTACATGAAAATATTTAATTTGGAGTGGTAAATCCAAATATTTTAATATTTTGTAACAAATTATTGTAAATTGTGAATAATTTGTTTGATATACAATTTTGTTTAACTAATATAATGCGTAAACATTTAAAAATGTATATGGATTTGAAGTGGTATAAAACCTCTTTGTTGTTTTTGAAAAAATTTAATGTATAACCCGGATCAATAAAATATGCTCTGTTTACTCGCATTTAATTTGCACAAAGGTACAATTCAACTTTGTAGGATTCATTATATTATGCACTAGGGTATAATATATTATGCACGCGTGACTTATAGCCCAGTTTATAGTTCTAAATTCAATAGAATAACGCTCACTTTACGAGCAAGTGTGTTGAAAAATTTATTACATTATTTATATTTTTACACGATTTAGCCTTAAAAGCTAGCAATATAATAATTAATCTAGTGAAGTTGAACACGCGTGAATTAGCTGTGTACAAGCAAAATTCTAAACAGCTCTACAGTTTTCTTGCTCATTTTAAAAACTATTCTATACATTCTGTGTTCTGAATTCCATAACGTTGAATTGTTGCAGACAGTGCACTATGTAGCAGGTACCTAAGTTATGTATAAATGGTGAATAATCAAAACAAGAAAAGCACTGATATTATAAATGCTTTGGATTGTTCTGTCGCAGTTGAGATAGTCAGGTTTATATTTTATTTAGATCAACCGCCTTTTTAGCATAGTATAATATCAACTTGCAAAAATGATAAATGGAAAGATAAAACAGATTGATAATATAATAACTTATATAAATTCATAACAAAACCAAGATGCTTTAAAGGAGCACCCAAAGCAATGTACTATTGATTAATATAAAATTTTCAATATAACGTAAAGATTTTTGATAATATGCATCATGCAATTGTAGAAACATGACAAATCTTGTTATAAATTATCACCATATTATATTTGCTTAGTGAACTATGTCTACTTTAAACCTTGTTGGAGTTTATGGCGGTACCTGTCCGAATGGCGCAAAAAGGTTCTTTTCTTCGCCATCCGTCACTTTTCCTTTCTTTATAAACAATAAAAATATATAAAGTTAGCTGAAATGGAACACATAAACAAATAAAAAAAACAATGAAGATATTTATTATTTCGTTCCTGGAAAATAAACTGTAAAAAAATTTGTAACAATTACTCTCTGAGTTACCTATTCGTAAAAGACTGCTGATGAAAAATATTTTTTTTTTAGTAGAACACTGCTGAAGTTTGCTCGAATGTCACGAAATGCTATTGTGTACCATATTTTTCGTGATTATAAACCTTAGTTCTTAATCACGTAATTTAATAGTCATTGTGCGTATAATTGTATTTTATTAATATTGTTGTAACAGGAAATAATAGTGGCTAAAGTGTTAAGATGTAAAATACCCCGAGACACTTAAAGTATCCTACACTTAAAATACCCACACTAAATATAGACAATAGGCATTGATAATATTATTAAATTAATTCATTAAATTTAAGAATTTCTTTGTTAAATTATTTATCTCATTACTTAGAAATATTATTCAATTGTTATTTATTTAAGATTTAATTTCTGTGGCTTTGGCTTTTTGAATACTGGTTCATGTTTTATTTCAAATTTCATTTTACGTTTCGGAAGAGCGGTGTCTGCCACTTATATTATAAGGATTTTTGAAAAAGAAAATAAATCATTTTTCATTTTTTTTTAAGTTCTGAGCTGATCTCAGTCAGCTAATTATTATAAAAAATATTTTTTTTAAAACATTGAGAAAACCAACCTTGTCCATATGCGCTAGTAGTCCTTCCTGGCTGCTTTGTCTTGTAGTTTCTCGGACCAACTCCTTGGCTTGCGCCGCGAATTGTTCCAGTAAAGACGATTGCGAAGCCTGTCTAGGAACGCCTCCTACGCTACCCGTGCTCTGAAAATAGTACATGATATCGTTATTTTTTTTTTAATTCTCTGCGATTCTTTAATTTTTTTGTTTTAAATTCAAGTTTCACGTACAAAAAAAATATTTATTGCCTCTAAATTGGCGTAATTCTATTTACTCAGAGTGTTTTTTCTTTTTTGTGATATTTATCAAGATTTGTAAAAAATCGTACAACATATGGTGTTAAGATTGATGTAGAGAGGCTGCCTTATCCCTTCAACTGGCAGAGCAATAAACGTAAATTTCGCTAAACTGGCAGGCCTCTTTTGAGGTGTCGGCCGCTCGCCGGCTAGGGTTGCATTATTTATATTTTCTCGGCAAATATAAACAATAAAATGATGTAACTTATACCGACGTGTTCGTCATGAATTAAGCTAACTGTTTGTTTAATAATTTCAACAGTTAAGTGTGTGATTTTGTTTCTAGTTCAAGGTAAATGTAGAGCTAATGATTTTTTCCCAGTTTCTTATCTTAATTCAAAGAGTGAAGAAATAAAACACTATAGTACAACAGTTTTTGTTTTATTTATAACAAATAACATTACTTCAACTTATTCCATAAAAAAAATAGGCTTTTCAGAAATTTTTTTTTACACAATGATCCTTTGAACATTTGGCTCACTATCGGCCGCTGGAGCGCACGGCAAAAAAAAAAACCTTTTGACGAATAATTATTTGAAGTGACCTCTTGTGACATTAGAAATACGTTCCTTGTTTAACCTTCTACTCATTCATTCAATCGCACTAAGAGTGCGTTCATTAAATAAAAAGTTATGAGTACACTACTGGGTGCATGCGTCAGCAGACATAATATGTCTGCCTGCCAGTTTAGCAACTTTTTGCCGCAGACATAATATGTCTGCTTGCCAGTAGAGGGGTTATTTAAATTAACTCTGTATGATCGCAATTTCTTACGTTTTAGTTTTTATAATAGTAGACTAAAACTGTAACATTTAGCCAGCGATGTGCTTTTAAATTACGTACGCACTTTAAGAAAATAAAATCTTGATAGGCCATTAGTTCTACATCAAGTCTTATTACTTCTCTTATTCTTATAAAAATCGTTACTTTAAATAAATAAAAAAAAATTGAAGAAAATTAAAGTAGC
The DNA here is from genome assembly GCA_944452665.1 of Stenoptilia bipunctidactyla. Lineage (NCBI taxonomy): Eukaryota > Metazoa > Arthropoda > Insecta > Lepidoptera > Pterophoridae > Stenoptilia > Stenoptilia bipunctidactyla. Next base: position 20,686,197 of record OX101724.1, read on the forward strand.
GATGTATTTCTTAGGAAAATAACTTCGCTCGTCCACATGGGGACAGATTTGTCTGTATTGCAATTCAAAATAGTTTTTATTGATCTCTTTATTAATCGCTGAGTACAGCAGACTATGGTGACTTTTTGATTACATGAGTATTATTTATTGTTTACCTAGCTTAAAAAAGTATTTTCATTATTATTAGCGAAATGTTTTACATAAATAAATGAATATTACCTTGACGCTGGGTGCTCGATGGGGTTCCCGAGGTCTAGCGATCATGGTTTGTGGCGGCGTCGAAGAGTCAGACTCTCTGCCCACACTCCCGCTATCCGTGTCCTGTTTATATTAAGATAATAAAATAATAGTAGCCTGAAAGAGATCATCTTTTGTTGCGAAGGTCGCCGTTTGTACTCTATATGCTGTTGTATGAACGTATCTTCGAATTATACATACATATCGTCACGCCCGTATCCCTTATGGGGTAGGCAGAACACCAGAGGTTACAAGATCATCTGATGTCACGTTTGACAAATTTGGAGGTACTATAAAGATGGAGAGAGACTATTGAAGTGACAGGGGGTCAGCCTATCACCCACAAAAACGCCTTCAAAATCTCTGTCCCTTAACTGACTTTTACAGTATGCCCGGGAAGAGAAGCAGCTGGTACATTCTATGTTTTTCTTTCACTCCCAGTCCAGCATGGAAGTTATTCGAATTATGTATACAATAAAGAATTAATAAATCATTGTAGAGATGAAAACATTTTAAGGGTAGGTTAAGAATATTATGTTGATTCAATTTATGACAAAAAAATTATATAAGTATGTATATTTTTTTTAAATTGAAATTTTACAATTCCTAATTCTTAACAAAACTTAAAGTGCACAAATTTTTCTGACTATCGAAAAATCGGGGCTTAACGTATTTCTTAATAGAACAGATTTAACAATGTTAATTTATGAGAATTATAAAATATCAATTTACCAAACAAAAAAAAATTTTTTTTTCATAAATTGAATCCTCACATTATTCTTAACCTTCTCCTAAAATATTTTGATCTTCATAAAAAAGACCCTATATACAACGTCTATTTTTAAAGAAAACGAAAAAGTATGTTAATAATCACGATTTCTTTAATTTCGTTTCCTCTGAGATTTATGCAAGATTTGTTTTTATTGCTTTTTAAACAGGCCTCTTATATAAAAGAGTCAATAATCCGTATTAAAAAGAACAAAAGTTGTCACACACAGTCAAAAGATATAATACAATAAGATAGAGACTATTGCAGTGACAAGGGGTAAGCCTTTCGCTCACAAAAACGCTTCCGTCAATAAATAATTAAATGCTCAATATGAGCTCTGTCCCTTAACTGGCTTTTACAGTATGCCTGAGAAGAGAAGTAGTTGGTAGATAAATTATATTTTTAACACGTACACTTTTCTTAACAGGCGCTGGTCTGGAGTCAGCTTCTTTGCCACCTTCCGCCGGTTCATCCTCAGACAGGTCGCTGTGCTCGGAGCTGGACGGTGAGGGTGATGGTGAGGTGGACGCGCGGCCTACCTTCGTGTCCGTTGACACTCCACCGTAGTTTAGTGAGGACGGGGGACTGTATACCTGGGGAATTATTTATTTTCACATTAAAATAATAACATAGAATAAACTTTACCAAACTTGGACAAGCGTGACGTAAAAGGCCACTAATTCGGGTTAACCAGGGACCCTTCAAAGTTTGCCAGTCTAGCGATTACTTTTCAAATAAAGTTTGCCGTTTTTCGACGCTAAAAGTGCGCGTTCACTGATCTGCGCCGAACGGACCGCACGCATGGTACGCAACGGACTGAAAGGATTTGCCGATGGCGTGGGTCCTCTGTATCCGGATTTTGTATTTATTTTAGAGTCTTTTCTTATTGTGAGTTGACGTTGACGCCATGGAGAATGAGAGCGGCAAGGGCCGATGACAGCAATGAACGGATTTTGTGACGTCATTGGCACGTAACGCATTTTTTGTTCATAAATTCGCGTGCAGTGCGTCCGGCGCGGATAACGGACGCAGTTCTATATGAATTTTCAACACACTTGCTCGTAAAGTGAGCGTTATTCTATTGAATTTAGAACTATAAACTGGGCTATAAGTCACGCGTGCATAATATATTATACCCTAGTGCATAATATAATGAATCCTACAAAGTTGAATTGTACCTTTGTGCAAATTACATGCGAGTAAACAGGGCATATTTTATTGGTCCGGGTTATACATTAAATATTTTCAGAAACAACAAAGAGGTTTTATACCACTTCAAATCCATATACGTTTTTAAATGTTTGCGCCTTATATTAGTAAAACAAATTTGTATATAAAACAAATTATTCACAATTTACAATAATTTGTTATAAAATATTAAAATATTTGCATTTACCACTCCAAATTAAACATTTTCACTTAAAATAGGCTGTATATGCTACAGACATTGACACATTTGGCGGAAAAAAAAACTTACGCGCATGCGCGAGGTTCGCCGCCATTTTTCAATCACAATTCACAGCTTTGTTATCAAATGTGTTTGTTAATTTATGACCACGTATGTCTGTTTTTTACTCACAAGTCACAGCCTCGACTGTAATTAGCAACTTCGCTCACTTGTTACATAATATACTATTATACAAAGCAAACCAAAATTCGTTGCGTGCTGTGCGTGCGGCGCGTCCGGCCAGTGAACGCGCACCTTAAGGCGGTGATGTGTTCAGCAAATGTTTTAAGAAGACCTATTTCCATAATCTTAATATCTTTTAACTCATTTCCACGTACCATCAGGTGAGATTGAGGTTAAATGTGTGTTTTATCAAAGCTAAAATTAAAAAGTGAGTTTCTGATTCTGTTAATTACGTATTCTGACGTGTTTGTATACTTATTTATTACAGATTTCGAGACCACGAGGAAAACGTCGAATGAAAATTTAACATTTACCTACATGATAAAATCCGCATAATTTAATACGTAAGTATTATGAGTAAGGATCCAACTAATTTCAAAGGCTGTTTCAATAAAATCAGATAAAGTTTAAAAAGAAATTAAACTGACAATAAAAATACTATACTCTGGCAAATAATTCAATGCAGTAAAATGACAGTTCAAGTGTGCCCACTTTAGGGAAGAAAAAAAAGTGATGTGGTTTAATCGAATGAATGTAATTATTTTTTAAATAAAAATAGCGTAATGAATGGAAAAAAAATATTTTGGCGGACAAGATATTTCTTTTTTTATGGTGGTGTTAGCAAAAGGGAAACTATTCTTGAAATTTATTTTTTTAAGACAAAAAGGAGTTAAAAAATAAAGAATTTATCGAGTCGATTTTACTTCTACTTTAACCGTTATATTAAAATACTAGCTGCTTCCCGCGACGTCGTCTGCGTGAACGCTATGCAGCACCAAACGCACCTACGATTATAACACTGCTAGCGTGATAATATGTAGCCTATATGTTGACCCGACTTCTTAACTATCTTCATGCCAAATTTGAAGTAAATCCATGCAGTACTTTTTGAGTTTATCCCGGAAAGACAAACAGACAAAAATTCTAAAAACTATATTTTTTGTTTCTGTTTCGATTGTAGATCATACCCCAAGTATTCTTTTAAAAAAATATTCAATGTACAGTTTTGACTTTCCTACCATTTTATTATATGTATAGATATTAATTACCAATTATTTGCCAGAGTTTAATAAGTTTAAAACTTACGGTTTTGGGATCTAAGGAAGATGAAAGAGTCATTGGTACTTGAACCACAGCGCTGTATGTTTCTCCCAATACGTGTTGTACATTGCCACCTATAACAAAACACATTGATTCACCGATATTTGTTATTCATAGATAAATTCATCGCAAAACAGATAAACCTTTATCTACGTCTAATAAAATCTTAATTATTTACTATATCGTGATGTACTAGCAGCTTTGAGCGCTTTTACCCGCGGAATATTATATCACGTAGAAATTACTTATCACGGTATATTTAATCACGCAATTTTATTTAATTCTTCCAGAATTAGAGTACAGAGCTATTTTTTCAAGTTCAACTTGTAGTTGCAGCACGGTCAATCAAACAAACTAACAAACTCTACATCTTTTTAATACACTAGCCACCGCGCGCGCGTAAATTTTGATCCCGTGGGAATTTCGGGATAAAATATAGCCTATAACCTTCCTCAAGAGTTGGGCTATCAAATGGAAAAATAATTTTTCAAATCCCACTTGTAGCTTCTGAGATTAGCGCGTTCAAACAAACGAACAAACAAACTCTTCAGCTTTATATATTAGTATAGATAAAATATAGCCTATAAACTTCCTCAAGAGTTGGGCTATCAAATGCAAAAAGAATTTTTCAAATCCTACTTGTAGTTTCTGAGATTAGCGCGTTCAAACAAACAAACTCTTCAGCTTTATAAATTAGTATAGATGACAAGATCAAAACCGTATAAAATTACTAAGATTGTGAGTTAGAGTGTGATGTTCGAGTGAGAGAAATCTACTTTCAGTACTTTGTTTATTTATTCTTTTTATTAAAAAAAAAAAGCTATAACGTCATACCTGGAGATAGATCCGAAGAAATAATCTCAGAGACGAAATCGCTCAGGGATGAGTAAGAAGAGCTGGTACTCTCTGCGGCTTCCGAATCTGACCCACTCTCGTCTGTGACGAAAAAACAACGATATTTATTACATACATAGATAACTTCACGCCTGTATCCCTTATGGGGTAGGCAGAACACCAGAGGCTATTAAACCATCTGATGTCACGTTTGATTTTGGAGGCATTATAATAGTGGAGAGAAACTATTGCAGTGCCAGGGAGTCAGCCTATCGCCCACAAAAAACCCTCAGTCCCTTAACTGACTTTTACAGCATGCCCGGGGTGAGAAGCAGCTGGCACATTCTATGTTTTTCCTTTGGGAGCAAGAAGAGTGGAAGCATGGAAGATTTAGACTCTAAATTTATGAAAATAAATCTAATGCTCGTAGTATGTAGTACTTAGAATACTTACTTAGAATGGTTAGTTAGTACTTAGAATAGCGGTTTGAAGCCAACTTAAGTTTATCGTATGAAATTTAATTACCAGTAGGCTGATTGTCCTGCCTATGTAGTTGCCTCAGAGCTCCATTGAGCGAGCTCCCGTCGTCCCACACCGCAAATCGGACGGGTTGCAATTGGTCTGCGAACCACTTCGGTTTATCCCCAATTTGTCGCGGGTCAAACACACCGGTTTGTATACGAAGAAAGGCTACGTTGCAAGGTGTCAGAGACCATTCAGCTAGGAATTCTACCGCCTGTAAAACAGAAAACGCATTTTAGCTTACTATAAAAAATACGTAAGTTACTGGCAGCAAAGACAAATAGCATTTAAGAAAAAAGGTACCGTCTTAATTTAACATAACAAAAACAGTTGCCTAATCCATATCACAAATTGATATGTTACCAATATAGAAAATACAAGCGGCCTAACGACGGAGCATCCGTCGTGCAATTAAATATAAAATAAATATTTCTGACACTCACACAACATTATCTAGCCCAAATTAAGTTTCTTAAAGAACTTGTGCTATGGATACTAGATAACTGATATACTTGAGAAATATACAAACATACATATTGCATAAATACATATTTTTTATTAGAATAAACTTAAATAAACATATAAACATCCATGACTTGACGGCTAATATCTGTGTTCATCACACCGATATCCGCCGCCGCCGGGATTCGAACCCAGGACCTCTGGCTTAGAAGGCAATGTATGTTACCATTACACCAGCCGGTCCTCAATTAAGTATGTTAAGTATGACTTTCATATCTCACTTTAGTATAAATGTGAAAGTATGGATAGATATATTTGTTCCTCAATTTTGATGAAATTTGGCATCGTGATAGTGTACAGTCTGGAATATACCTACTTTTTATCCCGATATTCCGGCGGGATTTAAAATTACGCAGGTAAAATCGCGTGAAACAGCTAGTTTACAATAAGTTTTAGACATTTATGTCCACAGATTGCGGCCTATTCTTCATCCAATTACCTGAGTCCTGGCAAATTTATTCAGAAACGAGGTGGTCCGTGGTCTAGATCTCAGGAAGCTGTTGATTTGGAAGGCGACCACCGGCCGCGGGTACAGACGCAGCGTTCTAGTGTGCTCCATGAAGTTCGCCAAGAGATTCTGTGAGTTGAAGAAACGCACCTGCAAACCAAGTTTTTGTTTAAATGTGTTGCCAACATTAATACGGTTCGAATATAAGTTTTATTTATTTACGACCTTTTTAACGCAACTTCACACGCGCATAATCGTTCCTGTGGAATTTCAGAAATTAATTCTATGTTTTTTACAAACGATATCCATTAATGAACCAAGGAATACTATTTTTCATACTAACTAAAAAGTCCAATATTTCTCATCCCCGTGGAATTTCGAGAATTCCTTCCTTAGTGCACCGCTTTACGCCCATTGTTTATGGCTGTAGGTTGTCTGTCAGTCATTCAGTACCTCAATCAGTAACGGAACAGTTTTTTACATATTGACTTAGGTATATGAATAGCAAGCATAGGGTCTAGTACATGTATTGTTTAAGGTTTAAACTATTATGGTCTAAAGAATTAAATGAATTTTAGAAACGTCATATTTATCATATTTTAAATACCGCTCGAAATATTGAGAACTCAAAATCAATAAAAAGCACGATAACAAATTGTTCCTATCTTAAGGTTTGATTATAGTTGTAAAAATGTTAAGTTTTCATAGCTTAATAATATATAAAAAATGGAAGGAAATTTCAGCAAAGACCACATTTTTAAAAATCACTGTTTGCGCAGTTGCTGGTGACAGTTAAAACATACTTAATTTGAATATTTAAATCTTAAGATAATATTACTACAGGAGGAGGGTATTCGCCCATTTCGCTACCAAGCTCTTCAAAAGCTCTCTTTTATTTATTTATTTTTTATAGCTTCAATTGTCTTATTACAAGTTAAAAGTGCTCAAAAGTTATTATCACTATAAAAGCTAAGTAGTGTAAACACTTAAGTTTATTAAACCCGCCTGAGAGTCCAATTTTCAACGGACTTCCAAAAAAGGAGGAGGTTCTCAATTCGTCTGTATGTTTTTTTGTGTGCCTTGTTACACGATATTTCGAATAATTATGCATCGATTTTACAAATTCTTATTTCATATGATAGAGGATACTTCATAGTTGGTCCCATAAAAATTTCATAGAAATCGGTAGAGCACTTCATTGAAAATTTTAATTTTTTGAAAAAATATGTAGGTATGTGTTCGGAGAATGTTTAAGTGGATGACATTATAACTCAGCCATAGTTTTGACGTGCAGTCGGTTTTTTAATGCTCTGCATTCGTTGATTATGGTCATTTAAAGTTTATCAGCTGTTTTTGTCATCTGCTGTTAAAGTGCCGTTACACGAGTGAAACAGAAAATGCGTATTTGTGCAAGTTTCATCGAAAGGCCGAGTCAGTGTTTACTTTATTTACTAACTAGCTGCTGCCCGCGACGTCGTCTGCGTGAACGCTATGCAGCACCAAACGCACCTACGATTATAACACTGCTAGCGTGATAATATGTAGCCTATATGTTGACCCGACTTCTTAACTATCTTCATGCCAAATTTGAAGTAAATCCATGCAGTACTTTTTGAGTTTATCCCGGAAAGACAAACAGACAAACAGACAAAAATTCTAAAAACTATATTTTTTGTTTCTGTTTCGATTGTAGATCATACCCCAAGTATTCTTTTAAAAAAATATTCAATGTACAGTTTTGACTTTCCTACCATTTTATTATATGTATAGATTGTACAGGATATAATTCTTCCTATCACATGTGTAATTGTGGCAAATTATTTACTAATTGTACGAAGAAAAAAAAGTTAGTGTGTGTCCTTTGTAAGGGCTCGTACCACTACAAGCGCCTTCATTATGTTATAATATAATAGAATGAATAAAGTACATTTTACGAAATAGATCAGAAACTCTCACTGTTATTTGACTGTTACCGAGTAACAGTTATAACACCAAGCGTTATATTAATTAACAGGCACATGAAAATTCGATCCTAATATAACATCTGTTGTAATATAGGTATACAGGGTTGATTTGTAGTCACCAGCCAAATTTAAATGTTAGTTTCTTTGATACGATATAAACGTACCTAAATATTTATTTTAGCGTCGTTCAGTACAAAAAAGTAGAAATATGGAACCACCAACTTTAAAAAAAAATAGTCGCTGTTGATGAACATATCTACTACGACGCGGCATTTCCTTGCTATCACTACGACGTAGTACTACAAATTGTGTGTAGTAGCGCGTAGTGATCTTTATTTTACTGGTAATTTTAGAGTGACCATGCCTTGGTTAATATGTCAGCGGATAAATTAATTTCCTTGTAAAAAAAATAAACACTTTTTTTTGCAAAACTCGTTTCTGTAAATGATACTTACTGTGTAAAAAAAATTGGCCGGTGGCTACAATTCAACCCTGTCAACGAACAAAATCTATTGAGTAGGTAGTTGCCAAGATTAGACCAATATTTTTGTAAGAGACAAACGTTCCCTTTTAAGAGATTTTCCATGTTATCGCAATCAACACGGTTGTTTCATTTTCATCTATAAGATGTATCTATAGAAAAAAAATACCATAGCAACTCGGGTAGCAACATCCACAGAGTCCACATCATTGCCATAGATGAGCGGGTTGAAAGGCTGCGACTGGGGCGAGTGTGGGGACGCCAGAGAATGCCGCTGTGGGGTCTGCCCAGCACTGGCCGAACCCCCGATAGACACGCGACGAGACTCAGGGGTACTGTGCGGCATGCTGTGAGATCCCTCGCTAGAACGATATGATGCTGGTTGTACTCTGTGGATTAAAACGTCATTTTAATGTAAGTTTTTTAGAGGTAATTAATTAACATTGATGAACTAGATAGAGCATGTATTTATTCACCACTACACTTCGAAGGGATGAGTGAAACCAAATTACATGCCTTTTTGGTCCATAATCCAGAAGAAACTGTTAAAGGTATTCAATGATGCATAGTATATCAAAAAGTAGTGTCCATAAATATCTATAACCACAGAAACTACCGACAAAATGCTAACCAATCTTATAAACATTTGTTACACATTGGAGATTGAAGCCGCTAGCTCTCGCATCTTTCCTCTGCTTCACAAAGGCCCTCCATGTTAAAATTAGTTATTAAGTTACAATTATAAATAAAATTAAAATAAATCACACTTACTTCAAAGTGGCGCCTCCCACGCTATCTCTTCGTGAAGGCATAAGCAGTGCGCTCGCCTGATCCGCAGTTGTACTCGTCAAGCTGTTTAAAGCCTAACGAAAAACAATCAAACATTTAATAGAAACAGTCAAAAACAGCAGACTTACTGCCAACTAAGCTACGAAAATCCCAAGCCAACTTAGACTAAATATTTTTATCAATCTACACTTTAAATATTATTTACAAGCACATTTTCTCTGTGGTGATTGAACCCGCCTTTGATTTTGATCTCATCTGATGGTACGATGATAGTAGAGGGGTTCAGAAATTTTATGGCGTATATAGAATTGATAGAGGTGGTATTATTCGAATTTGGAGTATTGTCTTTGTCGCACAACAGAAAATGACGACTGAAGATGCATTTTCTCGTCGTTCACAAGATAGTTTTTTTAATACGTAACTAAACTAGCATTTGATTTGAGATTGGCCGCTCCGACAATTCTTTATAAAATTTACCAAACCCAAATTCTTTGAATCTGTGGTTGACAATACTACTCTCAGTGACCAGCTTACCTAAGGATAAATTTCATAAAATATTTTATAATCATCGTTTCATGTTTGGGAGAAGAATATCCTGCGTGTTCCTGTCAAGCCATAACACGAGGGTTATTGTAGCAAAGTTACGGCACATCCCCTCTACTTTACCTTTACCGCTGAGGTATAGTAGAGGGGATTGCACAGAAATCAAAAAAAGGTTTCTCAGGGGGACTACAGGGACGAGGGGCTACAGGTACCGATGCGCAGGTATCCTCTCCACGTTTCGGTGAGCGCTAGAGTTATGTGTCGCGCCGCGACCTATACGTAGGTACTACATCAATTTAAATACTATGAAACCGCGATTTAGGAGTGATTATTATAGTTGATTTCCTAGGATAGATGTCACGACATAAATTAACGCTATTAAATTTTATCTATAGGCTACTGGCCAGATTTCCGACGGGGTAATATTCCTAAGGGGTTTTGTATTAGGTTTGAGTTACTTTAATAAGTAGGTATGCGTATGTACACGTGTATTTAACGTTGTTTTCATTTAAAGTCTCTAAATTGTGTAATGTAATGATTTTTATAATTCTTATGTGGTTTTCACACTACTGGTTTTCTGCTTTGACACAGATTGTACTTAAGTGCAACAAAGACAACATTGTACCACCAAAATAAATCAACCTCTTTCATAACCTTTAACTTCCGCAACCAATTATAAAAAGTCTAGCAAATGTAATTTTCAAATTACATTTATACATTTGATCAATTTATATAAATACATATTACCTGCCTATAAAACATAGGTTACAAGATATACAAAGTTAATTTTTGTTTATGCGAAACTTAGGACATGTGTCAAATATTTTCATTAAAAAAATCGGTATGCAAAAAATTATAATATTATCTTAAAAACTCAGCAAGTTCAAGTCTCTTGTGGTAGTTATCTTGCTTTTGTCGCGTGATCTTCATGCGACATAGGGATCTACTTGCATCCTGGGATCGCGTATGATACGCTTGCGAGTGAGTGTGTACATTATTTAAGGATCTGTAGAGATTATTGAGTTCAAATATAATACAGTATAAAAACTATTACAATCGATTCTGTTACCGATTTTGTACAACCTGTCTTTAGGTTTCGTATAAACGAAAAAGAACGTTGCATATTAATACTCGTTTCAACAAGTAAGGAGTCAAATAAATATTACGATATAGTTTTAAAACAGCTTTTAGCAATTCACACACGACATGCACAAACAACAATGTTAGTAAAGTACCAAAGAATAAGCTTTCAGCCAAACATATAGAGTAAATAGGATTAGAGACTGAAATTGTGTCATATGTAGGAGTTTTTTTAAACAGTGCAAGAGGAGGTGTCTTTATAATGTAACTAATACGTAAACATTATGAAGAAGTTTTGTAAGGTATACTTAAGATTTAATATGAAATAAAAATAAAAATATCGGTATTTTATATTATAATTTTCATTAAAAAGAAACTAACTATCTTTAATTTGATATATAAGACTATTAAACAGTTTGTAAATATATCAGTATAGAGAAAACAGATTTTAGAAAAAAAAAAACTAAATAAACTCTTCTTGCACTGTTAGAATAATTTTGTTTGTTTTTAAATAATGTTCTTCAATTATGATTTAATCGATATAATGATAAAATGCAATCTGGAACCAAAATAACACGTATTTCAGTCATACTATTTTGTGTACCCCCTCTTAGAATGAAACATGAGACGTGAGATCAGTTTTATGATGTTGTACGAAAATGGAAAAGTCAAAATGTAGAGAATGAAATTCTGTATGAATTCTAAAAGGTTGTCACAAGTTCACGTTTCTCCTTAAGTTTCATAGAGGTGTGTGATATAATCCAACATATTGTGCATGTAAGATAGTGAATAATAAAAAAATAATTGTATATTTACACCGGTCCCGGTACAGCACATTATTCGCTTGGCCTAGTGGCGGAAAGAAGTGATCGTCCCTTTAGTGAAGATTTAATAGACATTTAGTGATATTGCAAAGTTTTGAGATATGTGGATGACGTCATGAAAACAAAAGAAAGAGGATAAATGTTGAAAATGTTTTTTTTTGTGAGTGTGTGTGCAAATTGTCTTCATCCAAATAACTCTGAGATTCGGGGATACATGGAGAGAAAAGATTAGAATTTAGCGGCTATAATACAAATAAAGGTGTGTACATTTTAAATTGTGAAATGAATCCAAAGTGACGGCGTAACCATAGAAAATATTTAAATAAAAAGATATTAAGTAGTATGGCAGAAAAATAAGAATGGATATTTTTTTTAAATTAAGCTACAACAAATTCGGTTCTACAGACTTCGAATTCTGTCCCAGTCTCTTCTTTATAAAATATGAGTTAAGTAATTGTATAACAAATACCGAAAAATTGTTACCACTTCAGATGTAACGTCACATTTTTATATAATGACTTTCATTTCAATATTGTTTGTTTTAACATTTTTAATACGTTTATTTGTACTATAGCCGCAATAACACAATAATGCAGACACAGAGCGACATCGAAGACAATGCGCCACGGGTGCACGGAAGTTCAAGTGAAAACATAGAAAAGCAAAACCCAAAATTCAGAACATCGCACCTGTTTCAAATGGTTCTTGAGCACGGAACTCTCTGGTTCTGGGAGGGGGGGTAACTCATGGTCGTTGCCGCTGGGGGCAGTCAATTTGGTTGAATCTAAATCTACTAGCCAGACGTCATCGGGCATCCTGCGAATTATATTTTCATTATATTACATTATGGTCTTGAGTTTTCAACCGACTTCCAAAAAAGGAGGAGGTTCTCAATTCGTCTGTATGTTTTTGTGTGTGTTTGTTACACGATATTTCGGACAACTATGAATCGATTTTGAAAATTTTTTTTTCATATGATACAGAATACTTCATAGTTGGTCCCATATAAATTTTATCGAAATCGGTTGAGTACTTAAATATGAATGATTTCGGATGCATTCTTTGATTATGTCGAATCATTATATTCTTATTCATTATTTCCTATTCTTCAGTCCTATTATTTTGTATTTCTTAAGGCTCGCTTTGGAGATTTGGAAACGCCTATAGACATTATAACAATAAAATCTAATGTGTCTAGTTTACTGCGCTTCAAAGTGTCAAGACACTTTATTTAAGCATATTTATATTGCATGCAAAAAAATAAATCAAAGATGGGCAGCACAACTATTTCTATTTCACAATTTTTTTCAGTTATTTGAGATTACTCGGTATCTCAAATAACGGAAGTCCTAGACATCTGAACATTAAATAAACGCGATGAATTCAAATTTAAAAAATCTGACAAATAAGAACCCATCAAAGAAGGAAAAACTGAAATAATCGAAAAAAATACTTTAAAGATAAAGTTAAAGGACTTCTTATTTTCATCCCTATCTACGATTTCAATTAGTTTTCCATTTCAACTAACTCTCAAAATCAAAGAGTATAAATATTAAAATGCATACATATTCCAAGCATCTTACCTAAAGTTCTTCTTATACGTGAGGAAAGTAGCCGGTATTCCAATTAAGAAAGGCGTAGGAGCCAGTAGGAGCTGTTCCGCACAGTTCATACAACTCGGCAGTAGTGGGATAGCGGGGAACATGTACTCTAGAGGATATAGCATCGCTACGAGACCCATCACAGACATTGACAACGCGTTATAGTCGCGAGATTGAACCACTATTTTGTTTTCTAAAATAATAAGCGTCAACACTTTCAGGCATGTGTCGACTCCTGAAAACAAAACAATTTGGTTATTTTCCATTTTATTCATGAATTTTTAGTTAAGACAATTATTTATACAAAATCTGTTGATATGTGCAAAGATATTAAAATGTTGATTTGTTAAGTCACAATTAAAACATTAAACGTAGCTTAAAACAGCCGTAGTAGAGTAGGTCTACGAATCTTTTACCTAGGTTTGTCAATTTGCATCAAGTAGAAACAGTCACATCGTTTGGTTCGACTCTTTTGTAAGCCAACTATAAACCAAACAACAGTATAAGGAAGGTCATTGCCTGTTAGTCCTACGGTAAACAATATATGTCCGTATTGTTTACCGTAGCAAACTTATGTTTGATATCCAATACGTTATTTAAGGGTGCGAACTTCTTTGCAGTAATATGTTAAGACTATAGTAAATTAAATATTTTTCTTAAGTAGGTATGTAACTCGCACTCACTTACCTAATAACTCTAAAGGCAAATGTAAAGGAAAGTCTACGAGCGTGAATCTCGTGTGGTCCGGCAAAGCAAACAGCAAAGGAGAATGGGCAGTCGGGGACAACACTTCTAACTCCACGCGAGTTTTGCCAGGCACCGGCACCGGCGCTGATAATAGCCTGAGGATCCATGTTTCTATCTCTTTCACGTCATGAAGAACTATTGTAGGGGTGCTGTCGTATGCCTGGCCAGTTAACACCGACCATACAGTATCTCTGTAAAAAATGCTTATGATTATAGGATAATTAAGATTGACTTATAGATTTCACATAGACCTACGTCATTTATTTTTAGAGTATTAATATTGAGAATACTTAGCTTTACACGCAAGTCAATTTCAGAGTAATCATATCTCTGTGCAGAAGTTAAAAGCTCATGTAATCGATGGGACACTACATATCTTTGTAATTATAAGTTTGTGAATAGCCTTTACCTATCACTAAAACGTCAAAAGTTTATCGTGTACAAACATAACTTCACACCCGTATCCCTTATGGGTTAGGCAGAACACCAGAGGCTACAAAGCCATCTAATGTCACGTTTGACAAATTTTGGAGGTATTATAATGATGGAGAGAGACTATTGCAGTGGCAGGGGGTCAGCCAACAAGAACGTCAATAAAACCTCTGTCCCTTAACTGAATTTTACAGTATGCCCGGAAAGAGAAGCAGCTGGTACATTGTATGTTTTTCTTTTGCTTCCAGGCTATCGTGTATTCAGGACTTATTTATTTAAGACAATTCATTAAGTTGCGTAAGTTTGATAACTCCGCTATTCCTAAAGGAAGTAACATTCTCAATCTATTTTTCGATGAACTCGGTGTGTCCAAATCAGGCTAGTGCAACAATATTGTCAATATTTTTGTTGTAATCAAATTCAACTTTTCAAAGTATCTACGGCAAAACGGCGACTATCTTTATTAAAAAATCTTGGTTACAATATGCAAATACAAAGCTTGATGAAAGTGTCAATGATCTCATTCCGTAGATTAAGTCATAGGTTGACGCGTTCGCTTTAACGATGGAAAGTTTTATGAACTATGTCTAATCCGCCTAACCACTGGATTTATGAACCTTGCTTGGTGTAGTAGGTGAATCATATCTATAATATATAATCGTTGACTTATCCTAATAAACTCAGTTATGATCCAGATTTCGGTTGTTTAACTTGTCTCCTCTAACACCCACCGTACATGGCGACCCTGCCACCGCGCGCTGCTCGAGCAGGCGCGCGTCGCGAATCCGATACGCTCTCCCATATATAGTGTGGAACATTTTAAACAATGATTAAGACTAAGTGAGTAATAACTTTGAATTCAATATAAAAATGTATTCGGTTTTAAGACTTTTACGAGTGAGTACATTTGGTGAAAGAACTAATTATTAACGCGAAAAATGGGCAAACAACAAAGTAAGGAGGAAACCCTAATAATTCAGAATGCGGCTGCTGGAAATAATTCTTCGGTTGAAGAAATTCGCTATCATTTGAGCGTAACTAATATTCTGCTAATAACCATTTTGACAAGTTTTCTTTTGATAATTACATTTGCTGCATACCGAATGTATAAAAAGTGCCACAAAAAGTGGATAGCAGAGGAGATACACCGGAATGCCATACGAAGGTCTATTTTTCGTCGACAACCACAGCCACCAGCTGGCTTAATGAATACCGCTGAAGGTCAACAAAGTGCAAAATATGTAGTGTAAAGTGTTGTGAAGTGTATTTTAAACGCGTATCTATGTACAATATACCTAATCGTCTTAATAACTATGTGTCATAAATAGAAACAATAAGTGGTTACTCGTTCGTACTTACGTATTAGTTTTATATGTAGATACCTAACTATATTTTTAAAAATGTGACACCGCGTTTTTGAACCTACGATTAAGTTTTTATACGATATATTTTATGTTTTAGTTAAATAGTAAAAGTACAGGTGTCTACGTAATCATAAATAAAAAGTGAACGTTGGTGAGTTATAAGGTATTTTATGAAAATGTATTCTAATCTACAGTTTGTTGGTAAGTCATGTCTATTGTTTTAGAAAAGTTATTTTTAGAATTAAAAGAAATAAGAACTTATTTAATTAAAATCGGTTCAGAAAGACGAAAAGGTCGTATTTTGCAAAGTAAATCTACGGAAGCTAATGCTATATTTAATAGTTATTCTAGCTGGTTATTAGAATTAGAGAAAGATTTAGATAAGGGAAAGATAAAAAGTGACGATTTATTATTAATAAAGAAATTGTGTAAGGATTTTGAGAAACTTCATTCTGAGATTTTATTATTGTGCAAAGAAGAAATTGTAAGTCAATCAAACATGGATTGTTTTGATTTAAAAACGGCTTTAACTTTATTGCCGGTAATGACCGATAGTGAAAGTAGTATTAAACAGTTAATTGATAATATTGAGTATTACGATTCAATTCTTAATAAACCTGAGTGTAAAATGAATTTGTTGAAGTTTATATTAAAAAGCAGATTATCTCAAGCTTCTAAATTAAAATTAAGGGACGAGTATAATTCTATCAGTGAGTTAATTACCGATATGACTAGGGAATTGCTACCTAAAAAGGGGGCAACTGCAATACAAAATAAATTGCAGCGAGTAAAACAGCATGAGAAATCTATAGCTGATTTTGGGAAGGAAATTACTGAATTATTTGTAGATTTAACGATATCGCAAGCTGACGGAAACACACAGTCTTATAATATATTAAAACCTATAAATGAAAAGTTAGCAATTAAACAGTTTTCCGACGGGTTGCGAAATCGTCGTTTAAGCACCATTATTTCGGCTAGGAATTATAGCTCTTTGAAGGACGCCGTGCAAGCCGCCCAGGACGAGGAGGTTTCCGGAGCGTCCACCAGTGGAGAAATAATGGGTATGAGTAAAAGATATTTTTCTAATTCACGTAATTTTCATGGAAATTTTAGAGGTTCACGTATAGGTTTTTCCGGACGTACAAATCCTAATCGTGGACGAAATTGGGGTTATTCTGGTCACAAGCAACGAGGATTTGGGGATCGTTCGTTGCAGCGAGGTCAAACGACCCAGAGACGTGCTAATAGAGATACGTACTATAATAGGCAGCGTGGAAATCAAAGGATAAGCAGGCATAATGTTATTACTATTAGCGAATCGGAAAACCATATGCGTACAGAAAATGAACCAAAGTTTGAAACATTTTTTCGTGACTAACGATATGAATCATTCAATTTTAGCGAGTGATAGTGATTGTTTTATTCATTTACCGATAGTTCCAAGTAAGGTAACGTATTCATTTTTATTAGATTCGGGGGCATCATTATCCGCCCTAAAACTTTCGTGCGTCAGAGAGCTTAGATTACATGTTTATAAAGAAAACATTTTCATAAATGGAATCGGGGGCAAAGTTGAAACTAGTGGATTCATATACTTACCTTTTTTGATTGGAAATGATATCATTACTCATAAAGTATTTGTTTTTAATTCGCTACCAATTAAAGTGAATGGGATTTTAGGTCGAGACTTTTTAAATCGATTTAAGTGTCAATTGGATTTTAATTTAAATACTTTAACTTTTAATTCAGGTTTAAGTAACAATATTTTGTTACCATTGTCGAAGAACTTTAATAATAAGTCAAGTTACTTAAGCACTGATATTTTTGAGATTTCACCGCGATGTGAATCAATTCATTTTATTGAAACCGATATTCGTGAAGATTGTTTAGTTTGTTCAACTGAAATACAAAATGGTGTGTTTTTAGCGAATTCTTTGGCAAAACCTATTAAAGGGAAAATTCCAATTAAAATTTTAAACGTTACTGAGGAGCCCGTCAGGCTGAAATATACAGAATTAATTCCAATTATACATAAGCTTAGCGATTACGAACTTTGCGTTTTTGATCAATCTAATATGAATTCAAAAAGGGTTAAGAAATTATTTTCTTTATTGCAACTTAATAATTTAAATTGCGAAGAGCATTCAAGTATTCAAAAGATATGCGCTAAATACGCGGATATTTTTTATTTGCCAGGAGATAAGTTGTGTACAACTGATATCTACACACATCAGATTTCAGTAAAAAATAATACCAACCCTATTTTTTCAAAACAATATAGAATACCTCATAGTCAGAAAAATGAAATTAAGAAGCAAATCGATAAGTTATTACAGGATGGAGTAATTGAACCAAGCAAAAGTAACTGGTCTAGTCCATTATTATTAGTGCCGAAAAAGAGTGATGCTACAGGTGAAAAGAAATGGCGTTTAGTAGTGGATTACCGTAAATTAAATAATGTGATTGAAGATGACAAATTTCCACTCCCTGACATCACAGAAATATTGGAATCACTTTCTGGTAGTCTTTATTTTACGCACTTAGATCTTTATCAAGGTTATTATAATGTGAATTTAGAAAAACAGTCTCGAAAATACACAGCTTTCTATTCGGGTCAATACCAAATGACTAGGATGCCTATGGGCCTTAAAACAAGTCCTAGTTCATTTTCACGCATGATGACCTTGGCAATGTCTGGATTAAATCATGAAAAGTGCCTAATATATCAAGACAATTTAATAATATTTGGTAGAAATTTAGAATCTCACAATAGGAATTTATTAGATGTTTTTGAAAGACTTAGAAAAGTTAATTTAAAATTAAATGCGTCAAAATGTTGTTTTTTGAAGAAAGAAATTTTATATTTAGGTCACTTGATTTCTAGTGAAGGTATTTCACCGGATCCAGATAAATTAAAAGTGGTTAAAAATTACCCACAACCTGAAAATGCAGATGAGGTCAAAAGATTCGTTGCATTTATCGGTTATTACAGGAAATTCATTTCAAATTTTGCTAAAATAGCTTTACCTTTAAATTATCTTTGCAAGAAAAATGTACCTTTTGTTTGGGATAATAGGTGTCAACAGTCATTTGAAACTTTAAAAGAGTGTATTATGTCACCTCCAATTTTACAGTATCCAGATTTTTCGGATAATAATTATTTCATACTACAGACAGATGCATCAAATAAAGCATTAGGTGCAATATTATCCAATAAAAATAATAAACCAATAGCTTTCGCAAGTAGAACTCTTAATAAAGCTGAATCTAACTATCCGGTAATACAAAAAGAATTGCTAGCAATAGTTTGGGCAGTTAAATATTTCCGACCGTATCTGTATGGACAACATTTTAAAATTAAAACTGACCACAAGCCATTAGTTTACCTTTTCGGTATGAAAGATCCTTCGAGCAGACTTTTAAAGTTTAGACTCTTATTAGAAGAGTATAATTTTGAAATAGAATACGTAAAAGGTTCAGATAATGCAGCTGCAGATGCCTTATCTCGAATCTGTATAACATCAAATGAACTGAAAGAGTTGCATGAAAATGCAATAACAGTACTTACTCGAGCGCAAACAAGAAAATTAAATAATGACGATTCTTCGGGAAATATTGAGCAAACGAACTTGAGGTCTGATCAGCCGAAAGTTGTGAGTTCATATATCAAACCGACAGAATCAGTTGAGCTAAAATTTCTTAAGAGTAGAGAAGAGTTAAATAAACTAAGGAAAAATAATGATATAAGTAAAGAGAGTAAAATACTATGTTATGTTCCAAAAAATAGAGTAATTTACATTAAATATTTAGACTCAGAGTCACAAATGTCGCGATGCGAATTCGTGTGTGAGCTAGATACGTTTTGTAAGTCTGTAAATGTTAGTGAAGTATGTATAATAAAGAAAAGCGATAATGCGATATTTATTAAAAAGTTAGTGGAACAAATAAAGAATATGAATAGATCCGGACCACGTCTATGTATTATAAATAATGTTGAAGTTATAGATAATAAAGATGATAAAAAAGTTATTCTAAATGACTTCCATCTCTTGCCTAGTAGTGGCCATGCTGGCATGAGAAGGATGTCTAATAATATTAAAAAATATTTTTATTGGCCAGGTATTGATAGTGATGTAAGAGAATATGTGCGCCGTTGCGATAAATGTCAGCGCCAAAAGCACTCTTTACCTGTTAAGGAACCAATGAATTTAACTACTACAGCCAATACTGCATTTGAAAAAATATTTCTAGATCTTATTGGTCCTATAGAAACTGATAGTAATAATTATTCATATGCGTTAACGTTACAATGCGAGCTAACGAAATATGTCGAAGCCTATCCATTGATATCCAAGACGGCTGAAGAAGTAGCAAAATGCTTAGTTAATAATTTTATCCTTAGATATGGAATGCCGAAAGTAATTGCTACTGATCGAGGAAAGGAGTTCATGGCAACAACCTTCCAAGAGGTATGTAAATTATTAGAAATAAAACAAATATCTTCAACAGCCTATCACCATCAGTCGATTGGAGCTTTGGAAGTCTCACATAAGAATTTAAATTCTTTTCTACGGATTCAGACGGATAACCATCCAGAGACATGGAGTAAGTGGCTACCATATTGGTCATTCTCTTATAATACCACTGTTCATTCCGAAACACATTTCACACCGTATGAACTTGTGTTTGGGAAAAGATGTTCACTTCCAAGTAATTTAACAAAACAAGTAGAACCACTGTACAATTATGACTCATATCCCTGTGAGTTAAGATATCGCTTACAATTAGCGCAAAAAGAAGCGAGAGACAATTTGCTTAAATCAAAGGAAAAAAGGAAAATTATGTATGACAAATGTATTAATCCTATTAAGTATAATATTGATGACTTAGTTTTAATTAAAAATGAAGTAGGTAATAAATTAGATCCTATATTTTGTGGACCATATAAAGTGATAAAAGATGTATCACCTAACATAGAAATACTTAAAAATGGAAAAATAGAATTAGTGCATAAAAATAGAACAAAATTATATACTCCTAATCAATAAATAAATATATTTTAGATCTGTAACTGTCTAGTAATAAGAATCATATAAAGGTATAGTGTTGTAAAAAAAAAAAAAAAAAAATGTATTGTAATGTTAATCATTTTTTTTTCTTCCGCATGGGAGATGTAGTAGGTGAATCATATCTATAATATATAATCGTTGACTTATCCTAATAAACTCAGTTATGATCCAGATTTCGGTTGTTTAACTTGTCTCCTCTAACACCCACCGTACATTGGGATTCACATGGCCGATAACGTTATTGGATAAAGTTTTGTCTGAAGTTCATAAAGTTCGACAACCTTTCGGCACAAAGGTACCGCTCCTAAATATCTGCCACTCGAACACGAAAAGAATTTACAACAGGAACGTAGGTTTATGCCCTGTTTATATTTAGAATAGAGGATAACGACTTTTTCTCCCGAACCTTAAATTAAACCGTCTATATTTAGAAAGTGACTTTTTAATGTTTAATTAGACTAACAGCTACAAACGTTTAAATTTATTTTAGAAACGGGATGTTGATTGTAGGATACTAAATATACAAATATAGCGCATTAATTGGATTGAAAAGTAGAGTGTTCAAATAAATAAATGCTATATAAAATATCCGAAAGTATTGGTAGTTATTTTTATTTTACGTTAATAATAATTAGTATTATAATTATTTTATTTGCATAGTTATTTGCAAATTTGAATTAAAAAAAAAATAAGAAGTATTAAGGAAAAGTAAGTAAGTACTACAACACTCACAAAGTCTTTCTTACCGATAATAATATTTAACGTTGACCATAAACTAATTTTTATATTGCTGACCTAAACCGTATTCTACTTTTAGTCAAAGATAAAGCACACGGCTTCAGGAGAGAATTATAACTCTATATAACCTGAATTATAGAGACCGAATTCGGTGGCGCGCGTTGGGAGAGGCCTACGTCCAGCAGTGGACTAGCGCGGGCTGAGATGATGATGATGATGATAACCTGAGTGATGGTATTTGGTGGCAGATTTTCAGAACTTCCATGCTGGACTGGGAGCGAAAGAGAAACGTAGAATGTGCCAGCTGCTTCTCTTCCCGGGCATACTGTAAAAGTCACTTAAGGGAAAGAAGTTTTAAAGGCGTTTTTGTGGGCGATAGGCTGACCCCCTGACACTACAAAAGTCTCTCTCCATATTTATAATACCTCCAAATTTGTCAAACGTGACATCAGATGGTCTTGTAACCTCTGGTGTTCTGCCTATCCCATAAGGGATACAGGCGTGACGTTATGTATGTATGTATTTTGGTAGTTAGGATAGTTAGTACAGTAGCAAGACACACTTGATGAACTTTATTTCTATTAAAAATGAATTATATTCTAATTCACATAAGATCTATAAAAAGTATGCAGGTTTTCAGATTCTGAAGGAGGGATATCACCAAGTGGGGTCAAATTACAATCTTTCACGACATATTTAATAAAGGCCTAGGTTATTTTAAGCTAATCCTAGACAGACAACATTGTTCGACCCTCAATTATTGACTCAATAAAGATATTTACGCATTTAACTTCATTAGTTTCGCCTACTAATAAACTTAATTGGACGTAACATAATAAGAAAAGTTTCTGGGCAACATTGTTACAATTAACGAGCTCACAACTAGCAAAGGCAAGCAAGATAAATAAGATTAACTTGTTTTCTCAGGAAATAGTTAAAGGTCAATGCTCAGCCCTTTCAGGGTTCGTGTATATCGTGGTAATCCCTTGATAACCTTTGTCGTTATTGCGACGGAGCGTTACTACCGTAGACACGGTTTTTATAGAGATGTTAAAGGTCTGTAGAGCGATATAAGATTTGTTTTTGTACGGGGTTTTTTTAGTCTCCGACAAGAAGTATCATTAAAGAAACGATTTTTGCAAAAAAAAGTTATGTATTTTTTTAAAAGAAAATTAATATATTCGCTAACATATTAAGTAAAGCATGGTTACTGTTAATTGTGAATGAATACCATTAAAATAAATACGACCACGCGCTACACCAAAACATCTCGTAGAACTACGTCGTAGTATTATCAATGAAATGCCGCGTCGTAGTAGCATCATCAGCAGTGGCTATTTGTAGGAAAGCGTTGCGGTATCATATTTTTATTTTTTGTACTAGCGTTACTAAAATAAATATGCAGGTACGTTTACATCGTCTCAAAGAAACTAACATTTAAATTTGGCTGGTGACTAAAGCCCAAGCCAGACTGTTGAAAACCAATGCTTCCAACCGAGGTTAACTAATGTCAAGTTGTTTGCAAATAATTTCGAGTACCTATCATCCACACTGTTATAAACGGTGGTTGCAAACAAGGACACAAACAAAGTTCACGCTAAGACACGCCCCAAATTGTCAGTGCGCTTTGATCTCTCGCGTCGGCAACATCTTCGCGATGAGTTTTGTATGCAATTGAGGACATAAAGCAAGAAAAGTTGAAACGTTGCGCGTCCGAACCCCGACCAAGCGTCAAGGTTGGTCGCCGCTAGATTTAAACCGCGCGCATGTATGTCTGTTAGAAAATCGATTCCACAATATCGATATCGTTATTAATAATCGATTTCATCGGCGGCATCGGTGTCTCTGAATTTGCTTGTATTCCCGAGTTTGTATTTCCCGATAATAAATATTGAAAGAATCCAATCCTCCATAAAATTAGATCGATTCATGTGCTATTCGATCTAATTTAAAATAAACTAACTATATTTCTCTTATTATCTCTTAGCTTAAAGTCTAAAATTCACAATTTTAAATAAAGGCATCTTCAAAATACATTTTTTTCCACTTTCTTTCAAATACACCGAAACATCGAGTTATACGTTTCAGTGTACGTTTCGGTTTCGGTATACGTATCATATAATCAAACACGATAAAATTTAAATATTTTCTTCATACATACATACATAACGTCACGCCTGTATCCCTTATGTTACAAAATCAGAACACCAGATGTTACAAAACCATATGATGTCACGTTTGACAAATTTGGAGGCATTATAATGATGGAGAGAGACTATTGCAGTGACAGAGGGTCAGCCTATCGCCCGCAAAAAAGGAACTCTACAATAAAACCTCTGCCCCTTAACTGACTTTCTTACCTTAATATTTAAATGAATATTTTATATGTTCATCTTACCTAAATATTTGTCTAGAGGCGCCAACTCGCCGCGGACTGGAAGACTCGTTGCAGGCATCGATCAACTTCTTCAAGATGAACAGGCATTCGCGGAACGTCGAGAAAAACGGGTGGTGCGACAGCAGACAGAGCGACGTTAAAGAGTGGTTTCGGATCTTCTGCAGAAAAATTATCATCATTTAGTAGGTAATAGCTGCCGGGAAGGCTGCCGTTTTGTACTTCGTCACCTATGTCCTGTATTAAACTATCTTCGAATTATGTGTACAATAGAGAATAAATAAACAAATAAGTAGGAATCTCTGTTTCAAGTTGGGAAGCAGACTGTCAAATCTGTTAATTGTAGAAGGCGTTCTAAATGTGCATCAAACGATAAAAATAACCTCATTATCATACATACATAACTTCACGCCTGTATCCCTTATGGGGTAGGCAGAACGCCAGAGGCTATAAAGCCATCTGATGTCATGTTAGACACGATGTTTGGAGGAATTATAATGATGGAGAGAGACTATTGCAGTGACAGGGTGTCAGCCTGTCGCTCACAAAAACGTCAATAAAACCTCTGTCCCTTAACTGACTTTTACAGTATGCCCGGGAAGAGAAGCAGCTGGTACATTCTATGTTTTTCTTTCGCTCACAGTCCAGCAGTCCAGCATGGAACTTCATTATCAAGTTTTAAAAATAAAATTTAAAAGTTTTACAAAAGAAGTAAACTTTTCAAAGGAAAATGGCGAATGATCGAACTGCTACGAAACGAGAAGGTAATGTTTTAGTAACTTATAGATAGATTTGAGATTTTTTTTATAAGTAATAAAATATGTATGTTGGATAAAACTTAAATAGAAATTCTGGATAACAAGTTTCATTAGTTTAAAGAACTACTTCACATATGAAGTCTCCTTATCCCATAACCCTTCTTTATCGCCTGCGACGCCTATAACGTCGTGCGTGAGATGTTTCACAATTATCTACAAATTTATTGTGTCTAGTCTATGAAATTACTGCAAAGCGGCTTTGCATTTGACCTCAATTTCACCTGATGGTAAGTGAAGCAGTGGTCTAAGATAAAAACAGGAGACGGCCTCTGTGGTGCATTGGTTGTGCAAAACCTGCAGCTGTAGAGGTCCTACTTTCAAGACCTAGCCGGATCAGTTCCGCAAACGAACTTATCTAAAGCGGCATGGATCTGGAATAACCCCAAGTTCCGTTGTGAGGTCTCTACAACACGAGCTGGGTTGTTTTTTAGTCACCAGCTAAATTTAAATGTTATTTTCTTCGATACGATATAAACGTACCTGCATATTTATTTTAGTATCCCTCAGTACAAAAAAGTATGGCACCACAAATCGACAATTGATCAACATAGCTACTACGACGCGGCATTTTATTGATAATACTACGACGTAGTACTACAAGAAGTTTTGTAGCAGCACGTAGTCGTCTTTATTTTAGGTAATGATGTCATTCGTAATTTAGAGTGACCATGCTTTGCTTTATATGTTAGCAAATATATTAATTTTCTTGTTAAAAAAATGCATAACCTGTTTTTTGCAAAAATCGTTTCTATAAATGATACCTACTTATTGTGTAAAAAAAATTGGCCGGGGACTAAAAATACAATTCTGTACTAAAAGGTGAAATTGATGCCACCTACTTGGTATACAAGTTCGGTTTTTTTTTTAAAGGAGAATGGGCATTTTGTCCTATTGGCGGCCAGTAACGAAACCTGTGCCAAATGAAAGTCCAACTACTAATGGATAACTTTTACTATGGACGTAACGCTGTAGGTCATTTGTAAAAAAAAATATTTAAATGTAAATAATGTATGGATATCTTATTAGGGCTGAAACTACGTTGAGCAGGCCCCGCCGCGGGTTCATACAAAATTGCTCCGTCGCGGGGCCCCGTCGCGGGTAGGCAGAGGAATTTTGTATAAACCCGCGGCGGGGCCCGCTCAACGTAGTTTCAGCCCTTTTAGTAGATTTTTATTTATTTATTGATGTATGAAATGCATTATACTTAAAAACGAAACCAACTGACGGAATGGACAAACCAGTTTTCTACCTGCTCACTTGTAGGGCCAATCAGCTTCCAGCGATAAGAATAAAAGCGATCGGCGCGAGCGCTACCTACGGCGCAGTCCTTCGATTACGCTTGTGACGTTGTGTAATGTGCGATCGTTTACTGAGCCCTCTATTTTTTTCTACAAACCTTTTGACCCCCTGCTTTGCCTCCGGACTTTGATTACTCTTAACCTGATAACTAGGCTCTTTCGATTGTGAACTTGATTTGCTTTGTGAACCGGACTTTGTTGAACATGAGTGAGAGGCCCGATGATTTCCCAAATCTATCAGAAGAGGATATTATTCTGTTTGCACTCGGTACATATCAGATTAAGTTAGCCCGCAGCTATTATGCTGAGCACTTAACACAAGGCTTGTATAATATTGAAGTGTACCGAGAGCAACAAATAAGGGGTCTTAGTGAGTTTATTGAAGAGCAAGATGTGTGGTTGCTACGTGTTCGAATCCAATCCAGAAATGCAAGATCCAGTAATTAATATTCGTATATTATAATCGACCAACAAAAAAAGGACGATATGCTATCGCTCATTATTATTGCACTTGCCTGAGTGGCAGGCGTACAGTTGGACGCTGCGCACATGTTATGTCCGTGGTGTGGTACTTAGGATGGGCAAAAAACCAAACGGAAGATGTTTTTTTACCAGCAGCAGAATTAAGTGTCATAATAGAACATGAGTAGGTACAAAAAAAAGTGACAACTACAACTTTTTTTATTTACTTCTAAGAGTTTTCATTACTGTGCTATCATTTATCTAATGTGTTGCTCACTTACTTGGTTTCTATTAGATATCAACAGTAAGAGATATCATTACTAAGTTGTCATTCATGTAATGTATTGCGTCTTCTTGTGAAGATTCATACAATACTTAGTTTTGTTTTACACTAAATATCTGTATAAGAATGGATTAATATGTAAGCATGCTATGTTCTCCTGCAATCTGTAAGCATTGAGGCATTTAGCCTTAACTATAATTAATTCTTACGTATTTTAACATTTTGCATCATCTACTCATTCTGGGGATCTAAAAAAAGATATAAAAACATTGTATTTTACGCGTGTAGCTATGTTATTTCTATTATACTTTTCAGTTATGTAATATAAACACAACACTACTCAATAAATATATTTTAAAGTCATATACGTTAGTTTTTTTATTTTACATTTTCATTTTAGCACTGAAAGAAGTCTGAATACTTAGTAAAACGATGCAAAATATTCTAACACAAAAAATCATTTTACTCGCTTCCTATGGGAATCCCAGCAATAAAACTTCTATACAGTGATTGTAGGACTAAATAACATTAGTAAATACCACAATCATTGTTGGCCGCCAATAGGACACGCTCCATACAATTTTGCCCATTCTCCTTTATTATTGAAGTATTTTCCAACCTACCTGTCGTTTACGCGCTGCTCTAGGCGACGGCGAATGCGAGCCTCCACTTTCCGAGTCATGGCGACACTCGCGCTCCGAGTCCGAAGGAGCCACGTTGCTGCTCCTATAGTCACTGGAACCGACGCCAATGCTTAGTTTTGTACAGGATATACCAGTTTGATGCAGTTGTAGGAATCTATCTTTATATCTAAAGGGTTAGATACAGACGGCTTTTGTTATGAAAATAAAACATAAGGTTACGACTAGTGACGAGATTTGTGGACGGTGTTAAGAATCGTCCAGCGATATGGAATTTGAAATCAGATTGGTAAAGCAATAAAATTAAAGAAAAACCTTTGGAAGTTATATGCAAAATGTTTATTAAGAAGCCTTTTATTTTATACAATTCTATAAGTTACACAAAAAACAAAATAAGGTTTTTTTCAAAGTAAAGTTTATTTGAAAGCACCCATCAAAAATAGGAAACCTGAGTAAAATATATAAGTTACACAAAAAACAAAATAATTCTATAAGTTACACAAAAAACAAAATAAGGTTTTTTTCAAAGTAAAGTTTATTTGAAAGCACCCATCAAAAATAGGAAACCTGAGTAAAATATATAATCTTCACCTGGAGAATGCGGAATCGGAGCTTTTCTCCATGGACTTCCGCCAGGAGTCCCGCCGCAGCAAGCCGCGGTCGCGAGGCGCCGACGCGGGCGCGCGTTCTACTGCGCGGTAGAAGTTCACACAGATGCCATACCGAGTCTTTCCTGGGGAGCGCAATACAATCGTCACCTTTCTGCAGAGCTATATCTAGGGGTATCTTCCCTTTAGTAGTGGAATTGGACTTAAGTCTACCAACGGTTACACATTCTTGTACCGACCCGGCCGAAATTTTATTAGCATGCTATCCTGAATAAGAGTTTTACAGAAGAGCTGCTTAGACACGAAGTCTTTGTGAGGGAGGGAAGGCGGTGAACCAACGCAC
The DNA here is from genome assembly GCA_944452665.1 of Stenoptilia bipunctidactyla. Lineage (NCBI taxonomy): Eukaryota > Metazoa > Arthropoda > Insecta > Lepidoptera > Pterophoridae > Stenoptilia > Stenoptilia bipunctidactyla. Next base: position 20,714,743 of record OX101724.1, read on the forward strand.
GAAAATCCTGCATCACTAGTGCAAGTACAAGTCGCGGAATTAGCAAGGTAACTTTGTTAAAGTAGTTGTCATGGATTTCCGCAAAGTAACGCCTGAAGTAAGAAGCTGCATTTAAAAAGGCAATCTTACTAGTAATTGACGATTAGGACAAAGATGAAAGTACATATTTTTTGAACTATCAGGTAGGAACTATAATGATAATACTTCGTATCAATAAGTTGGGCTTTAATCCCATTAGAACTTTAATATAATTAGTGACGTCGACTTTTGAATCGAGCTCGATCAGTCAAGCTGCAACGATCGTGTTCATGAGAATATTTCCTGGTTAAAGAAACAGATTTTCGGTACAGACAAATCTGTGCGGGTCATTACCGATCAGTATAATCTAATATATAAAATTCTCGTGTCACAGTTTTCGTTGCCATACTCCTCCGAAACGGCTTGACCGATTTTGATGAAATTTTTTGTGCTTATCCGGTATCTATGAGAATCGGCCAACATCTATTTTTTTTTTAATTTATATGGCAAAACAACGTTTGCCGGGTCAGCTAGTATTTATATATTATCTTAGGGTGCTTACATAAAGAAACCGGTTTCCAGTTCAGATAAATCAGAGAAACAGAAAATAGATTTTACCCGTACGAGTGAGTCTGTACCGGAAAGCTGTTTCTTAATTTAAACACCCTACTCTGAGAACTTATTTTCGCAAAATTATAAATTAATAACAAAATTAATTAATTTAATCCCCTCGACTTTGTGACAGAGTAGTATCTCATTACTTCGCAAACAGGGTGTTAAGTTTTGAGTACACTAATGAAGTTGAGTGATTACATTACTTTCATCACAGTGGAGCCATTTCGTAAACATTCCACTTCAGCGGGGCTAGCATGCTACCGTCGACAACGATAAATCGGGCCTTTTATCGATATTTTCTTAGAATATGGTATTTATGTATTAGTGTATGTTATTTATTAAGATTATGACATATTTGGTTCTGCGGTCTTAATCATGGTATCAAATCGAGTAATTCTATCTATTATGGTGCGCATTTTAGCTTACATAATAGGATAATTTAATTTGATTTAATGTTTATTTTATTTTTTTGAGTAGCAACGGATTTTTATTGGTCTTACTATGAGCTTACCTTTGTAATTTTTTGTTTGATTAAAAAGAAATAAAGGTTTAACAAAAACGCAATTAGATTCTTTTCTGTAAACTTAAGCAGGAATCGTGTGTTTTTCAATCCTAATTAGGAACTGGATATACAGTTCAAAGTCAAAGTCAAAGTCAAAAGAATCTTTATTTCGTAAGTATTTAAATACATTTGAAATAAGTCACAATTTACAAATTGAACTGAATCTACCACCACTTCGGAAAGTCGATCTGTTGAGAAGAAGTGGCAAGAAACTCAACAGCAATCATCTTTTAAAAATACACAATAACAATAACAACAACAACAATTTACAATCTTCTTGCATCCGGATATCTTATAATAAAACTTTATGCTTATCCTTAAATCTATCGAAGGGTTAATCTTAAATATTTTGGAGTTTTATTATAAAAGCGTACACATTGACCCATGAACGAGTTGGTGATCTTCTGGAGTCTACTATTATATTTATACATTAGGCAATCAAGTACTAGACAGAAACGTAGACATAGATATAGAGGTAAAGATAGAAGTAGATAGATGTAGCGATAGAGGTGAGAGATATTACAGATAATGTGGATGGAGATGAGGATAGTCGTGGACAGAGACTGGACACTAACACGGACGTGAACATGGGGGAATGGGATGGAGATGGGGAAGTCAGAGTCAAATTCAAAAAAGTAACATAGTCATAAAGTCTTCAGCAAAACGACCTGGCACCGCTAGCAGCACCCGTTCACGAGTATAACGCAAGCACCAGCCATCACTCTCCTCAACCATATTTTAGGGAAGAGGGTGACCCGACACCCGACGCTACCGCTATCCATGCCGCCTGAGGGAGCATGACGTTCTTGCTGTTGTATGGATAAGAAGGAGATGGAGATGGCGTTGGATGAGAAGGAAATGGAGATGGTGTTGGAGATGGAGTTGGAGATTGAGAATATTTGAAAAACAATTTACAACCAAGGACTTTTATCGTCCATATATTCAGAAATTGTATAAAAGCCTTTACTACACAATTTTTGTTTAATAGTTTCTTTAAATTTATCAAGTGGTAAGTCTTGAATATTTGTGGGAACCTTATTATAAAAACGTATGCATTGACCCATAAATGAGTTAGTGACTTTATGAAGTCTACTATCATAGCCGGCTAGCTTGTACTTATTTCTAGTATTAACATTATGCAAGTCACATTTTCTATGGAACATGTTTAAGTTCTTTTTTACGTACATAAGGTTTTCAAAGATATATTGTGAGGCAAAGGTAAGAATATTAATTTCTTTAAACTTATTTCTAAGTGTCGCCCTGGAATTAAGTTTGTAGATTGAGCGAATAGCCCGTTTCTGCAGCACAAAGATGGTTTGAATATCGGCAGCATTTCCCCACAGGAGAATGCCGTATGTCATTAAGCTATGAAAATAACCAAAATAAACCAACCGCGCAGTAGCTTCATTAGAGATATTTCGCATCTTTTTGACGGCATATGCTGCAGAACTAAGTCTCTTCGCCAACCTTTCTATATGTGGTCCCCATTGTAGTTGTGCATCTAGGGTTATGCCAAGGAACACTGTTGAATTTACAGGGCTCAATTCTTGTCCTTTTACAATTAAGTTAGTATTTACATGCCGGACATTAGGCAAAGAGAATTTTAAAAATTTAGTTTTATTTTCATTGAGTAGTAGGTTATTGGCTGAAAACCATTTCTCCACAGTTTCAATACAACAGTTTATTTCAAAGCAATGCTTCAATTGCCTACTCACTTTAAATAGAAAAGAGGTATCATCAGCAAATAATATGACCTCACACTTGTCTTTCACTAAAAATGGCAAATCATTTATATAAACTAAGAATAAGAAAGGCCCAAGAATCGAGCCCTGGGGCACTCCCATATGAACTGCTGATCCCGATGATCTCTTTCCATTAATATCAACTCTTTGAATTCTATTGCACAAATAGGATTTCATAAAATCAAGTGCCCTATCATTGATTCCATAGTGGTGTAGCTTCATGAGGAGTGTATCGTAGTGAACACAGTCAAAAGCCTTGGACAGATCACAAAAGACACCGAAGGCATCACGTGACTTCTCCCAGGCATCAAATATATGTTTGACAAGCTCAACACTGGCATCAGTTGTTGAGCGACCCCGTGTGAAACCAAATTGATTTGAATTCATTAAATTATTGCTAAAGAAGTGTACCACTAGTTGGTTTAAAATAAGCTTTTCAAAAATTTTACTAAGTGTTGGTAATATAGAGATTGGTCTAAAGTTACTGGGGTCGGTTATGCTTCCTGCTTTAAATACGGGAATAATTTTACTAAGTTTCATTAAGTCCGGAAACACACCATTATCAACACAATTATTAAATATACTGGCTAAATAAGGTGCAATACCGTCAATGATAGATTGGATGATTTTAACAGAAATACCATCCAGATCAGCAGTGTTCTTAATTGTTATACTTTTAAAAGCTTTCAATACCTCACTTTCAGTAACATGCCTGAAAGTAAAGTTAGTTTTACACTTATTTACATTATTTTCAAGAAAAGACTGTGCAGCTTTAACTGATGAATTTAATGTCTTCGTAGTCGAAACTGGAATGTCTGCAAAAAAATTTTCAAAAGCTTCAGCAACTTCTGTATCTGATGTCAACAGTCGATCACCAATTTTCAATTTATGTTCCGCGTTTCTAATGTTTGACTTTCCAGTTTCGCTGTTTATAATTTTCCAAGCAGTTTTAGGTATATTTACACTATTTTGAATTTTATTATTAATAAAATTTGATTTCGCAATACTACACACATTTTTGAACATTTTGGAGTATTTTTTAACATATTCCTTAAAGGTTTCGCTATGATTATATGATTTTTCATCATATAATTCATATAATCTGTCTCTGCTTTTGAATATTCCTACTGTTGCCCAGTCACTAAACTTAAATGAGTTATCATCTATTTTTATTGTTTTTGATTTAAATACTGTATCATACTCACATTTAATTAAATTAAAAATACAATTATACTCCTTAACAGGATCATCATAACATTTAAGTTCCCACAACTTATCCAAGACATTACTTCTGAATCTCTCCAGCCGACCCTCGTTCATGGGTACAAACTTAATCTCTCTTCTTAATGCCTTGTTTGTGTTAATGTTAAAAGATGCTAATTGTCCACTGTGATCCGATTTTAACTTATTAAATATGTATTGACTGTTGGGTGATGCATCAGTGAAAATGTTATCAATACATGTTGCTGAAGTGGCTGTAACACGTGTAGGCTCTAAAAAGAGATTTTTAAGTCCGTAACAAAGAAACAAATTAGTTAACCTTTGGCTAAGGGATGATTGGATTAATAAATCAATATTAAAATCACCACAGACAATGATATTTTTTTTAGTATCACTAAGTTTAAGTAAAGCTTCCTCCATGATTTTTTCAAACAAATCAAAGGATGAAGCTGGCCGCCTGTATACGCTTATTATAATAACTTTCCCTAGTTCTATACATGCCATTTCAATGGTTTGCTCAACAGAAAGACTAATAATATCCTTTCGTTCTTTAAATTTCATTCCTTTGTGTGTAATAATCAAGGAGCCGCCACAATTAGCCTGGATTCTGCTGTATGAACTGGCTATTTGATGATTATTGAACGAAAATATCATTTGATGGTCTTTTAGCCAGTGCTCCGTTACACACAAAATATCTAAATTTTCTTGATTCATAAAAAGTTCAATTTGTAAATCCTTACCCAGCATGCCTTCAATATTTTGGTGGGCTACATTTAATACATTTTTACTACATTTTAATTTTGCAGCTGGGGCATATGTGCTAATAACATTTTGATTATAGCTAGAAGTCTTATTATCTATTGTCGTCGCCTCTAGTTTAAATTAACTAGAGTAGTCCTAATACTATTACTTGGAATGTTATATTCCACCGGTTTAATAAATATAAGTGGCTGCTCAATAGAAGCAGAGGTTTCAGTCAAGATGACTGGTAAATCATTACTAATAATATAAGATAGCGAAATTGCTATTTGTCGTATAGAATAATCGTACAAATTGTACTTATCATACTTAAAATAAAAAGGTTTACTAACTATAATGTTAGTATCAATCATATGGAAGTTCGATCTATTGTTAAGGCTACCTTTAAATATGTATGTTTTAATCTAAAAAAATATACGGGGGGTGAAAAAACTTAAGTGCTTTAATATTAATAATATTTAAATAACAGACTTGATCAATTGTTACAAATTAATTAAATGATTTTAATATTTATTTCATAGAAAATATTTTGATTAAATGGTTACCTATAAACCTACTAATGAATTTAGTATTAACTAAGAAATCAAATTGCAAACTATTTCTGTAAATGATAATATCTAAACACGGCATGCTACACAAAGCGTTAAACCACACAACCCATAAGTCATACCTATATCAAATCTAATAAATAAATAATAATTTATAAATATTTCTGACACTCACACAACATTATCTAGCCCAAATTAAGTTTCTTAAAGAACTTGTGTTATAGATACTAGTTAACTGATATACTTAAGAAATATATAAACATACATCTATACTAATACTAGCTGACCCGGCAAACGTTGTTTTGCCATATAAATAAAAAAAAAATAGATGTTGGTCGATTCTCATAGATACCGGATAAGCACAAAAAATTTCATCAAAATCGGTCAAGCCGTTTCGGAGGAGTATGGCAACGAAAACTGTGACACGAGAATTTTATATATTAGATTATAAAGAGGAAACCTTTGTATTTTTGTATGTTTGTATTGAATAGGCTCAAAAACTACTGGACCGATTTCAAAATTTCTTTTACCATTACTTAGAGGGATTCTTCCGAATCCGTATAGGCTACTTTTTATCCCGAAAATCCCGCGGGAATCGAAATTGCGCGGGTAAAAGCTAGTATTGAATAAATACATATTTTTTAATAGAAAATAAACTTAAATAAACATATAAATAACCATGACTTGACGACTAATATCTGTGTTCATCACACAAATATCCGTCGCCACCGGGATTCGAACCCAGGACCTCTGGCATAGAAGGCAATGTACGTTACCCCTACACCAGCCGGTCGTCAAATCAAATCAAATCTACTGAAAAACAAAGGATACCCTGTCACCTACGAAGTATAAACTCACCGGAATCCTTATCAGTGAGAGTAAAAACAAATGACGAGGTATCCCTCGCGGCGAACTGGCCGGGGGCTCGGCGGGGCCCCACAGATATGCAGCCTTCGGGTTGACAGAAGTACACCATGTCCAGGGGCAGGGGGAAGTCATCGTGATTGGTCAGTGGGTAGCGCCGCAGCAGCTCGGGGGCCTAGGGGATATTGGGGCTATTTTTATCACAAAATGTATTGAGTTGAAATATAAAATTGTATTGGCTTGTTCACATTAAATTACAGCAAAAAATTGTGGTCACAGTCTACTTGATCAGTTTTCGATCGTCAGGCTCTAAAAAAATTGGTGTCTAAATCGATAAATGACTAACCTGAGCATTATGAAAGTTGTATACAGAATTGACTGATCAAACTAATAATATAACTAGGGAATATCCTAGTTTTCATCAAAACTTAATTCAAAAGAAAAATAATAATTACTATTTTAGGAATCGAACCGACGTCGGCTTCAAAAGTTAAAATCGGTTGCTCAAATCGTTACTTCCGGTAATTAATATAAAAAAATAGAAATGTATAATCACCTGAACGGGAGCTAGTCCCTTGCCTGTAGTAAAAGGCTTCGCCCCCACTATCGTTAAGTAATCCACCAGCCGCGGACACAAGTTCTGCTTCTGAACGTCCATGTTCGTGATATTTTCAAACTTAGCTCATACGACGCATTAAACGAAAACTCTGTTGAACCCATTATATTTCACTAAAATATTGCTTGTCATAATTATCACTTTATCTGCTGAAACAAAAGAAATAATCTCAATTAATATACAAAACATTTTCGATCACACAATTCCGAGATCCCGGTATGCAGTCAACCGTGTTGAGGGGTCTCGGGGATTTGTGGGTCAAGAGAGAACCATGAACCATTGGAGGGTGTAATTTTTGTCCCTTTATCATCTCGCGCTAAACACTCGAGTCTATTAACATGAATGATAATCATTTTTCGATTTCAAGGATCAAGTGATACGTATCGTTCAATTCGATGAAAAGTTTGGGTGGATAAACAAACTAACGAAAGACAGTTGACTGTAAGATTTTGAGTTAATATTTAAATTCAATATTTTACAATTCTAAATATGTTATGAACATATGGATCAGATTAAAAACATATTTTTGTTTTGGGGTCGTTTAAAAAATCAATCAATTCGTGAGGCCATACATCACCTACATTCTAATAAGATTATTAACATAAACGCGACATAGTTATCGTGATATTTCCTTAACACGCACCAATTACACTATTTTCCTCATCACAATTTGTTATTTATGATGAGATCATCTAGCATATTCTTCCGATATTCCCAAAGCACACAATAAATGAGATGAAAAGCCACTATCATAATCGCAATAAAAGACCCAAGAGCTATAAATCCCTGCTTATTTACCCGTGACCCAATTAAAACACACTTGCATAGCCGGGTATGTACTGCCCCAATGCTCTTGACCCATTTCTGAGGTCGGTCAGGGAGAGCTTACCCCCGTTGCGTCCTATGTGCTCTGTTCTTGCGACAGACTATTCATTTTATTATACGCCGCAAACCCACACGTGTAGTATAGAGGGACAGTACCTAAAGCTTTCAAAGAGATGAAAATAAACTAGTTTCCTACGTTAGTTTACTATGAGAACCCTCCTTTAAAAGCTTAGTTTCTTTTCAATCAGCACATTGGAAGTGCAATATAAATGAAATAATAGCACTTTGCAAACTTAATTTTTTTATTATTAAAAGTTGTCTAAAATCTAAAAGATTTTATCGCTTACGCAATTTAACTCGTTGTTTTCACAAATCATGTGGTCACAAATGACTGTTTTCAATTTCCTCTAAATTCATAAAAGGTATCTTCTTAAAATAATAAAATTAGCCTGGCGCAGTCTCTGAAGAGAAGTTAATTATAGGAAAATTCGATCTATAAAACCGCGTAATGGAATTTCCCCGGCTGCCTCTGCCGAGGTTTAATTTTCTTACATCCTCAGTTAAATACTTTTTATTAAAATGTGATATTTTTTTCGTTTCTGGAGGGTTTCATCATAAGATGTTATTGGGTTGCATGAATGCCCTGATCTGTTTTCTACGAAAATTTAATAAAATTTAATATAAAACTCGTTGGTGAAGTTATGGTTGATATATGGCGGGTTTCAATATTCAACTGACTGGTATGAGTAACCGATACAGGTACAAAATTGGTAGAAAAAAAATATCGTTTCACAATATCTATTAGCTACGAGCTGTAAGTTCTCAAATTTGGCATGGGCCCTCTTTACAAGGCGTTCTTCCAAGAAAATAGGCGATATGTGATTTATAGAATATGTATCACGCAAATATTTGTATGATATTTGAACTAAATAAATATATGTATAAACTTATTCAATTTATTCTTAATATGTTTTGGTATTTGATAAATATATTATAGTATATTTTTAGAGCTTTTTGTTATTAACTGCTTTTAATTCCTTACGCAAAACGAAACGCCAATCCTTTGACTTATTTTGCCATTGGTTAAATCACATTTTTATGACGTCAAAGTAAATATTTAAAAGATAAATTATGTCACTCAATAATACTCATCCTTTTTTTCAAAAACTGTTATAGATAAGTTAGAAAGAGAAAACTGGATTATTGATATGTTGACAGATATTTGATGTTTAATTAATAAATTGTAACGTCGGCGGCTAGATTAAACCACTTATTCTGTAATTGGTCATATGTAATGAAAACTTAACTCGCTATTGGCCGCAGCAGACCGCCATGCCACTTTTACCTCATTAGTAACTTGTTACGTCGTCGTTGGCTATATAAAATGACTTATTTTGTAAATGGTCAAATGTAACCTAGCAACCCATAACAGTCAAACAGTTCGTAAGCAGAGGTTTAGATGTCAAGATTTTGAATATAGAAAGGCATTTTGGTAGTGAATTCTATTAATCGTGGGCAAAACGAACAGTTTTCATGATATTGAAACCCGCCATTAGCATACTATCTGGCTATTCCACTGAGCGCCGAACATTGCCGAACGGGAAAAGAATAAGCTCAGTAATGAGCAGTTGGGCACTAGCGAAAGAACATGAGCACACTACCGTACTTAAACATATTAGATAACACACACCGACAATATTTGACATAGATGAATGATAGTGTGCGCACTGTGTAACGATATATTTTAAGAATAAAAACCAGAAATATTTACAGAGAACGAAGTGTAAAAATGAGATTAACTTACAAATTTAGGAAAACAACTTTATTCAGAATCAATAAATCTTCCTTTCTAAGCGTAGTTTATAATAACTTAGCAAAAGCAGCCTTATCTCTAGAAAGCGATGTCCACCCGACATTCTTGATTTGGGAAATATAGATATTTAGGATAATATAAAAGAGGCAATAAGATACAGTAAATTAAAAGTAACAAAAACAAATTAATGGCAAGTAAAAATAGAAAGAATGATTATTATTCTTTTATTAATATCCTCACTAACTAACGATTATAATTATTTAAGTTAGGAGAATAGAAATAACTGACTTCTTAAGTTTTTGAAAATGTAAAAGTACTTAGATACTTTAATTCAAGAATAAGTAGCCTCGGAGAAATGTGATTTACACATATGAAATTGGCTTTTACTTGTATACACCTTTTGAGCCATTTTTGCTAAAACTAGAACTTGACTTGATCGAGGAAATAAAAGGAGTCACCAGCTATCATATCATTTATTTCCTTATCTCGCTTGAAATGCATCGACATCAAAGCCTTTTACTATGAAATATCCATTGAAAGCGTTTGTTGACTTTGCACGTTTGACGTTGGTCCGTCTGCTGTGTAAGCCTACGTCAGCTTTATGAAAGCAACCAACTATTTCGAAATCGTCAATATATGAGTCCAAAAATTTTGACCACAAATTGTTCTAAATCTAAAAAAAGGAATAACGAGTTTTTAACTTGCACGAAAAGTTTACTTCACTATCATCTTGATACATAGGTGCATAACTTCTCGCCTGCATCCTTTATGGGGCAGGCAGCACAAAAGAGGCTATAAAACCATCTGATGTCAAGTTTGGAGGTAGGTATTATAATGATGCAGAGAGACTATTGCATCGACAGGGGGTCAGCCTCAGTCAATATTGAATGCCCTTCTGTATAAAAGAAAAATATTCTTAGACGTATCTTTGTGTATCATATTGTAATGTCCAGCAATACTAGCCTGACTACATGTATAAAAAAATAATTAAATTAGCAGTATAATAATATTATAAATAAGAGTTTATATGATTCTCAAAACGTCTTTAAACGTAATAATAAACATTAGTTTACAAAAAATAAAAAAATGTAAATCCACAGTAAAATACTACGTAATTTATTTTGTGAAAAAAACAAGAAAAACTTACACACATGTATCGAAAAAAATATATAAAACAGTTCACGCCATTTCGAAGTTTGCAAGATTTTAACTCAAGCCGACTCACTCAAGCAAGAGGGTAGCTCCAGTGAGAGCGAAATAAGTTTTAAATTTTTCAATACATTAATATAATTCATAAGTTTCTCGTGAGTCATTTGAAATCTTATGAGAAATATTGAAATTTGAACTTTATGAACAGGGTTATTGGTAATTAGACCGGAATCTTTTTAGGTGACGTAGAAGTTATTTCTAATCATTTGAACCCAAATCATGTAATCCCAAAGTTTACTTTTTTTTTAAATATTTGGGGTTATTTCTCTTTTTTCTGAACATCCAGTTTTACTCCTTCAAATATCGATTGTAAAAAAAGTAATGGTCCAATTTCAATGTGACTTAAATGTTATATGAACCAAGTGATTAATGCGAGCATTGTACATAATTTTCGAGCATTATGTATGATGCCCGCGCTATATCGGGCTAAGTGATAAATTACAATCTAAACTTCATTATTTATCATATTGCCAGGTCATTATTATATTGCTAAACGACAATTTGATAATAAAGCCAAATTTGAAAAATTATGTTTACAAACTAACATGTTACAAACATTGTCGTGATAGTATGGTATGCTGACGACGAGGTTTAATAAGAGCTATCTAACGGCGTATCCTACATGGCCATTGGAGGTGGTTACCAATATTATAACTTGACATTTAGGACCTTATAGCTCTGAACGGACTAAATTTGATTCAGGTTACTACGACCTATCTAACGGCGTATTCTACATGGCTATTGGAGGTGGGTACCAAAATTATGCATCGTCCTTTGAAGTCGGTTTTCATTTTTTTAAATATTTTTATTTAAAATGTTATGTAGCTTGTGTCTGGAATCGCACTGTGAAACAATTTTATTGGTATTTAATATTTATTAACTAAATCCCTATTTAAAACTGAGAAGAACATTACAATCGGACTGGTTCTTTTAACAATCGATTTCGAAGGAGTAGGCAAAATTGAATTTTCAGAAAAAATAAGGAATACCGAACCCCATTAATTTTTGAAATCGGACTTTGGGAACACATGAGTTCAAAACCTGTATACTATCGTAGGCATAGGGCTAAGAAATTTCCGAACTCAGGTGGCGCAGAAGCCTTTGTAAGAAAATTTTGATATCCCATAACTTTAAGGTTTTGTTCCTTACTAAAAAATATTTTTTTGCCAAAGAATATGTGGTTCAAAAGTGCATACTAACCAAGATATCGTCAATATTAATATAATGAGTTCATAAATTATCACCCTTGTAAAATCTCTTTAACCCTTTAACCGCCACGGTCAGATAAATCCAACAAATATTTTCGAGTCCATTTCTTCAAGGTCGTATATTTACGACTAAAAATCATCATTCGTTTCATTTGCTTTTTTTATTTAATAACGCTGTATTATATTAAAAAACGTTAATATTTGGTAAATGGTTAGTCAAGTAATCATTTACAATTCATTACACTTAAATCTTTTAATTAGAAAACCTTAAAAACATGTCAGAAGTTAGATAAATTAGTGATAATATTATTAGAAAATTGCATTGATGTCCAGCGCCATTATCGGAATAATCCGACCATAGGGACAGGACATAAGCGAAGATTTACTGATACGAAAATCCACTTAAGTAAACATATATCTGTTTAAACTGACTATTTTTTAACAAATAAATTAAAACAATTAAAGCAATTGTTACTAAATAAAAAAATATGTTTAATTTCTTTGAAAATAAGTATAAAAATGTCAGTGACTGAGTTGATGATTCCCATCCCCAGCGCGCATGTTTAGAAACGAATTTTGCTAGTATACCCAGCGCCACGATCGGAAAAAGACGACCGCTTCATATATCACAAACGAGTGCCACCTAGTGGAATTTACCATTAGTTTTGTGCTTACGCGTAAAGTTATTATTTTCGTGTTATCGATGTGATTTAACTACATCAAAACATGTTAACTTCATCATAGTATAGAGTCGTAAAAATATTCATCTCTGGCCTAATATATTGTGCAGAAATCAATAAATCTTTCAAAAAATTTTAAACGATCTTTTTTCATTGGGTTACCGAAATACATACTATTAGAAATGTAATATCAAAGTTAGGTACTCTATCTATTTGTCTGTTACCTCTTCAAGCTTAAACAGCTGAAACTATTAAGATTGAATTTGAAGCGTGCGAATCTGGGACGGGTATATCGATCTACCATTGAACATCCCTATTTGTTGTAGGTATTTATTTTTAGATTTACTGTGCTTGACGCTGGGAGCACGAAAACTGTTATAAAGTCTAGCGGGTAAAGGGTTAACATTCATTCAATAGACGCGTGTCACTGAAGCCACACAATAAAATACAAAAACATTTTAAACGTTGAAGGAACTTTGCATACAATGTATAACGCAAAACGTTGCGAACTGTGCCTTCGCATAGCGATAACAAAGGGATAGAAAATGCCAAGTTGTCATACTTCGCGTAAAGATGTTTTACATAAGATGTTTTGACTTAATTTAATTATTTTGTATGAAAAATAAAAACACAAAAATATTCACATGTTATTTGATTCTATTACATGGTCCCTTTAATACCCTAGAGTTATGGGAAAGCAACAGGAACACCTCGTATTAATCAGTTCCATTACAATATCCAATAACAAGGGGTATAGCATAATGAACTTAATAAAAGGGTTGACTAAGGGGGAATCAATTGAATCCAAATTATTTTCCATTTTCAATAATAAGGATAGGTATAGGGGACGTTTTCCTTATTGCCCCTATGTTATGTTGAAGTTACGACAGAGGTGGGATTAGCAATAAATGTCAACATTGACGCGGTTGCGACTAAATTAACTGTATATGGTTTTATCAATGACGTCATCCGTGGGCGGTATCTACTCTTAATGGAAAGAGAGGAAGATAAGTACCAGCATGAATTAGTTCTGTGAAGGGTCTAAAAATATCTCTATGTACGCTATTAATAAGTAATTGATTAGGTAGCTCCCTTCCCATTATGTTAATTCTAGTCTACGGGGAAAACTTCAATAATAAACATTATTTGAAAATTGAAGAAAATATTGAAAATTATGGGATCAAAATACCGAAAATGGTTGCTTCGATACAGGCTATGGCCTAGTGAAGCAACCACTAGATATTAAGTATTTCTTGTAAATTGTGTTCCTGTTTAATATATATTTTTTCCTTTTTTTCATTTTTTTTCAATTTCCGATTCGCCTCCGACGTTTTCATAACTGATTGGTAACGGACAAGTAAACACTCAAACCGAGTTCTACGAAAACTTTGATAAGAAAATAAATCAGGCCGAAACTCACTGTTAAAGATAGGACCTATCTCGCCATAAAAGTGCTAAAGCGATGACGATATTGGACGGCAGAGAACTCATTGTATTTAACCTTGCCTCAAATACACGATGGTAATAAAACTACGAATAAAATGAACTTTACTTGTAGCGCGCTAAATTGACACAAGACTAATAAAGTCCGTATTTCGTAGCAATGACCTTTAATAAAAATTTTCTCAAAGAGAGAAGTTAATGAGATAATTCACAAGACGAATGCACAGTCACTCACCTTGAGGTAAAATAGAAAGTTATAAAAGGTTTGCCTGGAAGGATATAATAAAGGCACTTGATGCGATGTAATTATTAAGTTTGCCTAGGTACTCGTCAGTAAGAAAGCAATAGTCTATACACAGTAAATATTGCCGTGGCATGACGGTACGATATAGGCACTCTAGCAATGTTTTATCGGCCCCTATGATTCTATTGCTTTAGCAAACTATGTCGATACGGGCCTCAAGGAGAAGTTTAGGTATAGGTTTTAAATTTCAAACGGTCATATCATTTGATTGCATTTATTTACAAGTTTGATTTTTCCATCGCTGAAAAGAGGTTATAGACTTTGATTACCTATTTCACTTGATTCTTTCACGCATTGCGGTGAAAAAGATTCTTTGCTGACATCAAAGTAAGGGTAACTTACTTTTTTAATTCTACATAGATATTGTTGCAATTGAAAAAACAGGGAAAGGCCAAAAAGCAGTCTTTTAAATACAAACATTTTCTCAAGATTGTAAGCTTGGTATATAACGACAAAAAAGTGCGATCCATATAACTTAATTCACACACACTTAATTCAAGTGCCCAAGAGCTTCCTATTTCATTCAACTCCTTCTATGTATTATTAAGTCAAAATAAGGTTAAACCATTTATAGAAGACTTAAGTGAAGCAATTTATACAACAATCTATACGTTCAAGTACAATTATCGATACTTAGCAACTCTATTTACCGAGGCATAAACGAACGCATGTGGGGTATCGATCAATACCACTTCCTTCGCCATGTCTCTTTATTATAACCTACATATACCTACTCTTATGATATGAGGTACTATCGACAACACAAGTAGAGCTGACAATAACCTATTTTCCATAAAACTATAACAGACTTTAATATAGTCCATGTGTGTTTGGTAAACAACTTGTGTGATTGAAACATGTCTTATTTAAATAATTGTGTATACAATGAACGAATAATGAGTTCTATTTTAAGACATTGTAGAGCCTTTTTAGGTATGTTGAAGATACTTTTCGTCAGCTGAATTGATCTAACTTTTAAACTATTTAAATGCAAAAAGTGTCCTAGTTTGATAGCGCAAAAGCATTGTATTAGAATTCAATGCCAACTCGGGAAGATAAGAGATGATAAGCACAGGGTGAGCTACTTTATGTGTAATGTTGTTGTTCGTTAGCAGTTACGAAAAAACTATATTTGTTTCGAATAATCCCAATACAATTAAATACAAAAATCAAAGGAGAAAAGATAAGGAAGTTAAATTGATTATATATTATATATTTCTATTTAGCTACTACTATATAAGTTACTAGGTATTTGTTGTGTGTAGGTTAAATAAATAAATAAAATCACCCATCAAACATACTATCGCTCCGGCTATAGGTAATTTGTATCCACATTTTTTTATGTCGAGACCATTTCCTCCTAAATCAACATACTTACTTAATTTCTTGACCTCGTTGTCACTTTAAATATTAAGGTCAAGCTGGTTTGCTTGCCAATAAAAAAGAGTTCTCCAATTAATTGGAAAATATAAGAGGTTAAGCTCGCTTTAATAATAGGTATATACCTACCTAACATTTCTGGGACAGTTATTTTTACATCGGAAAACTTTTGAGTGAAAGTCTTTTTAAGTGTGCTACGCAGATAACTATAAGCTCTTAGAAATAGGTAAAGTTATTTTAAATAAGTAGATATCTGATGTTAATGTTTTACACAATGTTAGGTCAAGAAGAGGAGCTGAAGATGGAAAAAAAATATTTTTTTATTGGTGACTAAACCCGCGTTTGACCTCAATTTCACCTGATGGTGACGATGAGGTCGATGAGCAATGATGATGAGACATTGGAATTTCAGCAGATGGTTGCAAAACAGGCCATTTCTTAATTACCACGGCTCCTATGAATAAGGATCAGGGAATAATAGACTCTGGCATCTTCTTATTAAAAAGTTGAAAATACCAAGAAGTATAAAAAGGAATTTATCAACAATGTAGAGATACATTTACGAAGAAAACTATTTGAAAGTAGTATCGTATTAAATTTTCAGAATGCACTTTATTAAATAAAAGACGAACGCGGAGTATCAAAAGCACCGAGATAAGTTAGAAGTATGAAATAAAACGCGATGAAACCCAGTTATGGACGTCTTTTATTTACTTCGAAGTAGGTGGATAGCACTATTGAGTTTATTTCTATTTTTATTGAATTGCAGATACCTACTGAACCAACTCTCGATTTTATGCGATAAAGGATCTATAAGAGAATATTTATTAAGTAAATAAAAATCTGTCTCCGCACTAAAATATGCACTTGGAATCCATCAACTAAAATTTTGGATTTTATACGATAATATCACTAGTCTAACGGAATTTGAAGTTAGTATTCTGAGAGCTTGAAACCGTAGATCATGTCTCAACTATAGATTTACTTACAACTTTCCATAGAGCATTGTCAAAAATCCTATACTTAAGTAGGTAGAGTTCAAATCTGACTGAGTAAGCATTCAGAAAGTAATCTTCAAAAACCTGAAAGGGTCACAAAGAAAGGGTCACTTGGATTAAGCGCTACAAGTGATCGAAAATCATCCAGGTCTTGTAAAATATTAAAAATTGACTTGCAAGAAAACAATTGAAAGATTTTCAAACAATGCAATATCTCAAATGGTAAAACAGAAAAATAAAATACCTACTCTAATTATTAGTCTAAAATGTAGGTAATTAATTATGTAACAATGACCTTAAAATGCCAAGACCATGACAAGAAGATCTTATTTATGTAACTCCATTTATATAACCTGAAGATTCAGCTCAATTATATCTTATGTAACGGCAGCCTCGGGCAAATGAAAACTATATTCTAGATATCTCGAGAATATCGAAGAAAGTGAAGGTTATATTTCCCACTCACTTAACTTTAGTTTCAATTTTCAAAGTTGGAATTTTTTATCTAGCGCTGGCAAATGCCAATTTTCGCCCACGGTATAAAGGAACCTGGCTTCAACAATGTTAGCAAAACTATCACGCAATCTTTTCGCCAAAGGTCGTGCTGGTATTTGGAATCATACGTTCTTTCACGTCATAAAATTATGATTAAACTAAAGTACCGTTTTGGTAAATATCAACGGCTTTGGGGATAAAAATCGGACGTTATTCTGGGAAACTAAACACACCCTTTTGTTTTCGTATCTTTCAAAATAGAAAAATACTATGGAAAAGTTACCCAAAAAGAAAACACAGTAAGAAAAACAGAAAACTATCTGCGGTACCCGGCACCGGCCACTCGCGTTCAATTGGGCTGTATGGTATTGCTGTCTGCAGTTGAAGTGTTTTCAAATCGATATTTGTACCGGCTCTGTTGGCCAAAATCACGATAACTCGGCTCTTAGGGAATGTACTGTGATGTATAATAGCCTATTAGTGAGCCCCAGGAACTACTTCTAGTACTAGCGAGGTACACCATATTAAAATCTTTTCAGTAGGTCCGAAGATTAAGCCGAACATACAGACAAAAGTTCAGAATGAAATTTTAATGCATGACTAAAAAAAAATATATACACTATATTTATACTATATTTAGCTGTACATATGTATAAGAGCTTTCACGGATTCGAGTTACCAGTTGTGTTTAAAAATAGTGTATGTATATTATTATGTTATGGTGAATTTGATATCTTCTTAAAAGTCTTGTATCTCCCAGAGCTTTTTTGTAATCTTGCTTTTCAACTTAACTTCATTATGAAATCTCATTTCCTATTTCATTCTTAAAATACGAATTTATTTAGGGAAATCAACAAAGTAGCAAATTCTGCTTATAAAGGGAACAGGAAAATGTTTTACTGTTAATTTTAATTCGACATGTAAAGATGATTTCATTTTATATCAAAAGTCTTCCCATCAAACCAGCCCCAATTTTGGGCTGGATTCTCTCCGATTTTCCATTCAATAAGTTTGACGTCTTTACATTCAAACCATTCTTAATTTATTTTCAATTTAAAATGAAAACATTAGACACATCGTACTCAGTCAGAAAATCTTGGTATATGCAATGTCTCTTATGCAATTTATGACTAAGCAAGACAATATCCTATGAAACCTGCTTAGTGCAATTCCAGCTATTAGACGAACAAATAAGTAATATGAATGTTTGCGTAAAGAAATCCTACTGAACTTGTATTTTAACGAGACTGACCCTGCCGTAATTTATTAAGAAAATCATTATTAGAACATAAATTATACATTTCCCTAAGTTTAGGTAACGAGCAGAAATTTTCAACAGATTTGAGAAATATTAGCCCTTACTTAATTTCTGTCGTATAGTAAGGTTATAATATAAAAACTTAAAAGCGAGGATAGAAATGACTATGTCAGGTTTAAACTTATCTAGTATATAAACTTACTACTTATAATATATTACAGAGGAACGGCGATTTCGAGCTCAAACCGAAGATGTTGGCAGATATAAAGCGACGAAAGAGACGAATGAATGAACCTATACAGTGAACAAATCATTTTTCCGATATGCCCTTTTTATAATAATTATAGGTCGCTATAGAATTATCAGAAGGGTCATGTAACTTTTTACGAACGTACACGTTTAAAACGACCAGTAAAATTGACCTAGATAAAGCATTTGAATTAAAATTCTCGTTAACATAAAAGTTATAGACCTGTTACCATTTTTATCTACATGGCAGTAAAACTTGAAGCTACGAAAGGTAATTATCAAATTTACATTTTCCAAAACGGCGCAGTTTTATGGAAAAATCTAATTACTTCCATAACTTACAACAACCACTGGACTGGATCAATACCGATGCTGATTATGAGTCAAGGCGGTATTTGTGACGTTGGCACTGAGAATTTTGAAACCTCTTCATTTTATTTCCATATTGTGTTATAA
The DNA here is from genome assembly GCA_944452665.1 of Stenoptilia bipunctidactyla. Taxonomy (NCBI): domain Eukaryota; kingdom Metazoa; phylum Arthropoda; class Insecta; order Lepidoptera; family Pterophoridae; genus Stenoptilia; species Stenoptilia bipunctidactyla. The sequence goes on from OX101724.1 coordinate 20,734,006, forward strand.
CAAGGAAATTTTAGCAGTGATAAAATTAATGGACTCATTTAAATCCTGAACAAATGTAAGTTTGACTTCGAAATGAAAATGTGTTATGTAAACGACGCAACGTTCTGTCTAGTATTAAAAAAGGTTTGGATGACGCAAATCTGCAAGGCGCAGCTTACTTTACAGTTTATAAGGGTTCTTTCTCGAAGAGTTAGATAAGTGGCAACGTGCAACGTCTGTTGTGTTTGTGTACGTCAGAAAATCATATTTTTAGAATATGATAAGGGTTGTTAAGATGATTTAGAGTTAAGAATACATAAATGTGAAATTCAAGTTAATATGAGTAATTCAAGCTAACCTAGGTACCAACAAGTGGCCCATAAATAAGCTTCTTTTATGGAGATTAGATACGCCACCGTCGAACTAAGGGTTTCCTAGTTAAACACCACTCAGCTAAAATAACGCTCCACGAGCATTCGGTAGATATACAGGGTGTTCGGCACAACGTTGAACCTTTAGGAAATGGGGGTTGGTGGGGTGGTCTGTTAACTAACCAACACAAAAGATTTTGCCTAGGACTCAAGTTTTTTTTATTTTTTTTTTCATATTTTTGGATTGTATCGTTAATGAACTTTTGAACCCGTCTAAAATGTTTTTGTTTGATTAATGGCAAGTCAATTTTTTTTCTGTATTACAATTAAAGTGATTGGTAGGTCCATTTAAAATTAAAAGATGCACATTATACATTGCTAGAAAGAAAGTTATGGCGCCTCAAACACAAAAAAGGACAAAAAAAAAATTTTGCAACACAACTTCGCGTTGCATTTAAAAAAAAATAAGAGTGATAGATGACTTCTGAATTGCTAAAAACATCTCTGAAGTATGAGCTTTCTAAGGATATGTAGTTTATTAAGATAACTTTTTCGTAAGTAAAGTTATTCGATGTTTTTTACCAAGGCGGAACATTTCGATGAAAATGTACTTATGTGGAAAGTTAAATGTTATGCAAAATTTATCAATGCTATAAAATTAAACTAAACGAAGTCTTGCCAAAATTGACTTCATAAATTAAGGTGTTTTATGATTTATTCATGCAATTGATGTTTTTAGTAAAAGATACCAGATTTTAATTGGTCGTTTGTATTTTATTTAACCGTAGCATTTATAATTTTTGCATAAAATTGTACTTTCCACATAAAAAGATTTTCGTCGAAATAGTCCGCCTTGGTAGAAAAGATCGAATAACTTTACTTACGAAAAAGTAATCGAAATAAACTACATATCCTTAGAAAGCTCACACTTCAGAAATGTTTTTAGCAATTCCTAACACCCTGTATAAATGGTGAACAACGTGTACAATACCTATATATAAACAGTTTGGTATTTTTTACATATTTTATTTGTGTCGTATCTTAAACGTGTAATCCTGTTCAGTTTCCTGATTCTTAAACTTAAGTGAGTATACATACTATGAAATATGAAAATTGCGATGGTGATATTATTTACAAAAAATATTTAAATTCATTCGATATTTTAATTAGCACTGCCAGCTTAGTGTGCCCTCGCTTAGCAAGTATCTGCAGATAAATCAAATATGATATTAAATGTATGTTTGGCGTTTAATTATGTTTGACGTCTCAGTGGCTTTTTAGACACCGTTCTCAGTCGTAATTAATAGAATGAATCATGAAAACTTAAGAGATTCAAGTTTTCAAAGATAAACGGTAACTTTCCTTCAACTGCGATATATTGGCCTCTCCCAGCTAAGCGGAGCTTTATGGGCAATTAAACGAGGGCTTGGCCAATGTGAAGATACGATCGAAGTTGGTCGTAAGGTAAGTATGAGGATTTATATTGCCGTGCGAGTCGTTGGGTTTTTAAAACATACATACATACATAACTTCACACCTGTATCCGTTATGGAGTAGGCAGAACACCAGAGGCCATCAAACCATCTGATGTCACATTTGACAAATTTCGAGGTATTATAATGATGAAGAGAGACTATTGCAGTGACAGGGAGTCAGCCTATCGCCCGCAAAAACGCCAATAAAACCTCTTTCCCTTAACTGAATTTTACAGTATGCCCGGGAAGAGAAGCAGCTAGCACATTCTATGCGTTTCTTTCGCTCCTAGTCCAGCATGGAAGCAATTTTTTAATAATAACTAACTTTTGCTCGCGACTTCGTACGCGCATAAACATTATTTATGTTTAACACAGCCAGTCACACATTGAAGAACCTTTATGCCAAGTATCACATCCGTGGACTCAAGGAATAAGATTTTTCAGACAAACTAAAAACTCCAACCCGTTCCCGTGGGAATTTCGGAAATTTGTTTCATTATATAAACAAACACCTATTGTAGAACCTTTATACCAAGTATCACATCCGTGCACTTAGGAAAAAGATTTTTTCATACAAACAAAAAATAATATGTTTCCGTTTCCGTGGGAATTTTCGGAATTCCTTGCATAAAACAACCAGTCACTCTTTGAGAAACCTTTATGCTAAGTATCATATCCGTGCACTCAAGGAATAAGATTTTAGATACAAACTAAAAAGTCCAATAATTGCTGTTCCCGTAGGAATTTCGGGAATTCCTTCCTCAGTGCTAACCCACAACCTCTAAGGATTGTATGTTCCAAATTTCAGCTTTCTACGGCCTGTAGTTATGGCTGTAAGTTGTCTGTCAGTCACTCAGTCAGTAACGGAAGAGTTTTATATATTAAGATAAATAAACGTTAAACCTCGAAGCTTTTTCATCCAGGTTGTGTTATAGAGACCACACATCGGATCTAGTAAATACAAAGCAAAGTGAAAACGCACTTGTACTACATAAATGTAATGAGTTTAACGCCGAAACTGCAATCCAAAAGCCTACTTACTACGAACAGGGAAAGCTTCAGAAGGTAAGCTACGCAAAAATAGGTCAAGGGCACCTGATGTGCACCTGATAGACACTGCCTTATTAACTAGATTATTACGTATCTAGTTATTTGTGTATATTTTAATTTACCAATTTTGCAAAAAAAATGTGAGAAGTAATAACATTGTAGTAAGTTTAACCCTGAATGTTAAGTCACGAGGTAATACTAGATCTCTTATTAGGTCTGCTACACAACACATACGGGACACCAACAAGTTGATAGCATTTTAAGTAAGTAAAGTAAAACTTGAAGACAAATTTAGCTAAATGTTAAATTAAGTTGCACTTTTTAATAACAATGCAATTAAAGGTCACATGAACGTCAGCAAAATGACGTAAATCAACTTCACAGCTTCGTAATATACATGGAAAAATATTTAATGACAGTGCTTTAAGAGTAAATAAAAATATAAAAAGACTTACCTTATTTTTAACTATTAGATGTGTCTACATATTTCTTGTCACTTAAACTAATGTAGTGGAATATTTGATATAAGCACGTTGTACTGCATCGCGGTCTGGCGAAGAGTGCGGTTGTGCGCCGGGTGCGAGCCGCTCGCCCACGCTCGATACACAAATCGTCGCGCGCACTTTTCTTGACTCCTCCCAAAATCCAGCGTCAAATTCAAAAGTGAACCTTATGTCTACAACAAAAATAAACATTTAGGTACTACACTGAGAAACCTTGCCAGAAATTTTGGTCTTGAAGAATATATTCGATCAACCTTTATATTAAATGGTTGTGAGTATATGTTGGAAAAGGGATTTAGGATAATATTCTACAAATGCAATTGCAACATGAATGAACAAAAATGGCTATCAGGGAATTTCTAAAAGTCTAATATAAATCTGCCGTTTTTGTCTGTCTGTTTGAACGCTTAATTTATCAATGTAATGGATTTCAATTAATATCATTAAGTCATGGTTTTTTTATAAAAACCCATAAAGTTAAATAGCTAATACAGTGGAATCCGTTTATAATGACATCGAAGGGAAATAAGAAACAAGTCATACTAAACGGACGTCATATAAAGCATAGGTACTGCAAGAATAAATTTTTAATACAAAGGAATAAAATAGAGATAAATCAAAGATATTAATAAGTAGACTCGATAAGTAAATCTACAATCTGAGACTCAAATCAAAAAATCCTTTCACGCGCCGAAAGTCTTTGGGTATAACGTGACTCTCCCGAACACTGCCAAAGATGTTAGAAATCATACGGTTGGTCACTATAAGCGGACAAAATTTGATAAAAAAGTGTCACAATACGCGATGTGTCACTATAGGCGAAGTCATTATATCCGACTTAGTTATACAATTTATATGAAAACCAAACTTCACTGTGTAAACACGTCATAATGAGCGGTTGGTCAATATAAGCGGAGTCATAATAAACGGATTCTACTGTACATGTTTTTAGAGTTAAATGTAGAAGCTTAAAAGCAATACAATTTTTGTCAATCAAATGTAGCCTTTTTACTTTATCGCCGCTTTTAATCAAATAATTGCATTTAAATTTGTGTCCCATTTTCCACTGTTTTTGATGGGAAAAATTAGGGCGACCTTTGAAATATAGAGTAATCAATAAATCATTTGAGTTGGAAATAACATTGCTTAATATAGGTTCGACCCTTATAAACGGTTTTTCGTGTGGGAGCTTTCTATTTAAAGGTTATTCCATATTTAAATGCGTCTTATTGAAATATAAGATCAAAGAATTCATCCGCACGAATCCGGGGCGAGCATAGAGATGTTGAATAAAAGTAGAAATGTGAGGTTGTTGCTTTCAGGACACTGACATTGAAAAATAATATTCTCTGTGAAAAAATTTACTACTCCTTGTGTAGATATTTCTTTTGGAGTTTTAGGGGCGTTTGAAAAAAAGAGAGTCTAGGGTACAGGTATCTTTTACTAAACGTTATTTTAATGTTCGGCATATAAGTCATATAAAGTGCTATATATTACGACTTAACGATAAAAAAGACAAACATTAATGTTTCACGTTTCTTTCAATAAAAAGTTTTTAACCGTATTTTTTCGAGTTCACTTGTCGATCGGTTCATTTCTCCAAAGTCTAGTACCTATAGTGTGGGTAATATAGTAGGTTATACATACATACATAACTTCACGCGTGTATCCCTAATGGGGTAGGCAGAACACCAGAGGCTATAAAACCATCTGATGTCACGTTTGACAAATTTTAAGGTATTTTTATGATGGAGAGAGACTATTGAAGTGATAGGTCAGCCTATCGCCCGCAAAAACGCTAATAAAACCTCCATCTCTTAACTGACTTTTACAGTTTGCTCGGGAAGAGAAGCAGCTGGAACATTCTATGTTTTTCTTTCGCTCCCAGTCCAGCGGTAGGTTGTATTGATATATTAAACCAAATTAAAAAGGAAAAATATCATACTCACACTTTTTTATATAGGATTTAGGTAATCTGTCCGTAAAAAGTCTGGTTGCAGGGCAGGTAGGGCAGTGTAATTAATGGTAACTTACCATCTCACATCCCAGGGTCGGCAACGCACTGTTGGTTCCCCTTGCTGTGACCACGGGAGGTGGTGCTTACCTACCATGAGGTATCAAGCAAACCATAAAAAAATATATTAAAAAAGCATGACTTTTACAATTTCTAAGTTTTTAAACAAATTTTCACTAATTAACAGCTTCTAGTGCTGTTTGGTCAGATCAATAAAATTGTAGAGTTAACTTTATCGTGCTAAAAGTAGACTCTCGGTCACTGAAAAAACACTTTGTAGCGTGTTGTGTAACTCTATTTTACTATCAACACCTATTAATACATAAGTAAATATGCTTGATTATAATATTAAGAAGTAAGAACCAAAATTCTAAACTTCCTCTCACTTTCTCAGTAAGTTAAGTAAAATTATGGTCTCATACTTGTTATTTTAATTTAAGTATTAAATTTTTACAATTTCTGTTATTAACTTTATTTTCTTAAGCTACATAGTTACTATTTTTGTATTAGATAATTGCTATAGAATGTGTAAACCAAAAATTTGTCGTTGATATTTTATTTTAAATGTTGTGTATATCTGTTATTTATAAACGTACAAGAACCTTTTATTTTTTAAGTTCGTATTCCATGTAATAAATTGTATGTTTATTGTTGATGTACCTTAATAACTAAATAAATAGATATTGTACTTAATAGGCATAGATCATGATTTCTCGATCTAATTATGTATAGGTACTCCTATTATTCAGTCAGGATTTTTCACGATAATTTTCCGAGATAGAAGAAATAGATCTAATGCTTATGACGTTACCTATAAAAATCGGTATAATGGTTTTTGTGTCCATCATCTACGCAATGACAGACATGAGTTTTTATATTTTGATCCGATCGTTTGAAAGATAATGTTGAGAATTGTTTTACAAATTCAAATTCATTTATTGCTCATTGATTCAATGTGACGAATTTTTTTAAATATACTTTTTTCCTAAAGATATATTTGTGCAAATAATGAAATTTACTTTAAATGAAGAGGATAAATATTTACTTTCATTGCTCTAACTTTGCAAGCTGACCAAAGTTTGATTACTTATTTTACTTACACACCCAAATGTTATGAAACCTCCCTTTTTGTATTTAAATCTTTTTAATGTAAATGTAGCAGACAGAATATATTATTTTGTGAATCTGCGAAGTTCTAAAAGCTGAGTTTAAGTATCTTTTATCTCTTTCAGTTCTGAGCGATAACACGGGACGCTATGTAATGATGTCGTGTGTTATTTTAGGTGGGTGGATCATACTATTTTAAAAGTAAACTGCCTTTTATCTAATATATAAAATTCTCGTGTCACAGTTTTCGTTGCCATACTCCTCCGAAACGGCTTGACCGATTTTGATGAAATTTTTTGTGCTTATACGGTATCTATGAGAATCGGCCAACATCTTTTTTTTTTATTATTTATATGGCAAAACAACGTTTGCCGGGTCAGCTAGTTTTGATATAAAAATAACTGCATGTACTGACGACAATAATATTGAATTTTAAGGGTAACAAACAGGTAGGTAACTAAAAATTAAAAATCGGACACTCAGGATCACTCTGCCTGTCAAGACAAAATGAGTTCAATCCAAAAATATTGAACATAAAAAATATGAATAGATAACGTCTTTTGAGTAGAGCAAATTTTCCGAATTGAAAGTGAGAATCGTACAAAAATATAGACGCAGACAGAACTTCCATCCGTACGTGGTAGATATTCCGAAAAGTCGAACTAAGCGCTTTGACAGTTCCTTTTTGATACGGGTCGCCAAGGTTTGGAATGAACTGCCTGCGTCTATTTTCCCTGACCAGTATAATAGTCCTAGTACTCCTAGTACTTTATATATATAATAGGTTTCTCGCGAATGGACGTGTACCACCTTAGTCTTCATGTTCACTTAACATCAGGTGTCAGGGAAGACAAACGTCCCATCCATAATTCATAAAAAAAAAAATATATATATATATATAGGTATGTCACCGGCTCCTAGATAGGCTGTGTAGATAGATACAGTCACGTCTATACATTTTCATTGGATTTTGAACCTTATCACAACCAAATAAGTTGCAAAGTGTGTACATCTTAATACACGGCACAACAATGTTGGTTGTATACTAGATATGCTGTATGCCCTTTTCTGTAACAAACCCTTGAGAATACTTTAGTTGGCGACTACCGCACATAAAACCATTAGCCAAATATAGCACTAGCGAAAATCGATTTTATCTTAATGAAAATGGGTCGTAATTTAGATTGGAAGGTTTGCCAATGGTGAGCTACATATAATTGATAGTTTTATATCTAACTAGCTTTATCCCGCAACTTCGTATGCGCTTAACTACCTTTCTCGTGAAAATTTCAGAAACTATACAACCAGACACCCACTGCAAAGAACCTTTCTACCAAGTATCACACCCATGCACTCAAGGAATAAGTTTTTTTCACACAAACTAAAAATCATATATTTCCCATGCCCGTGGGAATTTTGGGAATTTTTTTCGTAACACAATCAGTCACTCTTTGAAGAACCTTCATGCCAAGTATCACATCCGTACACTCAAGGAATAAGATTTTTCATACAAACTAAAAAGTCCCACCCCTTCCCGTGGGAATTTCGGGAAGTCCTTCCATAATACAAACAGACACTTATTGAGGAACCTTTATACCAAGTATCACATCCGTGCACTCAAGGGATGGGATTTTTTCATACAAACTAAAACATCATATATTTCCCGTTCCCGTGGGAATTTCGGGAATTCCTTTCATAACACAACCAGACACATATTGAAAAACCTTTACACCAAGTTTCACATCGGTGCACTCAAGGAATAAGATTTTTCATACAAACTAAAAAGTCCTATATTTCTCGTTCCCGTAGGAATTTCGGGAAATTTTTTCGTTACACAACCAGTCACTCTTTGAAGAACCTTCATGCCAAGTATCACATCCGTACACTCAAGGAATAAGATTATTCATACAAGCTAAAAAGTCCAACCCCTTCCCGTGGGAATTTCGGGAATTCCTTCCATAATACAAACAGACACTTATTGACGAACCTTTATACCAAGTATCACATCCGTACACTCAAGGGATGTGTACATACAAACTAAAACATCAAATATTTCCCATTCCCGTGGGAATTTCGGGAATTCCTTTCATAACACAACCAGACACATATTGAAAAACCTTTACACCAAGTTTCACATCGGTGCACTCAATGAATAAGATTTTTCATACAAACTAAAAAGTCCTGTATTTCCCGTTCCCGTGGGAATTTCGGGAATTCCTTCCGTAGTGCACCCCTACATCCCCTAAAGAATGTGTGTTCTAAATTTCAGCTCTCTACGCCCAGTAGTTACGGCTGTACGTTGTCTGTCAGTCACTCAGTCACTCAGTACCTCAGTCACTCAGTCAGTAACGGAACAGTTTTATATATATTGATGAGCTCGCATTACCAGACGTTGAAAGAAAAGTTCTACCTAGTTAACAATACGTGTAGTGCGCATGAATAAGTTCATAAATAAGACGATAATCTAAAGCAAACATTTTTCTCAATTTATCGAAAACGTTTTTTTTTACGCGTTTAACTATATTTCACATGTTAACTTTAGGTTTTATTGCCATTATACTAAAGGGGCAAATTGGCGGGTTAACGGCATTAAAAGTCGCTAGATAATGGAAAATTATTCCAAGATGTTTGTCTAAAAGCTAGTTCCAACTAATTGCATACGTATAGGTTTATTATATGTCCTAATGAGACGTTCGAGAGTCGTTTCGAAGCCTCACAGTACGTGTCCCAGACACATGTGGCGATATTTAGCAATTTCAACTGCAATGCCAAAAATGCCCAAGTAAGATATCGATTACTTAAAGTATGGATTTATCTTCCATGACACCTGATGTTAAGTGAACATGAAGACTAAGGTGGTACACGTCCATCCACGAGGAATCTATTCACTCGACGCTTAAAAGTACTAGGACTATACTGGTCAGGGAAAATAGATGCAGGCAGTTCATTCCAAACCTTGGCGACCCGGATCTAAAAGTAGCTGTCAAAGCGCTTAGTTCGACTTTTCGGAATATCTACCATATACGGATGGTAGTTCTGTCTACGTCTAGTAGTCCGATGGTAAAAGGGTGAGGGTTCAATTTGTTCAAACAGAGCACTCGCGCACTCACCAAAATGTATCCTGTAGTAGACGGTTGTTAAACAAGCAACTTTACGACGATGCTCTAGTGTCTGCAGTTTTTTTGTTGTAAGGTCGACGTTGTTTATTAATTTACTTACGGGCTCTTCGGTCAACGGAGTCTAGCGCTTCTAGTTAATATGTGGCTCAACCATCTCAAAGATGACTGCAGTACTCCATGCATGATCGCACTTGAGCTGAAAACTTTTAAGCCAGATTTATCGCGTATAATTTATATTTTACATTTTACCCCGACGTTTTGGTATCTTTGCAGACTCTATGGTCGCTCGTGACCTTGTTTCATTTTAGACTAGCTGTTTCGCGCGGTTTTACCCGTGGGAATATGGGGATAAAAATGGGTAGCGTATGTGCTATTCCAGATCGAATTTCATCCAAATCCGTTCAGCCGTGATTGAGGAACAAACATCGATACATCCATCCAAACTTTCACATTTATAATATTAGTAATAAGTAAGATAAGATCATGAATCGTTAAATCTTAAGACAATATTAAATTTAAGGTTTTATTATTCAATACTAAAAAAAACCTTTACTGTTTATGGTTTTTCTGTTTTGGATAGGGTGAGACATTTATCTCCCGTGTCACCTGACGGAAAGTGACGAGAAACGAAGGGGGAGTTACATAGTTATAGTAGGTTCTTATTTGTTTAATAAATGTGTTGTAATTTTTTATTTTTGGAAATCATACTTATCTCAACTTCTTCATAAACTGTTTTCCTGTTTTCCTCAGATATTATTTTTAAGTTTGTCAGTGACTTAACTACCTACTAATCGTTCAATAATTTAGAATATAGAATTCAACTTAAATCTTTAGTCTTACTACTAGTAGAGCTATCAAACATACTGAAAGCAAATTCTCTGAGACTTTAGTTAGACTAAAGATTTAAGTTGAATTCTACATTTATTTATTCTACATTCTTAATAAACGATAAAATAGTACAGTCATTTTAGGTTTTATCTGCGGAAAAATTCCTAGTGAGCTGAATTTTTGTATACACCTTCATTACAGATGTAAAAAATCGATGCCGGCTAGAAAAAATTACATAGGTCAAAAGCTCGCGTTTTTCAGTTTTTCGCAAATATCTCGCGATCTATTGCTGACAGGCCAATATAGGTCATTACAAAAAATATTTATCGTGCAAGCCAAGCAGCCCTTTTTCGGCTTGTCCCAGACCTACATAGTTTTATTACCACGACCTACGAGGCTAATATTTGATATACAGTTTTATTCTCAACACCTACAAGGGGTCTGTCTGTAGCACAGTCAACAAAAACATGTTTCTTATTTATAAATACAGAAAAAATAATTTTAAGACTTACGTTAAGTGGCAGTGAGCATAAACGAGTTAGCTTTTAACATGAAAAAAAACGGGAGTGCCATGGATTTTTTTTATGTTTAGTCAGTTAACTTTTTTTTCATGTCATGGTCAATTTATACTGTTTGCATTAACTCGTATAATTCTCACTGAAAAAGAGTGCCAAGAGTTTTTTTCCGCCGGCTTTTTTGTCTCTTGGCCTACTGTAATATCTTACTCAGTAGGTAACTATCAACACCTTGTTAAGCCAAAGTACAAAATTGTGACGTCGTTAAGCGGCCATTCGATGGTCTTATGATAAATAAAACAATTTGAATTTATTTTTTTGAAAATTTTAAAGATGGATAACCCATTTCAAACAATATTTTGTTGACACATGGCTAAATAACCCAGCCCTACATATGGAAATTGTTATGGTGAACGACGCCGTAATTTTGTTGAAGCTTGGCACAAAACTTGGTTGTCTGAAAGAAATCGCTCTTTTTTTTTTTATAAGTGACTAAACCCGCGTTTGACCTCAATCTCACCTGATGGTAAGTGACGATGAGGTCGAAGATGAAAGCACACGGGTTTAGGAAGGAACTGGCTCTTTATACAATATTGCCGGAACACATTACCGCCGGAGCGGTAACATTTGGCGGCAGACTTTATATAAAGGGTGGTCGCTAGCCAGGCGGACCCAGAAGGGATCCTACCACCAAGCACCAAGCTCATCAGCGATAAGACCGTCTAGATGTAAGTACTTACTCAAACGACACCGTACAACTAATTTAGTTGAAGCTTAGCACAAAACTTGGTTGTCTGTAAGAAATCGCTCATCAGCGATAAGACCGCCTAGATGTACTTACTCATCGGAAAAATATTCAGATGTAGCAGACTTGCTGACTGTACAAAAACCACGTGCTTGGAGGCAGCGGGAACGAAAATAACATTCAAAATGTTTTTTTTTTAATTTTCATGGAGGGAATGAATGTTCGGAGTTAGTTTTTTCGAAAACAATGGGCTTTGGGGGTCTGGGATTAAGCCCAAGTTTCTTCAAAAAATGTCTCTTGCATTTTTCGGTGAAACTGACAGGTTTCGAAGTAGGGCGCTGATAAAGTGGCTATATTATGAGGATGCAATAAGATTTTTTTTTATCTATGTGCCCATACGCACTTCTAGCTTTATTACGCACTACGCTTTTCCAGTTTAATATGCAACCGCCTTTGATCGTACGCACTTAACCGAAAATTTTAACCGCGGCGTAATAAAAGTTTACATGAAAATTCAGCTCACTAGGAATTTTTCCGCAGACTGGAGTTTAAAATGCCGAAAATGACTGGACTATACATATAATTACCTAGTATTCCATGGTCAATTATTTCCCAAAAACTTTCCAAAACAACCCACTACTTTTAAGCAGGTACAAATAAGATTTCATAAAAAATATGTCAATAACGTATTTAAAAAATCCAAGTAAATATTTTTATGAAATGAATGCAAATTTTTAGATACTAACTTAGGTAGCTAGTAACTCAGATGTCACATAGTATAGAACAGCAGAACACTTTGATTATTCATCATGTATTACGTACCTCATATCTAAGTTCCACTGCTCGTTATTAATCTGTGGCTAATCCAATGATCACTCATTTTAGGGAGATGGGTGTATGATTTTTTTTATCTTTGTAACACGATGGTCAGCTCTGAATCGATTTTAATGTTTAGTTTCATATGATTCCTAGAGGATACTTTAGAAGTGGTCCCATAAAAATTTCATCGAAATCGATTAAGGACTTTTTGAAAAACTTTTAATTTAAGAAAAAAATCTGTATGAAATCGGAGAATATACAGGGTTGTTCTTTAATCACCAGCCAGATTTAAATGTTATTTTCTTTGATACGATAAAAACGTACCTGCACATTTATTTTAGTAACGCAAAGTACAAAAAAGAAAAATATGGCACCAAAAAATTCTTTACAAATAATACTTAGTCGCTGTTGATGAACATAGCTACTACGACGCGGCATTTCATTGATAATCCTACGATATGTATTTTAGTAGTGCGTAGTAGTCTGTATTTTAATAGTATTAATTCATAATTTAGAGTGACCATGCTTTGCTTAATATGTAAGAGCCCGTTCAAACATGTTCTCCGTTTTACTGGTCCGTTTTTTCGGATACGTCTTTTTTCATCGATGACGCACGTAGTTGTATGAGCGACTTCACATATGGCACAGTAGGTATATAACGCCATTAATGAAAAAAAATATATCTGATGAAACGGAACAGTAAGCGACCATGTGTCAACGGACTGTTAGCGAAAATATTAATATCCTTGTAAAAAAAATACATACCTACCTTTTTTTGCAAAAATCGTTTTTATAAATGATACTTATTACGTGGCCGGTGATAAAAAAAACAACCCTGTATACCTACGTCGAAGACCTTATACTTCAACCAAAGTTTTGACAATGATTTAAAAATGTTAGTAAAGTCGCCTTTTAATGCTCTGCATTCGTTGATTAAATATATTTCTTTGAAGTATGCGTGGTTCCGAAGTTGTAAAATTGTACCGTAGCTTCATAATATAAAATTAGAATAATTTAATTATTACAGTGCGGTGTACCGTGTACCTATGTATAGTTGAATAAGCTTGTATAGCATCGTGTAAAGTCTCATTTCCGAAGATTGAGAACAAGGTGTGGTGTTTTAAAAAACATTATAGACATTTGCAATGATAAATGCGCGTAGTACATTATACAAAACAATGACTTCAGGTCCGGGAAAAAATTGATTAGGTACGCCTGTACCAGCGATACTTATGTTAGACGAGCTGTAGGCGTTGTTGCGTGCTTTTGTTCTAATGTGCTGAGCCAACCAAAAGTTCCTCGAATACATTTTGTCTTCGCCTCTTAGAGGGCCGCTAAGCTTTGATTCTGCCACCACTGATATCACCTCCGAATTCAAATAACATATTTACAACTTAACATACATAGGTACATAACTTCACGCCTGTCTCCCTTTGGGGTAGGCAGAGATTATGAAACGCAAATTGCTACGATCCAGACATACGTACCTCTTTCGCTTCCTTCACATTCATAAATCTTTTCATACATGATCGCTAGTTTTCACAAGTCCACGTCGTGCTTCCATGTCTCACACTTGTGGCCATAGAAGCAATTACAGAAGTTCGTTTCTTCACCAAGAAGTCGTTGCATAGTACCAGAAACGAATTGTGGGAAGGGACATTTTAGGGTATTGAAAGGTACATTTTTAATTACCGGTAAAGTAACAATAATTTCAGGTTTAAATACTTTTTGATGTATAGGCACCGGTGTTGACCCATTCAAGATTAGCTTAACACCTCTATAATTTCAAAGATGGCGGTGTCCGGCTTTTGTTTTTAACGGCATTTAAAAGTATTTTCAACACACTTGCTCGTAAAGTGAGCTTTATTCTATTGAATTTAGAACTATAAACTGGGCTATAAGTCACGCGTGCATAATATATTATACCCTAGTGCATAATAAAATGAATCCTACAAAGTTGAATTGTACCTTTGTGCAAATTACATGCGAGTAAACAGAGCATATTTTATTGATCCGGGTTATACATTAAATATTTTCAGAAACAACAAAGAGGTTTTATACCACTTCAAATCCATATACATTTTTGAAATGTTTGCGCCTTATATTAGTAAAACAAATATGTATATCTAACAAATTGTTCACAATTTACAATAATTTGTTATAAAATATTAAAATATTTGCATTTACCACTCCAAATTAAACATTTTCACGTAAAATAGGCTGTATATGCTATACAGACATTGACACATTTGGCAGAAAAAAAAAACCTACGCGCATGCGCGAGGTTCGGCGCCATTTTTCAATCACAATTCACAGCTTTGTTATGAAGTGTGTTTGTTATTTTATGACCACGTATGTCTGTCTTTTACTCACAAGTGTGTTGAAAAACGTCGTATGTAACTCGTGAGCGTTGCTAATTACAGTGTCGGTTCATTATTAAGCCCTCGCCTGCGGCTCGGGCTCAAATCACAGTAATTAGCAACTTCGCTCACTTGTTACATAATATACTATTATTCCATTGTTTTAGTGAAAAGTTTTATAAGAGATCTGAATTTGTTATGTATATGGTTACCGTTGTTAATGACCTGTTAGATACAGATATACGCATGAAAAATGGTAGGTGTTACAGCTTCTATTTAAAATTTTATTTAATTTTGTGTGTTTTCTTTGTGTACGATATTCATGAAGGGGACATACTGTTATGAGCGGGACATAAATAAGATCAGAAGTGCATAATTTTTTTTATTGAAGAATAGTTTTCACTATGATAATTTTTTTTTTTTTCTGTTTAATCATATTTAATTTGAACTGATGTATTGTGTTTTATCATGAAAATAATTTTAGTATGAAGATTTATATTTAAATCAAATGTATATTTTTTTCATTACTCATACTCGGAAAGTAGTCTATGTTTGATCCAAGTATCGGTCTGAAAATGCTTCATCCGACCCGCGGGTCGTAATGTTTCATACAAATTCATTCCGAACCAAGGGCCGCAATGGATTTCAAAAATAGAACTAATACATTTCTTATGAAGCCAGCTGTCAAAAATTTAGATTTTTTTATGTTTTTTTTTTATTTTAGAAGTCAAGTTAAAAGAAGTAATTTAAAAAATTATATTTGTCTATATTTTGTCACTATCATTTAAAAAAAATATAAATATCTAATATATAAAATTCTCTTGTCACAGATTTCGTTGCCATACTCCTCCGAAACGGCTTTACCGATTTTGATGAAATTTTTTGTGCTTATCCGGTATCTATGAGAATCGGCCAACATCTATTTTTTATTTTATTTTTATTTATATGGCAAAACAACGTTTGCCGGGTCAGCTAGTAAATATATAATTTTCTTAATTATATATAATTATTTTAATACATAGGGTTGTTTTATGTAAAAAATGATATCTATACCTACATAGAAATATGTCACCGATTTATATGTCACTTTAAACTTTACGAATTGTTCGAACTTTTCCTTTAATTTTAAATAAATACTATTTAAGAAAAATGTTTTTTTTTTTACTTTCCTTATATTCGAAATGAAAAGTAGAGTGTTCCCCGCGGGTGGATGACATCAATTCATACTCGGATTATATCCGCCCTCGCTGCGCTCGGGCGTCTAAACACCTCGTATAGGAATAAATTGATGTCATCCGACCCTTGTTTAACAATCTACTATTCCTTGTGATAAAAGTGTTCAGACAATTAATAATAACCCCGGTTACAATTAAAGGAGATTTTAAAATATACTTACGTAGTTCTTGTTTACATAATACTTCGTATATTTGAATGTGTGAATCTTAGTTTCAGACTTAATTTCCAAATTATGATGAATTTTCATAAATTACCACGTCCCATTCAATACAGCTAATTTATGAAAGAAAAAATATACTTATTTACGCTTATGTGCATCTGGATTGAGGGCCCAGTCTTCAAATCCTTGCAAGATTTACAGGGAATTTAGACAAAAATAGTTCAAACTTAATAAAACGCTCATAAATTTCTTAAACCTGAATTAAAACTTTAACTATTTAATTAGTTGGGCCCTCAGTTCAGGTGCTTGCTTAAAGTGGCATACCCTGTATCTCAGCAAGTACTGTCTTTGGGTTTTTCATTTTTATGTAAGATTTTAGTTAAAAATTTCTTAAATATTTTAAGAAATTCGGAAATCTGTAGTGCATACTGCATCCAGGGTGCGCCGCGGGGAGGCTCCTTTCATGCACCACCGAGATGATGGATATACATGCTTTTACTTATTTTTCTTCCTAAATACAGGTAAAAATTTAATGCACACAAATATTTGCTCTAGCGTCTGAGGCAAATGGTAGAACGTTAACTTATTTAAATAATTGTTACAAATTGTACAATTGAGGGTTATTCCTTATTCTGGTATCGTACTGTGGGACACGTGCATCGAAGTCCTTATTGCCGGTTGATCACTTTTTCTTAATCAAAACGTATTGGTTTTAACTTTTGCGATGAAACTATGGTCGTTAAACTTGCGCATGGTGCTGTTTGGAACGCTAAGGTATTATTAATTCTAGTTAAAGTTAGACTGTGTAATCTATACCTGTCGAGTTCGTAATTTTGATAAGTACTGTGAATAACGTAACCTACTTCATATTTAGATCAAGTTATTTTTCCAACTAT
This sequence comes from Stenoptilia bipunctidactyla, assembly GCA_944452665.1. Taxonomy (NCBI): domain Eukaryota; kingdom Metazoa; phylum Arthropoda; class Insecta; order Lepidoptera; family Pterophoridae; genus Stenoptilia; species Stenoptilia bipunctidactyla. The sequence continues at coordinate 20,751,183 of OX101724.1, forward strand.
TTTTAATTTTTATTAGCATTTTTTTTAAATGCTCAAATATATTGAATTGTTCGAGGCGCGCTCGGAAACGGACGTGTCTCGTTACATTACAGTCTGAATTTAATTCAATTCGCGATACGCGCGGCATCAGCCGCTGCACGTCACTATGGCTATGGGTTCCGAAAAACTCATAGCCAATGAGTTGTTGGCGTTCATCCAACACGCCATCGATACGATGGATGAAGTCAGCATCTTGCAAATCTGCAAGTCTGGCTTCACACATGACGAGATCAGTAGCGGTAAGGCGCTGCTGTACCAGACGCTCGGCAAGACCGCGCAGATGCCTTCCCGCAGGAGGGATGGGGTGAACGAAGTCTCCAAGATATCATCACCCTACTGAAGGAGACAGACCCGGACGAGGTGCCCGCATTCGTAGCGAAGGATCTTAATAAGCTGCCAAGCATTGGATTCGACCACGTCGACGTAAGCAGGTTACTGAAGGACATTACGTTCCTGAAGTCAAGCCTAGCTGATGTTCAGAGGAAGCTGGAAGCATCGGATTCTACAATCGGTGAACTTCGTACAGAATTATTACAATTGAAAAGTAATAACTTCGTATGTAGGTCACCGGAGTTCGAAGAGTCTAATGTCAACATGAACAGTCGCGGAGCGCAAGTTGCATCCGTCAGCAGTCCGGCGGCGTCGGCGTTGCCGATGACGCAGGTCGCTGCGTGCAATACCCCGCGCCCCGCCGCCGCCGCCAGCTCCCCCGCGTGCAGCACCCCGCCGCTCGCTCCCTCGCAATGACGGAGCCGACGACTCAACGCGCACCGACTTCCCGCGCGTATGCTACCGCCGCCGCTGCCGTTACATCACAGCGGGCGATAACGGAGAAGAGGAAAGGTTGTAGCGGGTCCGCTCGCAATACTGAACCTCCGTGTCCTACGCAGGACAAGAAGTGCGATGAGGAAGGCTTCATCAAAGTTGAGAGGAGGAAGAAGAAGCCTACCGTCCGCAACCACCGCGGCACCGCACCGCCCGTGTTAGGTCAGCTGATGCGCGGTGAAGTACCGTCGACGCAGCTGTACGTATCCAGAGTACACTGATCTACGAAGGTCGAGGAGGTCGTAGATTACGTACGAAAGAAAACCTCCTTTACTCTGAGGGTTGAGCGTTTGGAACCTCGCCATAAAGTGAGTTTCAGCTCTTTTGTGGTGAGAGTGCCGACCCAACATCTGCCAACCTTCATGAAGGAGGATTTCTTCCGAAAATTTCAAGGACGACTGTCTTATGACTCGCGTCACACGTCGCCGACTTTACGACAGTCTCAAATGTAGTTTTTAAGTATTTTTATATATTCTAGTTTAAGGTATGTATCTGTTTATCTTATATATATGTTAGTCTGTAAGGTATTTATTCTATGGGCCTCTGTTTTTCAATTGTTAAGATTTCATTGTAAATATTGCCTGAAATAAATGAATTTAATTTTTTTAATTATTATTATATAACTGTATAGATAAAAAAAATCGATCCCGGCTGGGACTCGAACCCGTTTTTCCAACTAACTACCTATACAGGATCCAGTTGCGCTATGGTTTAATATGAAGATGAGATTTAAGTAGATAATTTGACAGTTTTAGTGTTGGTACTGGACCCTTTTCTGGACATTTCATAGATATTGACCACTCTATCATAAATATGCGATGAAGGAAGAAATCATGTGCGACGAGATTTAGACTACAACTAAGAGAAGAGGATCTTTAGAAATAATTGATTACAGGACACATATATCGCAGAACAGACCCGTTGGCACAGTTAAGTTCTTGAGTGGCGACTGGGAGGTACACAAGGTGTACCGACCATATTGTCTAGGTCTCCGGCAAAAAACACTAGGTGTGGGCATTGCGGGACTGAGCGGAGTGGAAAACGTTGCCGAAGGCTTTTGTCTAGTAGTAGGCGCCTCGACATCTCATAGATATAAATTGACAAGAGAAATCGAAGGAAGACTTTTAAAACCAAACAATTGTAAAAAGGCTCACTAAGATCTGCCTTCATTTGAGCTTAATTAATTACGTTGACCTATTTTACGAAGGAGGTTTTCTATATGTCGCGGTTCCTACGTATATCGGCCGAAAGCAGTTCAAGCACGTTCAGCCCGGTCGATAAGGGAAGACTGACTGCCCAACAATAATTTATTTCAACTTCCGTGCTTCGGATACAGTTAAAGCTCGTTTTAGCAAAGAACGCGTTTTTCCTAGTCAAACCTTGTTTTCTAAATGACTTTGTTAAAACTAGAATTAACTAATGCTCAAAACAGAATATTAGTTATTACAAGACAAAATGTGTTTCTCCGAAGTGAGTCAGTTCAAACTGTTCCGACCTATTAAGTTTAGGCAGTCCTGGCTCACTCCGCGCGGTACATTCGTTATTTACCTACAGCGAAGCGCTCCGCCGGCGTATTTCGAATGGGTCGTGTCGTGTGTCACCGTGTCACGCGCGCGCCCGTCGGGACGTTGTAGATACCTACCTACCTAATAGCACTCACAGTAATTCTATGATCGAGGTCGCAAATAGTATTTAAAAATGGACATAAAAAGAAACAAATATTCAATTAGATTATGTTTAGATTTGATTATGTTCAATTTAGTAAACAAAACATAGGTAGTATTACTAATTATTCGTCGTAACTTTTTTTTTATTTTGTACTTTAGGTAAGTTGAAATAATATTTTTTACAAAGGTAGAATAACAGTAATACCTACATCGGTAGATACTTAATTACAAATAAGGAGATTAATTATTCTTCACTAGGCAGCAACCCTAACAGCGTAGGAAAAGATAAGAGGCATGCGATAGAAAGAGACAAAACTTCTAGGTATATAAATTTGCAGGTACGTAATGCTGTGCGAACTGAATTCCACCGTATCGCGTCGTAGCAAGACTCGAATTTATTTAGATCTTCTTGCGGAGTAATTCTTCTGTACCAACGGTACTATTACTTATTCTGTGGTTTAGGTTACATTTCATGTTAGCTTATTCTGAAAACATTGTTTGGTATAGAACCTCGAATAAGGCCTATGAGGCGTATCCACATCGCAATGAATTATATTGAGGATATACGATATGAAGATTAAACAAATATGACAGGTAATAAAGATGAAGTAGAAACTGATCTTAGATGAACAGTAATTAGATTTTTTTTAAATTTATTTATCAGTTTAACAATTTATAGAATTCTTAATTAATTAGCGACAAAAATCCACTTAGGTTTATACTTGTAATATGAGTTAGGTACATACATAATTACATCTTAATATAATAATTATTCTAGTAATACTATTTAATTTTTACAGATAGTTCATCTTAAAGTACTACTTAAATTTTAATTTAGGGCAAAAAAACTACTAAAAATTTTACTAAAAATGAAGAGGAGTCGGGTAGCAATATAATGTGTTTAGTATTAAAGTTATGTTTTCGGTGCTACTCAATTGATAACAAAGTGATTTTTTAATATGTTTTTTATATTTGTTACGTTAAGATTTTGTCTGATGTTCAAAGGTAGTTTATTGACAAGACAAGGAACAAGATAGGCGGTAGTTCGCTCGCCATACGCGTTGTTAGCGCGCACTGTACGGAGCCGATTCCCAGAAATTGCTCGAGTAAATACAGGGTGTTCAATTAAATTCTGTAAGGAATTGTTAAAAAAGTTTTCTTTGAGAATGGAGTAATGCACTTGTTTATGGACTGGTAAAATATTGCAATAGTTAAAAATAGCGTTATCATTATTGTAAAATTCATTTTTAATTTTAGGAGGAACGATTGTTTTTAATATTTTTAGTTGAAGTCTATAAATTGTATCAAGATACGTTTTATAGGTTCGACCATAGCTACTTAATCCATATTGTATGTAGGATTCAGCTAGTGAGTTATACAACATTCGTTTCACTTTAAAAGGGATTCGTTTCCTAAGAATAGTGATGTTCGCTAAGAACTGTCTCATTTTATTGCAGACATGATCGATATGAGGGCCCCAGTTGAAGTTTTGGTCTATATTTAAGCCGAGATAAGTTTGATTACTAACAATGTCAATGACCGGGCAACAGCATGATGAACCATTGCTATGTAAGCAGTTATGATTATGTGCAACCAGTGGTTTTATTTTCAAATCTTTCTTGTAAGGTGATTTTATAACCAGTAATTTGGTTTTACTAGCATTCATAACTAAACCTGCGTCGTGACACCATATATTTAAGGCATCTAAATCTGTTTGCATTTTTTTACAAGCCAAATCCGGACTCCTGTCAGCGACGAGACATGTGTCGTCAGCAAACTGGTAGCAGGTTGAGCTGGTGATGCTGCTGCTCATGTCATTGACATATGCTACGAAGTGCAGGGGTCCTAATACTGATCCTTGGGCAGTTCCTTCTGAAACCGAAACAGGGTCACTACAAACATTATCCAGTTTAACTGCAAAGGCTCTGTTTTTTAAGTAGTTTTCGCACCAATTCCGAATCGGGCCACGCAATCCACTTTTATCAAGCTTATCGACGAGCTGGCTATGTATTAGGGTATCGAATGCGCGCGAAAAATCAATAAACAGAGCAAGCACGTATTTTCTTTCATTCAGAAATTTATTAACTTCATCAGTAAAGTTGGACAAGACCTGAGTGGTATTTTTTCCTTTTTGGAATCCGTATTGATACTCCTTAATTACATTGTGTTTCTTGTAAAATGGATGTATTTGTTCACAGACGTATTTTTCAACTATTTTGTCAATCGCTGAAAGAAGTGTTATGGGTCTGTAGTTAGAAAATAAATCTCTTTTTCCCTTTTTGTAAATTGGTCTAACCCAGCCTACCTTTAGTTTATCAGGGTACAATCCAGATTTCATACTACAATTAATTAAGTGGGCAATGGTTGGTGCAAATTTTTCTCCTATGTTTTTTATGTCCGAAACTTTGATGCCGTCAGGACGTGGTGCCTTGTTTGAGTTTAATGTTTTTATTATTTTCAGAACGTCACTACTATTGGCTTTTTTTAAATTCATGCTTGCTTCAACAGGGTTAATGGAAGTTTTAGTTTGGCTCAAATTTATATTACAATTTGGAATTATTATTTTGACTGACTTATCAAGATAAATGGCAAATTTATTGGCTAAAATTTCAGTTGTCAGTCCTTGTGACTCAAACGCTTTTAATATAGCTTCATCAGTAGATAAGGTTACCCTGCCTAAATTTGATTAACTACTTGGTATATTTTTTTTGTATTTTTAAAATTGCTATTAATATATTTGATATAATAGGTATTTCTCTTATATTCCAAAACTTTATGAACTTTATTACGGATTTTATTGTATTCTATTCTTAATTTAGCAATACTTGGGTTTTTTTTCCAAATAAAAAATATTTTATCTCGTTTGTCACAAAGTCTTGTTACATTATTGTCAATCCAAGGCAACTCAAGTCGTTTTAAGTGCTTTTTTGTCAATTGCTGAGTAGTCGTTGCCGATTTGTAGGCCTTTTCAAATGATTTCTGCACAAAATTATTAATATCACAAGCCGAGTTCATATTTATAGTCTTTAGTCCATTCAACAGTATTGAGTTCAGCCAAAAGAATATTATTGTTATTTTTTTTCTGGGAGCATCCTGTATACTGTTGTTTACTGGCAAAGACATCTATGCAAGTAAATATAACTCCGCGATGATCAGCCAGTTCGACATCGAGCACCGCCGAGTACGGGTGAAATGTGGGGAATCGTGCAAAAATGTGGTCGATACAAGATTTTGTGATAGTGTTTTTTTTAGTTTGTATTCTAGTATAATCTGTTATTCCACACATTAACCCGTGCCCGCTTAGTGTTTCTAAATATGATTTTTGGTATGAGCAAGAAGATACACTTGCGCGCTTAAATTTACACACAGCGCCATCTTGTGAGTACGGTCGGAAATTGCTGTGTCGTTTTATGGGAGCCCCTTAAATTTTCTATTCTATTTTTTAGTATTTGTTATAGAAGCAACAGAAATACATATCTGTGAAATTCAAAATTCAAAAAGTTTTATTAATTATAGGATTATAAAAAAAAACTCTTAATGAAAGTCAAACGTTAGATGAGGGCTGCGCGACGTGGAGAGTCTTGGGGGATGCCTTTGTCCAGCAATCTGCGTCTCTCGCCTCACGAAGATGATGATCGTCCATTATCCTTCAATATAGCTACCTACTTCTTCGACTTTAAGAAACGAAAATAAATTTGGACCCTAGGTAGACCGAGAGGAAAAAAGCCGGCGGAAAAAAAACTCTCGGCACTCTTTTATCAAAAGTGCTCATTATAGGTACAATTTGGCAGAAATACAACTCATAGCTATGACATGAATAAACAAACAAAAGACAGCTATTCGTGCTGGCCAATGTCATGCATGTCACAGCCAAGCTGCTTACATGTTGATTAACAGTTAATATTTGGAAATAACCTGTGGAGACATCAATCCCACGCTCGTTTATCATCTGAATAATCTTTGAGTTTATAGTAGCCTTTTTGCATAATGTTTCTTTGATAGTTCTTTTAAATATGTTAGACGTTAAGAATTGAAATGCTTTGGTATTTTATTACAAATACGTATTGACATTCACATAAATGATTTGGTGCCTAAAGCCAGCCTTAATTTAGGAAACGCTAACTTATGGTCGTTCCTTGTCCTTTCAGGATAATTTTTATCGTGATTATTGTGATGCAAAGGTCTTTTTTTTTAAGATACCAATATCTTTAAACTTTTCTCTTGAAGATTCTCTATTTCTACGTTTATACATTCCTCTTTGGTTTCGGACAGGATTTCTTCGAATTCTTTGCCTCACTGCTTTGACCACCTATTGATAACTCGGTACACAAACATTTGACTAATACCAAGCGTATGGAGAGTTTAAAAAATTCCATACCTATCTACTTTGTGTAACGCAATCACAGTGATTCGGTTCTCTTTATCACCCCATTTTAATAACGCAAAATATCGTACAATGTATTGCCGCCAAACTGAGAAAATACAATGAAAAATCATATAAAATGGCAGATTAAAAATTAAAATGTAATATTTTGTTTATTTTTAATTGTAACAGTATTTATGGCAAGACTAGGTATAGGTTTCAGTAAAGTATGCAGAGGAGACTTTAAATTTAATTTTCGATAACACCTTTTTCATACACTTAAAGTTGATTGCACAGAGACTTAAATTTATGGACACAATGTCGAATCGGATTTATCTCTTTATCTAAATGCATTTAAACACCTACCTGTTGCAATGTATAAGATATATTTTGATTCTAATAGTTTGAGGATGTTATATATGCCACATGTAATATAAGTATCATATTATCATAATATGCTTTTATATTTAGAAACACATCAATAAAACCAATTTAAAAGGTATCAAACAATAAATATTATATTTTATTTGAATAAATAAAAAACATTCTGATTTAATCAGTAGTATATAACACATTATTTTCCTGTATCCTCCTTTAGAGACACTGTTCTGTTGAAGACAATCTGTAAAATGAAAATAAAATATTTAAATTCAGGTAAATAGAACAAGCCGTAAAATAAAGGTTCGTTACGGTATTATTCTGAGCAATTTTATATTACTAGAAAAAGCCTAATTTCGTTAAAAAGACAGATCTTTAACAGTAACTTGTGTTTGAACTCAATCTCATCTGACAGATAAGTATAACATCGAAACGTTGAACATGACAGCACAGCATGACTGGCTAAGAAAGGATGGGTGACATCTCAAGATTGCTAAATAATAGTACAAACAAACGACGTGTACCTACAAGTGCGACTTAACTCTTTTTTTGAATTTGTGACTAAACCCGTGATTGACCTGAATATCCTCTGACGGTAAGTGAAGATGAGATCGAAGATGCACAAGAGTTTAAGAAGGCTCTGACTCTTCGTAAAATATTGCTGGAACACACAATCTTTGATGTTCGGCGGCAGATTTTATATGAAGAGTGGGTAGTAATAAAAAATCTATACTTAATATATAAAGCTGAAGAGTTTGTTTTTTTGTTTGTTTCTATGAACGCGCTAATCTCAGAAACTACAAGTGGGATTAGAAAAATTCTTTTTCTATTTGATAGCCCAACTATTGAGGAAGATTATAGGCTATATTTTATCCCGGAATTCCCACGGGATCAAAAGTTACGCGGGTAAAACCGCGCGCGGTGTCTAGTAATAAATAAAATCCCCAGACAATCACACCAACTACATGGCCCCAAAGTAAGCATAGCTTGTGTTATGGGATACCATATAGTGAAGTATTGGGGAACCTAGAATATAAATACATAAATAGATGAACACCCAGACCCGGAACATATTTTTTTTCTTTTTTGTGCGGGAATCGAACCTGCAACCACTGGCGCCTGAGACAAACAGGTTTACTCCATCGCCAAAGTACCCACTTACTCTAGCCGGGCGGACCCAAAGGGGTCCTACCACCACTTGCATTATACGCATTTTTTGAAACCCTTATCTAGGGGCGCTATGGCTATGCACAGCCGAATAAAAGTTTCACACCGACCTTTTCAGCAGTAGTATCCGGGTCCACAGAGAAAAATCCGATCCTTTCGAACTGGAACTTATCGTAGACCTTGGAACCTTTAATTGAAGCATCTGCAAAAGCGTGGACGGTCTTCAGGGTGTCTTTACGACAGTCTGATAGGAACCCGCCGGGCACTTCATTCGTATCTTCGGGGTTTTTATGTTGGAACCTATTTAAAAAGAAGAAACTTAAATCATTAATCTAATATATAAAATTCTCGTGTCACAGTTTTCGTTGCCATACTCCTCCGAAACGGCTTGACCGATTTTGATGAAATTTTTTATTTATCTTTTTTATTTATATGGCAAAACAACGTTTGCCGGGTCAGCTAGTAATTGTATAAGAAGTAACTAGTTTTACAGTTATTACTGAACTCGCGTTGGTCATCTGAAGGAACGCAAAGGTGAGATTAAAGATAGTACGCGAGTTTAGGTAGTAATTGACTCTTCGTAAACATAAAAGTGATGTGATTTATATTCCGAGTTTAAACATAAGTGTTACAATTTATAACCGGAACATATTGGCGCAAGAGCGGTGACATTAGCCAAGCAGATTTCTACGTGGTCTTACCCGATTGTTTTTTGATGTTTTTGCCAGTATAATTTCAGGATGAAGATAGTTTTAAAGGATCGGAGACCAAACATTCAGATTTTTAAATATTGTTTGATTCTTCACAATTCATCATTAATTAAAAAAAAACAATTTTGTGTAATTCAATTCAATATTATAAGGGATCTGGACTTATCTTTTAAAGTCGTTTTGGCACATAGCAATCAATATTTCACTAACATTCTTCTAACCTGGTTCTGATTCATAATTATTTTTCTTATACTTGATAGCTTTACTTGTAGCCCAATTAAAATTTTCAACTTCAATTCTTGATTCTTTATTCTTAGCTTTTGCACTTTCCTGGCATGGACTTTTTAATATTTAACACTATATTTGAAATTTTTTAAATAGGAACTCGTTAAAGCTTACAGAGGCCTCTTTATCAGAAAAGTCATAAAAAACTTGCCATTCTTTAAAAATTCCAAGTTACACATCTATATGTAAAGACATATTCAAGAAAGTACTGCTTTATTTGTTGAAATTGTGTTGTAATAAAGAAATACTAATAAAAATGTTATAAATAAAATAATAGAATAAAAAACTATTCCACGAACTTAAGGCTTGTCTAAACTTAGCAGTTAAAAGCATAGCCCCTGATCCCGTGCGATTTTTCGACAAATTAATATACCCAATATTACTCCTGTACAATAAAGCTATCGAATGTTTAAAATATATATATATCGGTACTTACAAAGGTTCATAAAGCCTGACTTCCACGGTGACTGGGTTCGACACCCAGTGCACGAACGCTTTCGGCTTCTCAGCCGTGTCAGAAGACTCCGCCGTACATTCTAACTCGGAGACCACACCGGCGTCATTTTTTATCACTTTTGACACCTGAAGAGAGTTAAATCCTTGTTAAAATAATCAACGAATGCAGAGTGCTAAAGCAATGACTTCGACAACTCGTTCACCTCCTGGGCAAAACTTTAGCTGAATTGACACATCATAGTGAAACATGATACATAACGAAACATCGGAAGTCGACGTGGCGCCGTGGTTACTGTGTGTATCATACGATATTACAGGTTAAGCAACGTTCGGCGGGGTCGGTACTTGGATGGGTGACCGCCGACCATTCATTTCTCACGACGACTTCCGTGCTTCGGAGGGCACGTTAAGCAGTCGGTCCCGGGTGCTGTATAACTGTATACAGTAGTCGTTAGGGTTTGTCAGAAGCCATCTTGGCGCCCTGAAAATTCTGGCATCCACCACCCAGCACTGGGCCAGCTTGGTGGATTATGGCCTATACCTCCTCTTCACCCAGGGGAGAGACTCATGCCCTGCAGTGGGCTCATTACAATGAGTTGTGATGATGATGATGATGATGAGTGAAACATCAAAACCCTGACAAATAATTCAATGCAGTAAAATTACAGTTCCGCTATATTTCGAATATTGCATTTTTCTACAAGTATCAACTTTATCGAAATTTATATGAAACTAACTGTCATCAAAATTGACCAAATAAACGCGTAATAAACATACAAAAACACATACACACAACTTTACGAATTAAGAACCATTAACAGCATGATATCATGGAGTTATAATTGACATATTTACGTTTTTACTGAGCGGATGTACAAGAGTCACTGTGAGATAATTTATGTGAGAAGTGCTACAAGTGATATGTGATAATTTATAACTTATAGCACATCTTTGTCTCATTAGGTTACCTGTAATGGCAATTGTAAATGTAAGGGACAGAAGATTTAAAAAATAAAATTAAAATGCCCTACCTTCAATACAAAACCAGCGTGCCTCAATCCAACAGACTGCGTTAGAGTGAGACGGCGGTATCCTTTCTCAGGTTGTTCCTTAAAGTCCGTGTTCTCTATATAAACCACTTTACTGAACATGACTTTGTGCGAGCCTCGCTCCGGTTCATTCGGGAAGTCTGGGACGGATATTTCGATAGGCTTTTCGCTTGGGAAATTCGTTATCGTAATTTTTAAGGGCTCTAGGACTACCATCACTCTGAAAGTAAAGATGAGATTATTGTTAAAGTAGTTAATTATTGCTCCAATTAAGTAAAAGCTGTTTTAAAGCTTAATTTAAATGCATTTGTAAGTTACTCCAAGTTCATCAAAAAATTGGAAACATAAAAAAAGTACGAAAATGTGTTATTATACAGTATTTTATTTAAGGTGTTTTTTTTTTTTTTTATAAGTGACTAAACCCGCGTTTTACCTCAATCTCACCTGATGGTAAGTGACGATGAGGTCGAAGATGAAAGCACACGGGTTTAGGAAGGAACTGGCTCTTTATATAATATTGCCGGAACACATTACCGCCGGAGCGGTAACATTTGGCGGCAGACTTTATATAAAGGGTGGTCGCTAGCCAGGCGGACCCAGAAGGGATCTTACCACCAAGCAAAGTGTCAAGGTGTTTTAAAATAATCCTAATATTTACTATTAAAACACAAAGCGCAGTTTCTCTTGAACTCTTTATGAATGAATACTGCCTTGAGTTCTCACTGTGTATTATGTTACATTACTAACTTTTTTATCCAACCTGTAGCGAGTGGCATAACTGCTCGAGGTTGTTCTATACAGGGGGGCTGGTGGGTCACTTTTGAAATTCAAGTATGTTGTAGTTTGAGATCATACATGAAGAGAAAAAATATAATAAAAAATAAATATCAATTATTTACTGAGTAAACTTAACCGAAAGTTAAAGAATTGATTTAGCGTTGGCAGCGTGTCGCGTACCAGCTTACGTGCCGCGATCGACTCAGTTGTATGAAAAGTAAATAGTAACTAGTAGTATTTTATTTATAGGGAATTCTGGCGAAGAATTAAGTACCTACTTTTATATTATATAATTACTATCTGACCCGGCAAACGTTGTTTTGCCATATAAATAAAAAAAAAATAGATGTTGGCCGATTCTCATAGATACCGGATAAACACAAAAAAAATCATCAAAATCGGTCAAGCCGTTTCGGAGGAGTATGGCAACGAAAACTGTGACACGAGAATTTTATATATTAGATGATCAAAATCGAGTACAGAGTGCTCTCCTTCACTATCTTAAATTTGTCACCAGTCACCCTGTATATAAAATAATACGAGAGTTCGCCGTCTGCCATTTTTGACATTAATGTGTTGTGTAGTTTTTTTATATAAGTTTCTGATTTTTAATGTGAACTTGTGCTTTTACCGAAGAAATAAACTTAATTTGAATCTTTTGGGAGCCTTTTACTACAGTACCAAACCCACACCTTATAAACCAGATTTTATCGCGTTACATTTTAGATCAGAGGTGACCACTTATTTGTCAAGCTGTCATATTAATCACTCGTGTCTGTAAAGACACCGAAACGTTGAGTTAAAATGTAAAATATGTAATAAATGTACCCGTTTAAATCCGATTAAAACTTCTTTCTTTAAAAGTTCAAAAAGATAAAACTCAGACATAGAAAACAAAATGTTTAGTAAAAAAATTCAAAGCTCACTAAGAATTCATAATTATTGTTTGCTTTTGAGTGTGTCTGATGTCCAACGTTATGGCTTCAAGGTTGCTGTCGCGGCTGCTTAAATAAAAGCCTCTTACATACATACATACAGTTACGTGTAATACTTAGCAACTTATAAAGTTGTATTAAGGTTCAAATTCCAATGAAAATGTATACATAGTATTACACGTGAGATAACTTCACGCCTGTATCCCTTGTGTTAGCACACCAATCAATCGACGGTCGACCGACGGCGTCTATCACGTCAACCGGTTTTAAGGCCTACTAAAAACTCTCGAACGAAGTCAACTGTTCCATTCTGCCAACCATTCCTTAAGACGTAGGCAGAGCATCAGAGGCTATAAAACCATCTGAAGTCACGTCTGACAAAATTGGAGGCATTATAATGGTCGAGAGAGACTATTGCAGTGACAGAGGGTCAGCCTATCGCCTGCAAAAATGCAAATAAAACCTCCGTCCCTAAACCGACTTTTACAGTATGTTTTTTTTTATATATATTGTAAGGATAGGACATTTGTCTTCCATGCCACCTGATGGAAAGTGCGCATGAAGGAAGTCCCAGTCAGGAAGGAAGCAAAATCCTCTTAACACGTTGGCGGACAATCAGTCACCCACACCGGACAGTATTTTTTTGTATGGAATGCTATAGCAGGTATATACTTATCCAATAGTATGTATACTATAAAATAGGACACATGGAGCTACGTTAGCAATATAACGTAAAAACAAAAATGTGGTAAGTAATTTCGAGGCGTAGCGCCAGGCCCCGGTAGCTCAGTTGGAAGAGCACTCGTCCGGCAAACGAGAGGTCCCAGGTTCGAATTCCTGGTCGGGTAATTTTTATTTATCACATTTTTTCATTTATTTAAGAATAATTGAGCATTTTAAATGCAAAAAACTTAAAAACATTATTAAAACATTGCAATGCTTCACTTTAACTGGGATTCACAATTTCTGTAAAGAAATTGATCTCGGGTGGTCTTAGCTGCAAAGCTTATATCATTAGATGGAGCTACGTTAGCAATATAACGTAAAAACAAAAATGTGGTAAGTAATTTCGAGGCGTAGCGCCAGGCCTCGGTAGCTCAGTTGGAAGAGCACTCGTCCGGCAAACGAGAGGTCCCAGGTTCGAATCCTGGTCGGGTAATTTTTATTTATCACATTTTTTCATTTATTTAAGAATAATTGAGCATTTTAAATGCAAAAAACTTAAAAACATTATTAAAACATTGCAATACTTCACTTTGACTGGGATTCACAATTTCTGTAAAGAAATTGCTCTTGGGTGGTCTTAGCTGCAAAGCTTATACCATTAGATGGAGCTACGTTAGCAATATAACGTAAAAACAAAAATGTGGTAAGTAATTTCGAGGCGTAGCGCCAGGCCTTGGTAGCTCAGTTGGAAGAGCACTCGTCCGGCAAATGAGAGGTCCCAGGTTCGAATCCTGGTCGGGTAATTTTTATTTATGTATCACATTTTTTCATTTATTTACAAATAGGACATATACAAATGCTATAGCAGTTGACTGCTATATGCTGTTTTTAGGTGGTGCTAAAATTTTTATTGGTAAAAAAATAAAACACCGTCATTTTATAACCTTTTAAGCTTTAATATTAATCTTAGGTAATAGCAATCAGTCGTAATCTAAGGTAATTGAGATCAACGAGAACAAAAACAATCAAAGAATGCAAAACAGTAAATTATATTCTAAGCTTCATCTCTTACCATATGCCATGATTCAAAGCAACTTGAGCAAAGAGGTGGCTTGTCAATACAGCCTTTACAGCGATAGCTCGTTTGCTTCGATATTTTATTTTTAGAGCAAACTCGGCATCTCAAGAAGACTTTCTTTCGTTTTGCATTCTCAGTCAGTGGTATGAGTTCTGGCCAGTGTCCAGATTCACATGCTGCCTGAGGAAGGTTGTCAGTAGTTTTCTTCTTTCGCCTGCTTGAAGTCTTTGCCAGTCTCATCTGTTGTATTTCATTTAGAGTATTATCAGTCATCTGTACGTATGAATTTACTATACTCTCTTTTGGAAACTCAGCAAGGTTGTGTTCGAGTTACAATGCTTTTTGAACATATAATACGCATTCCACACCATCATGTCCAATAAATGAAAGAATACTTTCCTATACCACCTGATTGTTTTCACTTCAATCGGTTTTTTCTTTGGTTGCCCATACCTGTTTCTAGTTATTACTAGACGTGGGTGATGTTTTGTTGTTACTATATACACCACCCTCTTATCTTTCCAAACTGATACATACACATTTCCTTTCCTTCTCCAAACGTGATCTCACTTTTTAATTTTTTGTCCAAACAATGTCTTCGGATTGCCTTTTCTGTCTTTTCGCAGGGTACCTGTTGTGTAAGTTTTGTGAAATAAAAGTTTTTTTGACAAATCGATGCTATTGTAGAAGTTGTCCATATATAAAT
The DNA here is from genome assembly GCA_944452665.1 of Stenoptilia bipunctidactyla. Taxonomy (NCBI): domain Eukaryota; kingdom Metazoa; phylum Arthropoda; class Insecta; order Lepidoptera; family Pterophoridae; genus Stenoptilia; species Stenoptilia bipunctidactyla. The sequence continues at coordinate 20,766,284 of OX101724.1, forward strand.
CATGTCCTTTATCCAAATATGGCTGCATCAATTTAAAGACCAACTTTGCCGTTTTTGATCCATCTCCGTCTTCATCCAACGTATTTTTTCCTTCATATATGATGAAATACAGGACATAACCATCATGAGTCGTTAATACATAGAATTTTGTTCCGTATCTTGCTTTCTTCGACTTGATGTACTGTCTAAAAGATAAAAGTCCCCGGAACTGTAACAAAGATTCATCCAGTGATAATTCTTTGTCAGGATGATGAAAGTTTTGAAAATTATTGATCACTTTATTCGCAAAGTGCTTGATTTTGCTCATTCCCTTAGCATCTAAATCGGAAATGCACAAGCACCGCAAAAGTTGCTCAAACCGCCTGCCTGACATGCTAAATGAAAAAATGGGATGATAGTATAAAGGATCGATGACGGTGAAATATTTTCTTATACTTGGAGATTCCATGTGCCCCTGTAAGAAACACAAACCCAAGAACTTTTTTATTTCCATTTTATCTGTAGGTTTAAATGATTGAATTCGGGAGCCTCTGGTATGTGGTCTGTTGGAGGAACATAAAACTTCTCCGTATGCATTTGTGCAGGATACAATGAAATCAACCATTTCATTGGTGAATAAGTGATTTAGAACCTGTATGGGTTTCGTGTTCCCATCTAGAATTACTTGTGCTCCTGCATTGGTCACATCAAATTCAAATTCTAAAATAGGTTGAGTGTTCTCTTCCCAATCACTTGTAATATTTGTTGGTGATGAAACGTTTTGATGACTCTGGTGATGTTCTTGTGGATCTTCTATATTATGTGGGAAAGAAAAACTTCTATCATTGACACTTTGATGCAATAACGATGGTCTTACGCATCGGTCTTGGGTAGGTGGAGCAGGAAGAGTTTTGTCTGGTGCTACTAAATTATCTCTGTTAGGTGAGTGAGGATTAACGACATTTAGAGTAGAATTTGGATTATATCTTAAATTGACGTCATTTGGCTCTATAAGATTGATGTCATTTGGCTCGATAAGATTGATGTCATTTGAGTTGATAAGATTTAAGTTATTTGGCTTGATGGGATTGATGTTATGGAACCTATAACTGGATCTGGATCTATGGGTAAGCAGGCTTGGCTGACTGACATAACAAGGTCAGGAATATCACTTATTGTACGATCTGAATCAGCATCTTCATCTGGATTGTACTCACTGTCTAAACCATATTCTCCAGCAGAATCCGAATATGGGTCATGTTCTCGAGAACCAGACTCATCGCTACTTATACCGCATCTTGGTATTATATCTTGTTCGTCAGCGGATCTTTCAGATTCTTCGAGGACGTCATGAATGCTAGAACCTCTCAGGGATGACGACGAGGCCTCCTCAAATAGCCTTTGTAATTTATCAGAATCAAGCGGATTGACGTTGGTACTGATTCTACGTACCTGTAAAATACGAAGCGGATATCAATTTTACTGGCTATATGTAAAAATATTACTAAGGCATTGTACTTAACTACTTCACAACCATATATCAATCAACAGAACTATAAAACTATGGACAAAACATCGGTATAGGTATATGTTTAATAAACAACATTGAATCAGGCATAACTTTGTGGAAATCCATCTCTACTTATTGAAAGGTACTTAGCTAATCCCGCGAACAAAATATAGCTTAGGTTATTTATGCCAGCAACACCCTCCACTCCACAAGCAGGCAACTCACATGCACAAATACTTTCACCAGACTCTTTCACCACGGATACGTGTTTGTCCTCAACCAGGGCTTGATAACTGTGATGGAATCTTTGGGGGAGGCCTTTGTCCAGCATTGGACGTCTCCGGGCTGAGTTAGATAGATAGAAGTAAATTTTATACTTACGTTAGCCAAAACACCACTGCATCCAGGCTCCTCATTTCCCATATATAGTTGTATTTTCTCTTGTTTTTTTGTGTTGGATAGTCGTGTTTTCTCTTGTTTTTTCGAGGCATCTGTAAATCATATGATACGGAACACTGTATAAATAATTATTATGTAAGTATGTATGTTCCTACCTTCAAAAGACTTGCGAGAAAAAAAGCAAACTAACGTAATTATTGCACAGAATAAACGAATTGTACTAGTAACTTATATTCACTATCATCTTAAAACATAACAACACTATTTTTATCCTAGTAAACAAAAAAAACACATTACTTACGATTCACGTAAAAATTAATTCCCTTCGAAAACAATCTTCGTACACATGTGCATGCACAGCGGCGCAGTTACCGCACGACTGAACAAGTTGTCATACATTGACACCTGCTATACAAGGCGTGCGTCTGTGTGAGGAGCGCGGGTAGAACGGGGGAGGGTATTTTTAGTCGCGCATTTTCTGTGAACTGTGGGACAGTAAACGACTTCGAACTGCATAATATTGGACAGAAGAAGTGTAGCTGTAACAAAATCGTACCAAAAAGAACCCTGCTATAGCATTTTCGTCAAAAACTAACCTAACCTGCTAATGCTATAGCAGGTGCGTCCTTGAATCTGAGTTCAAATGACTGTTATAGCAGGTATGTCCACGAACGTGAAATGCATAACATATTTAGCTTTTAAAGCAACACAGACCTGGTAGCAGCTACATTCAAGGCGTCTCTAACAGCCGCGTCCAACATTCCGGGGTCTACGGAGCTCAGGGCCCCGGTGACGCCGAGCGCCGCACAGAATGAGTTAATGGCCGCCGATGGCACGCCGCGACGACGTAATGCCGATAATGTGTATAGGCGAGGATCGTCCCAATCTGGAAGATAAAAGCTCTGGAATTGTGACACTGGTAGACACGAGACATAACCATACACTTACGTCCGCGTAAACAAATGTTAAGAAATTAGTGTGAATTTATATGAAATTACTGACTAAAGTGACAATCTATTGCAGCGCCGCGGTCATAACTTTGACTGATAGAAGCCGTGAAGTGGTGCCTTGGAATAGCATTACTGCACCTTTTTAATTTATTTATTTATTGTACAAAATATTTATACAGTATATAGTTATATTGTCATTTTGACGACAACCCGCAAGGTTTATATGTCGAAAGACGAGTTCGTTTACATAAAGTTATATTAACAGGTAGGTACAATATTAAGACTTATTTTAAATTCGTTTATTTTATAGGTACACTTAGTATTAGCAATTTAATCACGTGTTTTAATATTCTACACGTATGTACTACTATTATTATTATACTATACATATGTTATTTCAAAACTTAAGTTTAAACTTTAAAAAGTAAGCCTGGATGAACATGTCGTAAAAAGTCGTTAATCTAAGCAACACTCGCTAAGAGGTACGACTCACTCGTCACATAAAGTTTTGACAACCTCCGTATTGGAGGACTTCCGGAAATCAGTGCTGTAAGACGAGTTTTAGTGAGGTTGCGGATACGATCCACGCATGGACCAAAAAAAAATGTGACTAAAAATAACCCTGTAGGTACTTATATGTTTTTATTTTCTAGTTGGGATACCTACCTTTTCGCAACATTTTCGACTTTTCATAGAATATCTACTTCAGGCATGGAAGTTCTAGTCAGCGTCTAGTAGTCCAGCCAGGGTGTGGGTTCAATTTGATTGTAAGAGCATTTACGCGCTCTTCAAAATATATAATGTTTTATTATTATAGAATAATCTTACCATTTACAATGCCCTCATCTATCAGCTTAGCTATTTTTCTCTTAGAAACTACAGTGTAGTTAACATTGAGTCGTCCATACTCCCACTGCACAGGGCAGTAGATGCCCAGGGTATTGCACAGCCAGTAGTATGAAGACCTGAAAGAAGATATAACTTCTATCAGTTTAAGTAGCCGACTTGGATGGATAGCCGCATATAATTATGATTTTCAATATTACTAAAGCATTTAGCATGGGTTTGTTTTTGATATCTATGCGAACATACTTAAATAAGCCTAATTGTTAATAAAAATCCATGAGGATGTTTGTACGTTTATTGCTCCTTCGTGCTGAAATGATTAGGCAGATTGAGTCGAAAGTTTCAACAAAGTTGGGGCAAGACCTGATCTAACTCATTTTATCCTGATATTTCATAGGTATATTGATTTTACATTTCCAAACTTTCATTCTGCGACCTTTCCGGCTGCCCGTCTTATACTATGTGAGTTTGACTATTAATCAGTTTTTTTTTTATTATTAGCCTGGTAAGAAAAACGTGATTTAGAAAAAGCTGTAATAATATTTTAGAGTGTACACACAACAAAACTCTTAAGTATTATTTTATATTCTCAATACACCCTGTCTAACAATTACACAGTTCAATGTACCAACCTTCTTGACTGGAACTCTTTCGTACAAAGTGAATGAGTGATATGTTCAATACTGTCACAAAGACAATGGGTGTAATCATACGTAGGGTAAATACACCATCTGCTGCCCGTTCTGTGGTGAGGCTTGAACTTTATTCTGTAAGCTACTGGGTCCTGTTTACCCTCTTCGAGCGTGATTTTCATCCTAAGTGTGGCTTCGCCTTCATCTATTTTGCCATTTTTCATATCCTGTAATAAGTGTAATAGTCGGTATAATTAATGAGGTAGGTGAGCATTCAAAATAAATTGTAGTCCGGGTTATACTGCATATTTGATTCAATTATTCCGATTCAAATACTTCTTTTAATAAGTGCCTTTGAAGTTAAGACGTGTGGTTTTATAATACATACTTGAAACCCAGTAATTTTCATATGTTCTCGTTGCTATGAAATTCTGTGGACTGCATAAGCCTCAAATTATGAAAGTGTTATGTATTGAGATTGATTGATGTTTGATTATATGTAGGTATTAACATTTTCTATTATTGTTTAATAATATGAACCAATGCAGGGTAAGATGTAAATGTTTGACATCACTCACTTCTTAGTCTAGCTACTTAGCTAAATACATTGTCAAATTACTTTTCTTGTGTTTCATTAAAATCTAAACATATTAGAAAGCTTACTGAGATTTGAACTCCAAGTCAGTGAAGTTTTTTGGATAGTTGTCTATTGAGAATGTACAGTGATTCTATGCTAGAATAGAAATCATACTAGAAATGTTACCGCTAAAGAAAGCTTTTGTACTAAGGACCTAAGTTGTGTGTCATAACATTTTATTGCTAGACCAAGGCCCGGCTGGTCAAGCATTGCTTAATCTACAATATCGAATGATATACACATGAGCCACTGCACCAAGACGACTTCCTATAAACATCTACTAAAATGACCACCTACCTCAAAAAGTTGAAGATTTTCTTCTATTGGCCGATTCCTCCAAGGTGATGGTGGAGGATTGAATCCTTTTATTTCTTCTGATTTCTGATGACAGACATAAGCACAGTCTTTTTTTATCAGTTCAACTGCCCACTCATATAACTGGTCAAAGTAATCCGATGAATGAGTTATTTTACAGGGTTTATAACCTGTAAGTAAGAAAAAGAATCTTAATTTAGTACAAATTTAATTATAAAATTATAGTCTATCAATAAATAATAAAGCTGGAATTGAATTATCTTAAGTTTTCATGATTTATTACATTCAGACAAAGTTTTATTGAATTTATGTAATTGATTTTATTTTAGATCTAACACTACATTGTTGTCCCTTTACAGACTTTATTTAGGTGCTTTATTTTAATACATAAGCATATACATACATATGTAACTTCAAGCCTGTATCCCTTATGGGGTAGGCGGAACACCAGAGGTTATAAAACCATCTGGTGTCACGTTTGACAAATTTGGAGACGTAATAATGTTGGAGAGAGACTATTGCAGAGACAGGAGGTCAGCCTATCGCCCACAAAAAATCTCCACTATAACCTCTGTCCCTTAACTGACTTTTACAGTAAGGCAAGAGAACCAGCTGGCACATTGGGCCGTATTCGAAATTGCATTTCCTTATTTTTAGGTGTCTCCAGTGTCAAATTTTACGACGTGAAATGTAACAGCCTCATATAAAAACTATTTGTTTCTCTTTCGGTCATGGCATTAAGAATTCAATGTTGAATCAAGCCTTTTCGAGAATGTGAATTTTCCTTGGCTCCCAGTCCATATTATTATATTATACCAGCACTATCCAGCTGACGTTAAACTCATTAGCCAGCTGCTTTAATAAATGAGATACAAAGTCACATACCTAACCATTCTACCATATCTTTGATACCAACAAAAAACTTTTCCTCTTCCTTCTCAGGGTTGGTATCATCATATCGAAGATAACAGACTCCATCATGAGCTGCTGCATATCCAAAATTAATGTTAATAGCTTTTGCATGCCCAATGTGCAGTACACCGTTAGGCTCCGGAGGAAACCTTGTTCTGACTTTTCCTCCAGTAATTTTAAGGTGTTCTTCTAAGAGTCTTTTAGTATCAGGAGTTACAACATAACCGTCACTTTTAAAGTTCTCTCCTGGTACATGAAATGGAAGCTTCTTCATCACTTCATTGATGGTTGGAGCACCAGCATCTCCATGTTTTTCTTGTTTCTCTGATTTGACATCTGCAAGATGATTTATTATCATGATCAGAGATAAGATTGTTGATAGTATAATAAAAATGTTACAGTAAATTAAGCTTAAAAAAACAAGGCAACTGTAGAAATAATCATAAAATTATGTGCATTATAATATGGGAGAAAAATTTACTAGTTTTATTTACATTTATCTTGATTTGAATAAGGCCTAGTCTTCAAGGATATGATATGAGGTATATTTCTAATAAATCTGATCAATCATATATCACTCAGTTAGATTCTAATATATTACATCATCAAAAACTTATTGTTTTGTATGTTATTGTATTTTGTAATTTAATTAGGAATGAAATCATTATAATTTTCCAACATATCATATGATTGTTTATCAAAAATAACTTATTAACAAAATATGTAATATGGGCTATTATACAATACAATCACACTATATTACTTTTGCTTGTCTGTGTAGTAAAAAAAGGGCAATAAAAAAAGGCACAATCTTAGTTATTGATTGTGTTACTTAATTCTAAATAGGTTCTTGTAATGACTTTAATTCTAAATTTTATTGATACTGTCTGTGAGTGTTAGTTTTTTATGTTTTATATTTTGTTCTTTATAACTATTTTGTATTTTTTGATTCTAAGTGTATATTAATTTAAATTTACTTTATTTTATTCTAAATAATATTTTTTGACATTTTAATTTAATTTTATTTGTTAATTTTTTTTTGCTTCCCTTTTTTGTATTTATAAAGGATTATGTTTTACATTATAAAATGGGTTTCTCATAATTGGCCTGTGTATTGAAAATATGTAATTGTAATAATTTTATTGTAAAGTGCTGTAGAAACCAGTAAACTGAAATAAATAAATAAATAAATAAATAAATAAAAATTAGAAAAGAAACAAACTTAGTAATTTGGATGGCCATACCATTTCTACCAGTCAAAAGCCTACTATGTTATTTATAGTACCTTACACACACTAAAAAGTACAAGACAAGAAAATAGTCTGTGCTAAAATATTGACATATTTTTATATGTCATATAATGAATACATGTTGAATGGATAGCGGTGGTTGTATGTGTATGATTTCAAGATAACAAACACCCTATATGAGATAATAAAAATCTCCATAATATACTGTAGTAGACATATGCCAGTTACTTAAATAAATAATATACTCCAAGAGAGTTAAATTATACAAGGAAGATAAAAATACCTTTATTTTCTTCTTTTACTTTTTGTTTCTTTGCAGCATCTCCACCTTTTGCCTTTTTGTCAGCTTTAGGAACTGGAGCCAGATCTTGTTCAGTTTTAGGTCCAATAAGATCTAAAATCTATAAAATAACATTGTAATAATAATTGTTAAAAAGTTATGATTCAAAACCACCTGAGTAAACAATTGATTATAGAGAGGTATTTCTTTTGTTGAAATGAAAGTATTTGATCAATTTTAGAATTTTAAATGCTTCTGCTTAAAATAAATTTAGTCAATTTCAGTTAAAGTATGACTAAAAATAATTAAAACAATATACCTGTACATCTACTTCATTCTTAATAGCTTTTCCATCTGCCCAAGGTAAATCTGCTCTAACTGCCTGCATGATCATACCAGCATTAAAACGATAACGTTTTTCTATGATTTCTTGTTTATATTTTGCCATATGTTTCTCTACAGCTTGCTCAACCTGTTCTGGAGTTACAACAACTCCAATGCCACATGCTTTTTCAAAAGCTTCAATATTGTGATTTGTCTCATTCACATGAGTGAGCAAATACTCTAACGCAGCATCTATTCTTAGTGTAGAATCAAGTTTACTTTCAGCGATATACTTGCAGACAAATGGTAATGAAGTAGAAATTTGCGGTTTTATTTTCGTCGCCAGATGATAAATCAATAGACCCGCACCGGAAGGAAGACTGCCTATTTGAACCTGAATATAACAAAATTATATCAATGCACTTCAACACTGAATATTCAGAGTTTGAAAACAAAAAGTTTTTTCTAACCTCATCTAGTGCGGCAAGTAAAAACTTGGTAACGTTTGCATTTTTCAGCGTTTCCTTGGCTTTTTGTTCGCTCAGACCAATTTCCTTTAAGCGTCCGATAGTTTCCTCAGGCGACATTATAATGTTTAATATAAAATACTAAATAACTTTAATTTTTAAGTTTTCCAGCCAGACGGAAGTAATTTTTATAGCAAGACAACAATGCAGTCACAGAGTACATTACATATACTAAAATAGAGATATCAGCTATATGAACGAAACACTGCCATCTAGCGCCACATGTTAGCAACTTTACAAAAGTTCTAGCCTAGCTCGATCCATTAAACTTACTTTTTTATTTATTTACAAAAACCAGTAAGCTATACACGCTCGGTGGAATCTAAGAATATGATTAATTAAAAAAGGAGCGTCCACAGCTTACTGATCTCTTCATCAAGAGACGAATAGGTAATTTATGTAAATGAATAAAACAACAATAATGTTTAGAAGATTTATTTCGTTTACTAGTAGTAGTAGTAGTAGCTAGTAAATCTTTACCACAACGTTTTTTTGCATTGATGAAACTTCTGTTCATTGAGAGAGCTCATCAAAAAACACATTAATATATCTGCTGTTTCCTTGCACTCCAGAGGCAAAATTCCTTTTTCTGAAAATACAATAAAAATGTTTTAACCACTGAATTTAGAGATTTAAAAGGAAGCCCTAAGTTTTTTACATAATAAGGTTATAAAATTTTATCCCTAAGGGGGTGCGTTAAATAATAAAATATGGATATAAACACTATATCAAAGTTTGTTTGTTTATGAATCTCATAGCGTCTCACACAACACCTCCCAGGCAATTTAAAAAAAATGTTAAAATTTTTTAGCACATATTAATATAATTTTATGAAAACTTTTATCATTAGGTATACAAAATACATGAAATCTTTACTGAAGAAATAATTTTAAACATTAAAAAAAAATTAAATTACAAAAAACCCCATTCATATAAATCTATATATTTTTAATTCACAATAATATAAAATAATTGTATTTAAAAGGTTAAAATTGTCTCAATCTATTCAAGCTTCTTATTTTATTTAAATATATTGAACTTACATTTAAATAAAGTAAGTAACTTACTTACTTAGCAGCATTGACAAAACGGTATAGGTAAAAGTATAAAAATGTAATTAAAACGTTATGATTTAATGAAACTACACTGACAATATATAAAGGTTCAACAACAAAAATCTTGCTTCATTAAAATATCATAAATTAAGGCCTTACAATATTAAATGGATCTTGTGTGTAATAAGAGGATCTTGTTAATTATAATCTTTCTCTGTTCATGCAGTCAGATTGTGGAATTCACTACCTCATGTAATTCGTGAGTCTAAAACTATATCTAGTTTTAAAAAGAAAGTCAAAGATCACTACTTTTCTCTACAGTAAGTTTAAACAATATTATGATATTAGTATTGTAGGTGTATGTATTTTATATAAGTATATTTAAAGTAGATGTTATATTATTTTTATGTATATTCATAAGTATTTAAGTAGTTTATACGATATTATCGATTAGTACACACTATTATTGCATCTTAACCAAACTCTCCAGTCTTGGGTCTGCTGGAAGAAATTTCATAAGAGATAAGCTGTACCTTTGTACTTATTTTTGTTCAATGTGTTTCTTTATTGTATCTAAACTTATGTGTATATAAATTGTTACATAAATAAATAATTTTATATTTTCATCTAAACAGATATAATTTAAAGGACAGGGTATTCCGCTAGGTATGGTTATAACAGTGAAGTGGTGATAAAGGAGGTTAATTCCTAACAAAAACATAAAGTTTAATTGTCCTTCCTGAATCTGATTTTTGTACAGATTATATGAAAAATGCCACCAATTAAAATATCTTTTATCTATCTATGAGGAGCTGGCGAACTCATCAAGACTTGTCCATGCAATCACTTCTAATTTTTATACCTCAAAGTAAACAGTTTGACCATTCAGTTTTTTGATAAATAGTAAACAGATATATGTTCGAACATTATTAGGGCTTACGTGTATTGAAAATCAGAACACTGACTGGTCTTCATCTGCTTGTACCTATAAATTTTTTAAACATCCTGTAAAAAATCGTTAATTCGACAAGTCCAGATTTGTTGGCCTGCTCGTCACATATCCTTTATAATTTTTTTGTTTAATTACCTACAGACATAATAAACCCATACTCATGCAAACAAACATGTTTATGTACACAAAATGTTTGCAACCCGGACCCTATGGCATCTGAGGCAAGCGATGTTACTCCTATGCCTAGTGTCTGACCAACATAATGACAATAAATATAATTTAAAACTAAAAAGGGTTAATGACTTACCGTACAGTTGCAATGTGGGCAATGCTATTGCGCTAAGCCTTTTACTATCCATCCAAAATTTTTGTTCAAAATGGAGATGGCAGACTCTTCTTTACTTAAATACATATTTTCTATACATATTTAAAATATCACCTCCAACAGCAGTAATCCATTTAGCAAAGTTTTCAGGATACTTATCAGGATTTGGAAAAGAATGCAGTATAAGATTATCTGCTCCTGAAAAATAATCAAGGAATCATATTTAAATACTCTAAACTAAAAAAGAATATAAGTACCTACTAAAGATAGTATGTTAATTTAAAAAGAGCCCATCAACACAAACATAATACATATTCGCAGTACTAAAGATAGAATGTTGATTTAAAAAAAAACCATCAACACAAAGAAGTACATATTCGCAGATACCAATCTGGATTATTGGTGCGTTGATATATGGATATGAATCTTAAATTTCTTGCTAAGTTTGAAGTTGATAGCATTGATGCTTTACCATTTGTAACTCAATATATGTTTGAAAAATCAAGCCAGAATGTTAGTTTTGAGCACAATTTATATAAAACTAGCAGCCCGTCCTGGCTTCGCACGGGTGCAATGCTGATAACTTTCATGCATGTATTACACATATAAACATTCCCCTTGAATCAGTCTTATCTATTAAAAAATATAATATAAATATCCGTTGCATACTTTTAAAGATCTAAGCATACATAGGGACAGACAGCGGGAATCAATTTAGTTTTATAATGCCTATGTAGTGAAGTGACAGTGATTTTGAAATACCTAAGCAGTTAGGTTATCAATTGAGATCAAGACATGAAACTAAGTCCTATACTTTGTTTTCAATACAATATCGCTACAGAAGGCCTATGCCAAGAAGCACATCAAGCTCAGGGTTATTTTATAAACCATTGTAATTAATAAATTTATATTAATTTTCTGTTGTTCTCGGAATATAAGGCTTTGTTATTAAATTGTTTTCATATGTTTTTTTGAAAAAATGTTACCTATTTCAATTGACAAATTGACTGACTGATTCTACAACGCCCAGGCTAAACCCTTAGACCTGAAAAACTGAATTTGCCCAGGGGCCTTAAGGGTGTGGCAAAGGAATAAGAAAGGAATTTACGAATTTCAAGCCTTAAAGGGATCAAAGAAGAGTTCAAAGTTTGTAGAGACTGCAGCTAGTTAACAATAGATTTGATATTGTCTGTCATAATATTTGAGTTCTAGAACAATATCAAATCAACACAAGCTCAAACACAAGCAAACTTTACAATGACTAGGGTGCGCCGGTAACCGTAAAACTCACATATAAAGTGCTGTTAGTATGTTTTTAGTCCTACAAAATTAATGAATACATTTATAAATTATTAATACTCACTCGTTTTTCCACAGTTAGGAACACAATATGTTTTTTCAGCCGCCATTTACAAGTAGCGAAGACCAAAAAAGACCGTAAAAAGCGCGCCGGAGTCAGGGTTCAAAAGCAGTATCGTTGTCCAAAATGCGTAGCTGGGGTATTGAATATTAAGCAGGAAGATCAGTGTCAGGATTTCGTAGCCGGGGTCGATAATTTTTTCAAGAAAACCGAGAAAAATTTCGCAAGCGTACATTCGTGTCACAACATGTCTTTTTTTTTTTTAATTTGTTAACGGCTCACAAGATGTCTTTTTTTTTTTTTTTTAATATTTTATTTAACGGGCCTGGAAACGAGTCCTTTTAGCCACACAAATTAACAATATACAGTTTACAAATAAAGTTCACTTCTTAAATGTTAACACTTCTTAAAATTACAGTTTCATTTCTATGTTCAATAAAAATTGGAATAAAGATTTATAAAACTTCTTCTCTGAAAGTAAACTTTTCAACGATGTTTCTTCTTGTCGCTCTTGTCTGTCAGTGTCATTGTCAATTTCACTACACAATAACAATCTTTGTAGGTTATATTTTCTACATTTCATAACAACGTGTTCTAAGTCCTCTTCCTCGTTGCACTCCTCACATAGTCCACTATCCACAAGCTTCAGTCTGCACAAATGGGATTTTGTTTGGCAGTGCCCAAATCTCATTCTATTGATGGAAGTTATGAAGCTTCTCGATCCAAAGATTTTGTGGTACCAGGGTTGGGCGGGCGGGACCTTTTGTATGTCATAGTACCATTTTCCCTTATCGGACGATACATTCCTCCAGTAATCATTAAAAAGTTCTCTGTGGCATTCCTTCATGGGAGCATATAAATCGGTAAAAGGTATGTGCATTGAATCACTATGATCTTCATCTGGATCTCCTCTTGCTATTTTATCTGCTTCTTCATTTCCCGATATACCGGAGTGAGAAGGGACCCACATAAATTTTACAAATTTACTATTTACACACATATCATACAACACTTGCTTTATCTTAAAAATCAAATGATTGGTACTGAATTTTAAAATCCTATTTTCAAGAGCTTTAATAACACTAAGTGAATCGGTAAGTATTAAAAAATTATTACTATTAATATTACATAAATATAAAAGAGAACAATAAATGGCATAACATTCAGCAGTGAATATACTACAATTAGAATCTATTTTGATACACTTTCTGGATTTAGTTTGGGGGTCATAATATGCTGATGTAACAGTGCTCAAGGTTTTAGAACCATCAGTGTATATACTGTAATAATCAGTTTCATCAAGCATATTTAAAAGTTCTATTTGATTAATGACATCCCTCTTAAGTACTGCTACATCAATCATATTAGCATTATAATCTATATTATACAAAGGCCAATGGCTCTCTCTAAATACACTTTTACCAAATTTAAGATGAATTTGTATCATTATTCTTAAGAGTTCCGGTAATTTTCTTGATAAAATATTTGAAGAGTCCATATAAGTACCTACACAAGTGATATCTAATGGGAGCACAGGAAGTATTCTATTCATTATATGATTGTTATTAGAAGCAAAAACCTTTAAACAAAACCTTTCAGCTATTCTTAATCTTATCAATGTTAAAGGAGGAATACATGTCTCTGCTTCCATAACATGTATAGGAGTAGAACACATAGCACCTGATATGATTCTTAGTGCTTTGTTTTGGATAATATCTAATTTTCTTAATAAAGTATAATTACAGTTGAGATAGGCTAAGGCGCTATAATCAAAGTGACTACGCACTAGACTTTTATAAAGTAACGATAAAGTTTTGGGATCTGATCCCCAGTGAACCCCTGCCAAAGATCTAATTATGTTCAGACCTCGGCAGGCATTTTTAATAATTTGTTCTATATGGTTATGAAATTGTAATTTACTATCAAGGTGAATTCCCAAAAACTTTTTACCTTCTATCCATTTTAAACTATTATCATGAAGTTTTACAATATTAATAGAAGTAGTGTATGTTTTAGAGAAAATCATTGCTGCACTTTTATTTAAACTTAGAGGTAACTTTAATTTACAGGTATAATAATAATGAACTTGTTGTAATGCATTATTTAAATTATTTACAGCAATATTTACATCCTTATGACTACTATATACAACCAGGTCATCTGCATACTGCAGGTATTTGACATTATATTGGGAAATATATCTATTCAAATGGCATGTGTACAAATTGTACAAAAGAGGTGATATAGTGGCACCTTGCATTGTGCCTTTAAAAACTTGTCTAGGTCCGTATAAAATATTATTAAATTTTACATACATTGTCCTGTCATACAAAAAATTAAAAATCCATTTACAGACCTTGCCTGGGATACTTATGTCAATTAAGACATCTACAAGAATGGACGGAATCACATTATCAAATGCCCCCTGTACATCAAGAAAGGCACAAACTGTAGATGAATGAGAAGAAAAGGATTGCTTTATATCTGATATCAAAGCAACAAAACTTTCTGCAGAGCTTTTACCTTTAGGGAAACCATACTGTTCCTTTGGTAAGATATTATTAGATTCCACATACCAGTCTAACCTAACCTTTATCATATATTCAAATACTTTTCCAACACAAGATGACAATGATATAGGTCTGTATGAGTTACAGTGGCTTTCAGATTTGTCTGGTTTTATGATAGGAATGATGCATTGGGTTTTCCATGAAGTTGGAATTAGTTCATTATCCCAGAGTAAATTGAAAATATTGAGTAAAATCTTTTGAGCATTCTCATGTAAATGATTTAAAAGTTTGTAAGGAATATCATCCAAGCCTGGAGTAGTGTCTTTTCTAGATTTTAAAGCAGATTGAAATTCTTGCCATGTAAAAGAATTAGATAAGAATGCACTTTGTGAATTACCTTCTTGCATAAAAAAAGTATCTAACAAATTGCTGTCTACTAATTTTTCAGGTGGATCAGTGGGAGCATACTTATCAAGAAAAGATGGAATCCATTCACAATTTTTCGGAGGTGCATTCGAAGATGCTCTTTTGAATCTGCGGATATAGTTCCAGACTACAGTAATAGGTGTGTATCTATTAAATGACTCACAGAGTTTTTTCCAACCATTCTTTTTCTTTTCTTTCAAAAGTCTTTTTTTAATGGCATCTGTTTTTTTATAATGTATGTAATTTTCTAAAGAGGAATGATTTCTATAATAATTCAAAGCTGCTTTACTCTTTTTAACTGCTTCTGAGCATTCATCGTCCCACCAGGGAACAGGTTTTTTCATAATTGTTGGAGAAGTTATTTTAAGTTTTGGTATACATTTTTCTTTAATTTGATTTAAGATATCACAAAATTGATTGTATGACAACAAAGGATTACTAGGATCAATAGAGAATGATTTGAATGTTTTTTCTGTTTCAGATTCAAAAAGTTTCCAGTCAGCTTTGTTATACAGAAATCTTTCTGATGGTTGACCTACTTCAAAAGTTTGTGGTGACAGCTGTATGACTGTGATAGTTGGGTAATGATAGCTGCCCATTGGATCATCATGAACACTCCACTGACTTAGTGGAGCAATGTTGGGACTGACACAAGTTATATCAATGGAAGACTGTTTGTGACGTAAACTACCTACTGTGGTTGGAGCTCCAGAATTCAAGATACATAAATCACACTCATCTAACATGTTATATACATCTGTACCTCTGGGTTTTGTTGAAAAACACCCAAAGGCCACATGATGTGCATTTAAATCCCCAGATAGTAAGATAGGTTTAGGTAAACTATTAATTATTTGTTTAAGCTGTCTAGATTTAAAATGTCCTGGTCTTGGTGGACTATAGACACATAGGATGGATATATCACCTGTATCAGTTTTAAGAACTATAGCTGCAGATTGTAAATCATCATAAAAAGGCATATCTATACTATTGTATTTAAAATTATTCTTAATAAGTATACCAACTCCACCACGACCCTTAGGGCCATGTTGGAAAATAAAATTATAACCAGCTAATTTAAAATGCATATTATTTTTGAGATAAGTTTCATTTAACAGACATATATCAATGTCATTCTGCTCTAAAAAGGAAATAAGAAGTGGCTTTTTGCTATTGATACTTTCTACATTAAATTGGCAAATCTTTAAGAACTTATTATCCATGTTTTAAATTGTTTACTAATGTTTCTTTTATGAAAGATGTAGTCATTTTTTTATTACTATTTCCTAAATTTACTAACGTCGCCACTAACGATTTTAAGATACTATCATTCTTTAAAATACCTTGAACTATTTCATCTGTTGTAATTTCTTTGGGTTTTGTAACCATGTTTGTAACTTTCTTAGGGAGTAATGTAGGGTAATCTGAGTTATAATGTGCTAAACTATATGTGTGATCTGTTTTTTTCATTAAATTGGCATATGTTACTTTATTCTTTTTATCTAGTATTCTTTTTTGTTTAACAGGACAATCTCGCGAAATAGCAAGGTGTTGACCACCACAGTTAGCACAATGCAAAGCCTGATCATCGGGGCATTCTAAGTAATGATGATCTTTGGCACAAATTGAACATTTTTGTTGAGACTTACATATTTTTGCATGATGATTGAATTTGAAACACTTGAAGCATTGCAATAAGGGAGGATCATATTCATAGACTTTAAAATTAAATAAATCCAAAGATACAGATTCTGGCAATGAATTAGCTAAAAAAGTTACGGAGACAGTTTCAAATGGTTTAGTTTTACCATTGACTTTTTTAGTGAACCTTCTCACTCCGATAATCTCACAGGATGAGATTAATTTCTTGAAAAGGTCTTCATTGCTTATATTTGTAGGAACATACCTCAATACTCCAATTTTTTCAATACTTCTCGCTGGGATAAATGCCTTAAAATTGTGTCGTCTTTGGAATGTCTCGTTGAGTAAATAATTGTTTGCGTTACTTGCCTGGGAGAAAAATATGCCTATTTTATTTGCAGACATTCTTTTAATGCCTGTCACTCCTTTAACTTCGTCTTTAAAAAGTCCCGCCAAAGTAAGTGGGTTTCTGTTGCCAACATTTCCTTCAGTACTGGTACTCTCGGTAAATACTACATATTCCTGGGACGCAGACGTTTCCGGAAAAAGTCTTCGATATCCTGGTTTTATGAACGGTAAGTACATTTTTCCGTCTAAAGTGTCCATGTCGGCTGGAGTAGGAGGCCTCCGCAGTCGCTTCCTATCGGGTTTCCCAGGGGACGACTCCCCTGGGTCCTCCTCCATGTCTGCACTTATTAACGATTCGAATGCGATAAACTATCAATGAAATTTGCTAAACAGAACATAAAATTAATACTTTCTTTCAAAAGTTGAAAAAACGCGCCTATCTCTTTAAAAAGCCCGCCAAGGAATCACAAGATGTCAACAGAATAGTGTTGCCAAGGATTTTTTTCACAAAAACCGCATTCTTTTTCTGTTATATCATGTGTTGCATTTTTTGATTTTGTAATACTGCGTGTCCCTCAGTAAAATGCAAAAGAGGTAAAGTTTAATGACAATAATGAAAAAAAAGTAAGAGAATTACTTTATATCTTTTTATATTATAGTTTTTAGATGTTGAAAATATGTCGATATCACTAATTTTTTTTACTTGCAATAAAAAATTTAGTGATATCGACATGGCTAAAAGGGCTCGTTTCCAGGCAGTAATTTAATTTTGACACTTTGACAGTTAGTGAGAGTAATCAGTTATGTAGACATTGACATTTGGCAATATTAGGATATCGTTCCAAAAATGAAATAGGCGTTTGAACATAACTACATCTTTCACTCACCAGTAACCACAAGTGAACGCTGAAAACATAGCATGTCCATATTTTTAGGTATGGTATCTTAAGTTGAACTTAAATTCTTATACCTTTACAGTTTTTGAGAGTTAGTGCTCTTGCTTTACCTTTTTGCCTTGGGTATATTCCATTTTAATATAGGCTACATTTTGTTTTCTCTTTAATTTCTTAAACTTATAAGTTAGTTTATTGGAAAATCTTAGTACTTTGCTAGGATCTCAGAAGTACATCGTGGTATGCACGATGTACTCCTGAGATCCTTCTGCTTCGTGGAAGTACACGCAATGCCATAGGTTCACAGAATATTTCCTTGCTCCAAGAATTCATCTTCAGTAGGTATTATTGCCTTCGATAACTAAGTGACCTCGACCATCGAACCCATTGTGTTTTAATATGAAATTATTGTTATCCGCTCCCTTGCCTTTAGGTACCTACTTTTTATACTTAGTAAAAATACAGTAGATTTTTCCTTAATAATACATCCTATTTCGCCATCCTGACAAAAATTTTTCGCTTGGTGGTAGGATCCCTTCTGGGTCCGCCTGGCTAGCGACCACCCATTATATAAAGTCTGCCGCCAAATGTTACCGCTCCGGCGGTAATGTGTTCCGGCAATATTGTATAAAGAGCCAGTTCCTTCCTAAACCCGTGTGCTTTCATCTTCGACCTCATCGTCACTTACCATCAGGTGAGATTGAGGTCAAACGCGGGTTTAGTCACATAAAAAAAAAATAAAAAAAAAGAGTTCAACCGGGTCTTGAGCATTTGTTCGATGCGCAAGGGTTTCATATTTTTCGGTTATTTTACTTTTTGTAGTATATTTTATGGTTTGAAATAAGTTTAGTGCATAATAAATGTATATCTATTAAGGGAATGGGTTATTACCTACGTTATTACTAGTCATTTTCGTTAATGCGTCATTTTCGTAAACTCGTCACTTTTTGTTTAATGCATAGTCATATCTATAAATCTATTTTTTTTTTTTATAAAATATGGATGGGACGTTTGTCTATCATGACACCTGATGTTAAGTGAACATGAAGACTAAGGTGGTACACGTCCATCCACGAGAAACCTATTCACTCGACGCTTAAAAGTACTAGGACTATACTGGTCAGGGAAAATAGACGCAGGCAGTTCATTCCAAACCTTGGCGACCCGTATCAAAAAGGAACTGTCAAAGCGCTTAGTTCGACTTTTCGGAATATCAACCACATACGGATGGAAGTTCTGTCTGCGTCTAGTAGTCCGATGGTAAAAGGGTGAGGGTTCAATTTGCTCAAACAGAGCACTCGCGCACTCACCAAAATGTATCCTGTAGTACACGGTTAAACAAGCAACCTTACGACGATGCTCTAGGGTCTGTAGTTTTTTGGTCGTAAGGTCGACGTTGTTAATTAGATTACGGGCTCTTCGGTCAACGGAGTCCAGCGCTTCTAGTTGATATTTGGCTGAACCATCCCAAAGATGACTGCAGTACTCCATGCATGATCGCACTTGAGCTGTATATAAGTTAAGAAGCTGTGCAGGGCTGAAGTACCGCCGTACCTTCGAGATGATTTCCAACTTTTTCGAAGCTACTTGAGCCATGGACACAATTTGTTGACCGAAGTTTAAACTGGATGTTATAGTTACGCCTAAAAGCCCTAGATGGTCAGTGATGGGGACAGATACATTTTGGAAAGTGGGCGTTAATGTGAAGGTGCTCTTTTTTGCGGAGAATAGACACGCCTGAGTTTTGGACGCGTTGAATTTGACCAAATTCGACTCACCCCAATCGGATACTTTCCGTAAGGTCAAATCAACGCGCTCAATCATTGACTTTCTTAAACTTTGGATTTCACGGGGGCTCGCTCGCGCATTGGATACGTATCTCTCTACAACAGTGCTGTCATCAGCATAACTAATAATGCCCGGTGTCAAAAGGTCATTAATGTGCAGCAAGAATAATGTTGCAGAGAGAACAGATCCCTGAGGTACCCCGGCATTAATTGCCATTTGGTCGGAGGAGAAGCCATCTAAGACTACTCGAATTGACCGTTCCCTCAGAAAATCAGATATCCAGTCGCAGAGCCCAATCGGTATGCCATAAGCTGGAAGCTTACTTAAGAGACCATCATGCCAGACCCTGTCAAAGGCCTTGGAAATGTCTAAGGATACAGCTATTGCTTCACCATGATCCTCCAAGGCCTCGCTCCATAAGTGAGTGGCATACACGAGAAGATCGCCGGTCGAGCGCCCGTTGCGGAAACCATATTGGCTATCGCTTAGGAGCTCGTTGGTCTCGAGGTATGCCAGGAGTATACTATTGTACAATTCATTAATGAAATTTATTTACCTAAATAGTTGGTATTGTGTGTGCAAACTGAATAACAGTGAGTTTAATTATATACTTACATATATTTTTATATGTTTAGAAGAAGAGTCTCCAAAGTAAGTACTTATATAAGTTGTTCTAGGTTTGTTTAATTATCAAATTAACCTTAATGTTTTCAGAATTTTTGTTGGCTACGTTACACCAACAAACAACCATCGATTCCTAGCCGGGCTAGTTAATTAATCGAACTTTTCGTACCTACTATACAATACCCCTTAGCACCTTACTGTGATCTTCATTACCCTAAGGTTAAAAAAGACTGTTTTTTTTGTTTCAATTGTATAGGATGAAACGCAAACAAATATTTTTTTATCCTTTAGTGATATTCCATAATTATGTAATTGTTGTGTAAACCTTCATTATGGCTGATCAATATGCAAAAACACAATGTTTTATAAATGTTTATAAAGTATCCTATTAGAATACACGTTAAGCTTAAATTAAATTGCGTGTGATTATAAGTTGTGTCAAAGCCCGAGGTACCGCCTAACTCTATGCCGCTTAGTAGAAGAACCTCTTCAGGGTTCGCCAGGGTAGCGATCTCTCTTCGTAATTATGAAATGTGTCGCCAAATATCATTCTCTCAGCGGCTATTGTCGCCGGCAATGTTCGATAAAGAGCCAATTTCTTCCTAAGATTTTGATTTTGACCTCATTTTTTGTTTAAAGCCGGGTACTCATTAACGAGCTGTTACCGTAACATAGTGCGTGCGTACGTAGTTCGCGAACGTGTATGTGGTTCGTACACACTATGTTTTTTGGTTACAATGCATGCAACGGTTACGGTTACAGCTCGCTAATGAGTACCCGCCTTATTATAGACTAAGCCAGCGTTTGACCTAAATCGTACCTGATGGTAAGTGAATATGAAAGGTAGAAGATGAAAGCACATGGTCTTAAGAATGAACTGGCTCTTCATAAAATATTACCGCAACACAACACTGCCGGTGCAGTAATATTTGGGAGTAGATTTTATATGAAAGGTGTTCGCTGGGCAGTCGGACTCTGGTGGCATCCTACCACCAATCGGGGGTCACTTAGATTAGTAGCTTTTTACGATACGCTTATCTAGGGGTTGTAGGACTATTCTAAGTCGGCCCCATCTTACCATCAGGTGAGACTGATGTCAAACGCGTAAGTAGTCACCAAAAAAAGGTAAAATACTTAATATAGGCCAGATCCTTTTGAAAACTTCTGTGTCGGTTGTAATTTATTTATTTATTTATGGCTTACCAACTAAATTACATCTTACAAAAAATCATTTTCTATATAATTGCACAATTAAACACTTATTAAAATGTATTTTAAATTAAAGGTTAGCACAACAATCTCAGTTAAAATAATAGTTCGTATATAAACAAAACTCAGATTTTTTTACATAATTTAAAGATAACTAATATTGTCTTGTGTTTTCAAGATTCATAATTTAAATACAACTACTTTTTAACCGGATTAATTTCTAAAATAACTGCAATAAAATGGGTAAGTAGTTATGTTCGGGCGGGCGGGCGAGTGAATTTTCTGAGATAAGCTACCGAATCTGGGTGCATATGGCCATATTCCCTCAACTTATATTATTTCACTTGGAAATAAGATTTATCTGAGTGAACCACCAAATTTGTGTAACGAATCGGAGTCAGACTCTTACAAGTTTAATTTCGGTGACTAAGCCCGAGTTTGACCTCATTCTCACCTGATGGTAAGTGTAAATGACGTCGAAGATGAAAGCAAACGGGATTATAATAGCGGGACGCATCATCGGTACAGTGGTGATATTTGGCGGCAAATTTCAATCAGTCAGGCTAGCACCAAGTGGGGCTCACTCGGATTAGTCGCTTTATACGACACGCTTATTTAGGGACAGTAGGGTTATTCTAGGGGTAATAGAATAGTAAGTAGTAATTTCAATGGCAAGACGTTGAATATTGAAACGCTTTATAGGTACGCCTGGTAGCTAGTTCTACTGTTCATAGACTAAATGAACATAAATACATAATGTCACGCCTGTATCCCTTATGGGATAGGCAGAACACCACAGGCTATAAAACCTGAAGAAAGATATTGCAGTTACAGAGGGTCAGCGTATTGCCCACAAAAAGGCCAATAAAACCTCTATCCCTCAAATGATTCTTTCAGTATTCCCGGGAAGATAAGCACTTGGTATACATTCTATGATTTTCTGTTGCTCCCGCATGGAAGCAGTGAACGAACAGTTTTTTTGATATTGAAAAGTGGCCTTGTTAGTTTAGATGTGAAAACGTTCGACTGATTCTATGACTATTATATTCCATTCTTGTTTAAATACTCTGGTCCCAGTTTGTCATGTTCGTGTTGTGCATCCATAGCTCAATGCACCTACTATGTAAGCAATTTGGTTGTGGCATGACATAGCTCTCACAGTTAGCTGTCTTGTGTTTGTTTTTTTTTCATGTCATGATCAATTTGTACTGTATGTACCTATCTGTATTAATTCGTATAATCCTGACTGAGAAAAAGAGTGCCAAGAGTTTTTTTCCGCCGGCTTTTTTTGTCTCTTCGTCTACTGTAATATCTTATTCAATAACTATCAACACCTTGTTAAAGCCGAAGTACAAAATTGTGACGTCATTAAGCGGCCATTCGATGGTCTTATCAATATATATAAAACTGTTCCGTTACTGACTGAGTGACTGAGGTACTGAGTAACTGAGTGACTGACAGACAACCCGAAATTCCCATGGGAACGGGAAATATAGGACTTTTTAGTTTGTATGAAAAATCTGATTCCTTGAGTGCAACGATGTGAAACTTGGTGTAAAGGTTTTGCAATATGTGTCTGGTTGTGTTATGAAAGGAATTCCCGAAATTCCCACAGGAACGGGAAATATATGATGTTTTAGTTTGTATGAAAAAATCCCATCCCTTGAGTGCACGGATGTGATACTTGATATAAAGGTTCCTCAATAAGTGTCTGTTTGTATTATGGAAGGAATTCCCGAAATTCCCACGGGAAGGGGTTGGACTTTTTAGTTTGTATGAAAAATCTTATTCCTTGAGTGTACGGATGTGATACTTGACATGAAGGTTCTTCAAAGAGTGACTGGTTGTGTTACGAAAAAAATTCCCAAAATTCCCACAGGCACGGGAAATATATGATTTTTAGCTTGTATGAAAAAAACTTATTCCTTGAGTGCATGGGTGTGATACTTGGTATAAAGGTTCTTTGCAGTGGGTGTCTGGTTGTATATTTTCTGAAATTTTCACGAGAAGGGTATTTAAGCGCATACGAATACGGGATAAAGCTAGTGATGAATAAAATTTTTCATTTCATTTCAGATAGCCAAAAAAAAAAATCATTAATTAAGCTTCCAGCGCGATTCAATGTAGGTATACAGAGATATATTGTAATAAAGTTAAACTTTAAATAATGGAACTCACTATCGTATAAGTAGGTTTTCTTTATTTCGTGATTGTTTCTACCTCTTGAAAGTCAGAAACCGTAGATTTCTTCGGAATAAAAAGTAGCGTATGCGATAACACAGGACTTTATGAACTACCATACCAAATTACATTAAAATTGGCTAAACCGTTTGACCGTGAAAAATAGCATAAAGGTTGATACATAATAAACACTGATCATAGCTGGATACTCTTTCGCTACTCTTTTACGCAAAAACTACCGAATGGAGTTTTCTGAAACTTTACAGTTAGGTATATAGCTTTACCTACAATAACATACATATACTTAAGCTATAATTTAAGGAAGATATTGTGTGAATTAAAAATAATTCAAGGCACTAGCGATTTATTTATAACGCAATGTGCCTTGTTATGTAGGTAATAGATATGTAGTCATGTTTGTAGTTAGGAGGAGTCATGCATATTATATGGGTAAAGCATTTTTATTTTATACAGTAGCCGCGGGCACCAACTAAGGTGGTGCCCGCGGCTTCTAACCTACCAGCCTAATTACCTACCCTTATACATACCCCTATTATCTACTTTAACCCAGTGTGCCTCAAAATTCAAAATTCAAAAAGTTTTATTCATCTTAGGAATTTCACAAAACACTTGATGAAGTCAGTCATCACATACTTCGGCTTTAACTAGTTGTTGATAGTTGTTAAATAAGATATTACAGTAGACCAAGAGACAAAAAAAGCCGGCGGAAAAAAACTCTTGGCACTCTTTTTCAGTCAGAATTATCAAATTAATACAAATAGGTACAGTACAAATTGACTGTGACATGAAAAAAAAACAAACACAAGACAGCTGATTGTGAGAGCCAATGTCATGCCACAACCAAATTGCTTACATAGCAGATCCAATGAGCTATGGATGCACAATACGAACATGACAAACTGGGACCAGAGTATTTGAACTAGTCTACTACTAGAATAAAATAGTCATAGTATCACTAGGGTCGGCGGACTGAAGAACATAAGTCAAAAACTCCAAGTTTTCACTAAACAAAAAAAATAATATTTAAAAGTAATAAACATTTATTAATATATTATTTTATTTTATTTAAGTACCCTAACGATTCAATAAAATCTTCAAGAACCGACACAGAAAATTTTAAATATTATTTTTTTTGTTTAGTGAAAACTTGGAGTTTTTGACTTATGTTCTTCAGTCCGCCGACCCTAGCATTAGGGTCTCGATTCTTCAAATAACATTAAGCGGACCGTACGGCAACCATCATATAGCGACCACGGCATTGACAATCAAAGCATTTTATTCTATTTCAAGAATTTGGCCATAGCACCATTTTAACGTTTGGTGGCGCCACTTATTACTAGCAATAACAACTTAATATGAGTGAATTGAGTGAGTGATAGACAATCATTTGCCATTTGATCACAAAACGTTGCCGGTTTGTGAAAGTCCTAAGCATATCTGTTGTAAACTGCACATATCTGCTGTGTTAATATAATTTCCTGCAAACTCAGAAGTAGCGTACAGTGAACTTAAGTTTATCATTTATGTAACTGAATTGTTGTGATGCTTGATAAACTTCATGATTCACATATTTCCACGAAAAACTTTATAACTATCAAACATGCTAACAAGTATTGGTTTTGATTATTTTAGTTAGTGGTTCGTTAGTTCGTTGCCATTGTACTGTTAAATTAGCACCCTTTCTTTCACATATGAAAAACAATATTTATCAACAATAATAATAAAAAACCACTATAGTGCATAGTCCACCCAAAAAACCTTAAGCACATAAGCGCCGCCAAGCGACAAAAAAGCTTGCATTCCAAACTCCCTATAATATTGATATGTCCTATCTGTACTTGTACATAATACTTTCAAATCTGTGATAGCGACTCCATGAGCAAAGTGGCAAATTTGGCATTCTCTAAAATTTATAGCCACGGACCAGTAGCATCGGATCGGAAAGAGTGATTGAAAGCAGATTGAATATACGTTCCATACCAGAGTATTTGAACAAGAATGGAATAAAATAGTCATAGTATCATTAGCAAAACGACCTGGCACCGCTAGTAGCACCCGTTCACGAGTTAACGCAAGCACCAGCCATCACCCTCCTCAACCATATTTTAGGGAAGAGGGTGACCCGATACCCGACGCTACCACTAGCCATGCCGCCTGAGGGAGCATGACGTTCTTGCTGTTGTCTTGACAAGAAAATAAGTGAGTGGGACAGTCACCAGCATGTCATATATATACTGCACAGCCAAGCCGCAAACAAAATTATTAAGTAATTAGAAACTTTTAGAAATATCCTGTTGTGCTTAATCCCATGCCCTTTTATCATCTAAGTAATCTTTAGTTTTATACTAAGCTTTTCGAGATAGAGTGTTTTTAACGATTGATTTAAATTTATTGAATGGCAGGGATTGAATTGACTTCGGAATTTTGTTATATATACGTATTGACATTCCAATAAATGATTTGCTGCTTTTAGCCAGCCTTAATTTAGGAAACGCTAACTTATGGTCGTTCCTAGTCCTTACAGAGTAATTTGTATCATGATTATCTTTCCTAGTTTTAAGTTTATTACTATTCTTATAAATATACATAATGTTTTCATAAATATATTGCGATGCAAGGGTCAAGATACCAATCTCTTTAAACTTTTCTCGAAGAGATTCTCTGTTTCCAAGTTTATACATTCCACGAATAGCCCTTATCTGCAGTGTAAATATCGTGTCAATATCTGCGGCATTGCCCCAAAGTAGGATGCCATAGAACATTATACTATGAAAATAACTAAAATTCGCTTCGCTGTATTAACATCAGTCAATGAGCGAATTTTCTTTACCGCGAACGCTGCAGAACTAAGTCTACTCGCTAGTTGTGAGATATGGGCACCCCATTGCAATTTAGAATCTAAGGTAATTCCAAGGAAAACAGAGTTATCTACTAGATTCAATCTGTTCCCATTAAGCCGCAGATCAGACTCAACTTGTTTTACATTTGGTGCAGAGAATTTTATACATTTAGTTTTTTTATCATTGAACGCTAGATTATTTATATTGAACCACTGAACAACATTTGCGAGATCATTGTTTACATCGTCGTAGTTTATTTTCTGTCTTATCATTTTAAAAATTAATGATGTGTCGTCAGCAAACAATACAATCTCATGATTATTGCCTACCATATAGGGTAGATCATTTATATAGACTAGAAACAAAAATGGGCCCAGAATTGATCCTTGAGGCACTCCCATTCTCACAACCGACCCAGCCGACCTTTTCCGGTTTACCTCAACCTTCTGAATTCTATCACTTAGATATGAATTCAAAAGTTTGAGATCAGTGCCTTTGATGCCGTAGTGGTGGAGTTTCCTGATGAGAGTGTCATGCTGAACACAGTTAAATGCCTTAGATAGGTCACAAAATACACCTAGGGCATCCTCCGACCTCTCCCAGGCACCAGTGATTATTTCAAATAGTTCAACACCAGCATCAGTTTTTGAACGGCCCTTTGTAAATCCAAATTGTTTATTATGAAGTAAATTGTTATAGGTGAAATGGGCCAAGAGTTGATTAAAAATAATTTTTTCAAAAATTTAACTACAAGTAGGTAGAATTGAAATTGGTCTAAAATTAGTAGGGTCTGTAGTGCTACCCGACTTAAATAAAGGTATAACCTTACTATGCTTCATTAAATCAGGAAACTCCCCACTAATAATACAGTTGTTAAATATTTCAACAAGGCAAGGAGCTATTACATCTATAATAGAATTTAATATTTCAACAGATATGCCCCAGAGATCAGTTGTCTTTTTAATATCAATCGTCTTAAATGTTTTAATAATATCCCCAGTGTCTATGGGTTGGAACTTGAAAGACACCTTGCACTCACTCACATGATTTTTGAGCAATGATTCAGCTGCCACAGGTGATGAGCTTAATGATTTAGTAGTTGAAACTGGAATGTCAGCAAAACAGCTCTCAAATGCTGTCGCAACATTTTCATCTGCTTTAATTATTGTATTGTCAATAACAAGCTTAAACTCACTATTGCGATTCTTTACTTTCCCAGTTTCCTTATTAATTATATTCCAAATAGTTTTAGTCTTATTAGCACTATTTTAAATCTTATTTCTTAGATAAATGGATTTGGCTGTGGCACAAACTTTTCTGAATAATTTAGAGTAAATTCTAACATAGTTGCAAAAACTTTTACTTTTGTTATATGATTTCTCATGATAAAGATCATATAGGTGCTGTCTATTAATATGTATACCTGTGGTAGCCCAATCACTGAAGGATTTACAATTGTTTGGAGACACTTTTTTTGGAATAAATACAGTCTTATGTTGTTTACTAATTAAACTACTTAAATTACTGTTTAGTAAATTTACATTATTGGAGTGGGTTATATGGGGCATATTGTTAATGACACCACATTTAAATCTCTCCAAATGGATTTTATTGACTGGAACAACCATTATACTCTTATTAACCTGTTTTTCCTTCGAGTATTTGAATGTAACCAACTGACCGCTGTGATCAGAGCTAAGTTTATTTATAATTGATAAACTTACGGGAGTGACATTAGAAAAAACATTATCTAGGCGAGTTGCACTGGTCTTTGTTATTCTAGTTGGTTCTAGGAACAGGTTAGTAAGATTATTACATTTAAATAAATTTATTAGTTTTTTACTCAAGGATGAATCATTTAATAAGTTAACATTAAAGTCCCCGCAAACAAATATTTTCTTAGTTTTATTACATAATTTATCCAATACTTGTTCTAAAACAAGTTCAAAACTATCATAGTGTGATTTAGGGGGTCTATATATACAAACAATTATACAGTTTGTCAATTCTACACAGGATATTTCAATAGTTTGTTCAATATAGGCTCACTATGTCAGTACGTTCTCTAAATTTTAAGAGCCCATGTATTGCTGTCTGTCTATTGAGCGAACTTGCAACTTGGTGCTGAGCAAAATTTAATACTAATTGGTGGTCCAGTAAGAAATTTTCAGTTACACAAAGAATATCTATATGCTCAGTATACAAAAAGAACTCAATTTCCAAGACTTTCTCTGATATGCCTTGTATATTCTGGTGTACCAGGTTTAAACAACTTTTATTACTTAAAGCAATTGACATGTTGCCAGATGCTGCAACATCTGTTGTCTTATTAACTAATTTAAATATTTTGGAGTATCCAAAACTGTCAGCATAGTGGAACTACATTACACACTATGACACAGTGATATACTAGACTGCTCAATAAAAGCAGTGTCAGTAGCTAAAAAATTAGCTGGCTTAAAAAAAAATTAATAGCACTTGTGCTATCTGTTTTGATAAATAAGTAGATATATTATATCTATCTTTTGTCAAATTAAATTTAATTTTAAATTTAACATTACAAATAGAATTAATGTCAATGACATTAATCAGCATGCTCGGGGTATTACTTAAACATATATTACTGGACCCAATGATATTATAAACTATAGATATGTTACGTTCATAGTAATTTGCGTTCTAAACTGTTCCGAGCAATCAAAAACTGCATGCATTGACAAGTTTCACTGATTACTTATCACAAAAGATAAGAAAAAGCACGCAAATGAAAGAGATAGATATAGTTTTAATGATTGCACTTCAATGTTTTCTTGTGTCATAGATTAATATTTACAGTCGTAGAGTGGACACTTGATTGAAAAGTAATTACATAAGTAAGAAATAATAGAAAATAATATTTATTGAAAATTTTAATATTGAAATAATAATTAAAAATAGAAATACAATGAATATTATATACCTTCAAAAAGATTTAATTTATTTCTTTTTTGTCTTTTTGAAAGTTTTTGTATTTCGGGGTTATTTTTATGTGCGGACGAAGTGGAGACGAATATTTGTGTATTTATCAATTATGACTTTAATCAAATGACTCGATGATTGAAAATGGGGATCAAAGCAAAGTAAAAATAAAGAACAACTGAAATTTAATTGTAGGCATTTTATTCACTATCAATATTCGTTCTGCACTAATTAATCTATGTCCGCAGAGCACGCATCTATCGCTCTCGCGTCAAAACTAGATCGCTATCTCTTTCTTCACCTGCATCAGTTATTTATTAGATTGTTTAAAAAAATAATTTACAAATACTAAATAATCTAAGTACTTTTACATACTAACATGTGGTATTAGATCCCTTGCATTTTGTTTAGTTTAGAGTTATAATTGGTACACTTCCGAAACGCACACGACGGCATTTTATATTTATTTTGGTGAGGACACAGGAACCTAAAGTGCGTCACGCTTGTGATTGCGCTCGACGCAGACTAATTACAAGACCTACCATTTGGCTCGTATTTGAGTCTTCATAACGCGCGTGCTTATAACATATCTGCTTTTGTTTTATATAATATCATTGACTGGACCCAACGTAAATCTGCATGCAAACATTCAATTTAAATCTTAATACATTTTCTTCGGCTGCACCCTGCACATAAGGAAATGCGAACAAAACAACCTTTTTTTACCTTCAGGGCCTGCAATTTGTCTAAATATATTAATAATTGCTTTTGTTTCACATTTCCCCTTCTCCCAAATAATACCTAATACCAAAGTAGTTTAAGGACTGAAACTGCCATTCAGAGCCTTTTCAACTATACATTCCATTGATGCTCCAGGCATACAATAATTTAATACATCCTCTTGGTTATTAAACAGTTTTGAGCCCATATTTTTACCTAATTCATCACAGTACATAACTGTTGAGCTTTCACTACTTGCATGCTTACTAACTATGGAACTGACATTTGATTTCTCACTTAATGAATCTAATGAAGAAGAGCCTTTGTAATGGGGAGTTTTCTGACAGCTCATTAAAAAAACAAAACTGTACAAAATTGGTACAAAAGGCTTCGATAGATGGCGCTTTACAAAAGGCGAAGGCGAAGAATTTATTCCACACTGCGTTTTTAAAAGTAAAATTATAATAAATTAATTGACGTCTGTATCAGAAATTGAACGTATAAATAACCATAGATGGTAGATACCACTTACCTACATTATAGTTTACAGATTTAACGCCTTCGGCTTTTTAAAAGTGCCATCTATAGAGGTTTTTTGAACTAATTTTTATGAGCTGTCAGAAAACTCCCCATTACAATACATAGTATTTGTCAGAGATTGAAAACGCTCCTCATTATATTTAGACAATTGCAACAGCTCATCCATGTCCAATACATGTTGATTTATTTGTTCCTGTGCAGTGTTATACTGCTGTGTTATTTCCAAATACCAATTTTCTTCTGTAGTGAAACAATGTCAGTTTCATACTTTTGTCGCATGACATCCACCTCTTTACTATAATTTTTACAACCCTCAATCAAAAAACTATGCTTTTTCGATAAATTTACATAATTTCTTGATAAATTCTGCTTTTTTATAATTTTATTAGATTTCTTAATAAATCTTTGTAAATTTAAGTACTTTTTTAACTTATTATGACTAATATTACTTACTATTTTTCTTGTAAGACAAGTTTGAAATAGACTCATCAGTTCATCACCAGTCAAGTCAATTGTGACTGTTGGTGAGTCCGACGTGGAACAAGTGTTAGGCACTAACGCTTTAAAAAGTGTTTGCGTTTGGTTTGAGTTAACTTTGAGTGCCTCTTTTTCAAGTTTAATTATGTGTAGTTGGGCACTTGAGAGTTGAGATTTCAATGTGTTTATGCTTTTCAAATTACTATCAAATTCAAGACAACAGGAATCAAAGTATCTTGTCTGTTTTTTTAAGCAATCTCTGTCCTCTCTAGTCTCCAAGTAAAGCTTTTGCAAATTGACTAATTCTGCTTTAAGGCTAGTATTTCTATTTATAACTTTCAAAGTTTCCAGCTCATTGTCCTCTCTTTCCTTTAATCACTGTTCACATTGCCTCCTGAACTTGCTTAGCTCTTGGAGCGCGAGTTGGAGTTGGCTTTCCAATTGGCGGGCAGAAGCACTGCGAGTATTCATGTTTGATTTAAGGTGAAACAAAAGTTGTTAGTACTTATAAGTTCGAAAGTTTGAAAAGACTTATAAGGCAATGTGAACTATATAGTTAATACGGTGTTATTCCTTTATGCTATGCCTTTCGTAGTTATTCCTGTTTGATATTTACTTTTTGTAGGTTACTGTTTCTAATTTATTTTTTGTATATCTTTTTCACAAAACCTAGGTGAACCTGCGGAACGCATAGATTTGTTGTAACAGTTTTTGAAGTAACTCTGCTTGTTTGTCTATCAGTAACGCTTTCACAGCTAAACTAATGAATCAATTTTGACGAAATTTTGAATAGTTTAAGTTTGAACCTCAAGGAGGTTATTATAATATTATAGGTATGTTAGAAGCCATTTTAGCGCTCTGATTATCTGACGTCCACCAACCAACAGTTAACTTAGTGGTTTGGCCCTGAAGTAAATAAATATTTCTGACACTCACACAACATTATCTAGCTCAAATTTAGTTTCTTAAAGAACTTGTGTTATGGATACTAGATAACTGATATACTTAAGAAATATATAAACATACTTATTGAATAAATACATATTTTTTATAAGAATAAACTTAAATAAAGATATAAACTTCCATGACTTGTCGGCTAATATCTGTGTTCATCACACAAATATCCGCCGCCGGGATTCGAACCCAGGACCTCTGGCATAGATGGCAATGTATGTTACCGCTACACCAGTCGGGAGGAGGTATATTCAACTCCAATAACCAGTATTCACGCGGACGAAGTCGCGGGCAACAGCTAGTGTAAAACATAGATCAAATCAATAAACGAATGTTTTATCGCGTTGAAGTCCTGACTTATAGTATCAATACGTAACCGTCTGTACCGAAAATTCCTGTATAATGCCGTAAATATCACAAGGTACACTATTTTGTATAAGAAACAGTAACTAAACGAAACATAAATCCGCAGTGACTCATTGAACTTAAGTAAAATAAAATACTTAGCTACTTAACTAACGGAAATGTAAAAGAAAAAGTTACTAAAGAAAAACTGAAAAATGTAAGAAGTAATAAGTAGGTAAGTATAAATCTCCCAGTATAGAATTTATTTTCAAATATCAAAAATCTAATATCTCTTCAGTAGTGCCAATACGTACCTACCTAATTACTTTGCGATATCGACCAGCAGATAACAAAGTATTTACATGGAAAATGGTCCACCTCATACGGACTTTATAAGCTTAAAAGGATTTTCTCTCTCTCATTATCTTTCTCTCTCGGACCATGATCCTCACATGAGGGATGTCCGAGGAACGTGGTCAACATTTAGGTTTATAAAAGGTTATAAATTCACTTTATTTTTAAATATTGAAAAGTTATTACATAACACTTATATGATTTTATTTGAAAATTGAAATGTAAAACTACTTTATTTAATGAACACTATAGTGTTAAATATAGATACGAGCGTTTGCCCGCGACTTCGTACACGCATAAACTCAAAAGTCCTATATTTTCCGTTCTCGTGGGATTTTCGGGAATTCCTTCTTTAGTGCACCCCTAGATCCCCTAAAGAATGTATTTTCCAAATTTTAGTTCTCAACGCCCAGTAGTTACGGCTGTACGTTGTCTGTCAGTCTCTCAGTCACTCCGTCAGTAACGGAACAGTTTTATACATATTGATGATGATTACAATAATGAACCTAAATTAAAATTACCCACTCTACCATGATTTTGTCTCCGTTTGAAAAATAATTTATTAAATATCCATGTGCGGTGTTTTGATTTGGTTCAACACACTTCAGAAAATTATGGTATTTAGGACGGGAGCTAGCGGGTGTATTGGCGTTTAGAAAAAAACTTTAAGTAGGTATATTAATACAGTAGGATATTTTACAACGCTTTGCAAGAAGAGTATTAAAATACACCTGCTAATGTATTTTCAACCGACTTCCAAAAAAGGAGGAGGTTCTCAATTCATCTGTATGTTTTTTTGTGTCTTTGTTACACGATATTTCAGACAATTATGAATTTATTTTGAAAATTGTTGTTTCATATGATAGAGGTTACCTCATAGTTGGTTCCATTTAAATTTCATCGAAATTAGTTGAGTACTTCATTGACAATTTCAAACTTTTGAAAAAATAGATGGATATGATTTCGGAGAATGTTTACGTTGACATTCTCAACACAGTCAAATTTTTGACTTGAAGTCGTTTTCGTTGCATTCGTTGATTATTTATTGTGAGGTAAATCGATAGATGTAGCTTTACAGAAGTTAAAATAAGGGAAACAGTCATATTTTTTAAACGTTAATTTTATTTTTTGGGTATTATTATTACATACATACATAACTTCACGCCTGTATCCCTCATGGGGTAGGCAGAACACCAGAGGTTATCAGACCATCTGATGTCACATTTGACAAATTTGGAGATATTATAAAGATGGAAACAGACTATTGTAGTGAAAGGGGTTCAGCCTATCGCCCACAAAAACGCCTTTAAAACCTCTGTCCCTTAACTGACTTTTACAGTATGCCCGGGCAGAGATGCAGTTGGTACATTCTATGTTTTTCTTTCGCTCCCAGTCCAGCATGGAAGACTATTAAGGTATTATTATTGTGTTTGTATAAATAAGTATAAGTACATCCTTTGTGCAGGCCCAAAGCCTTTTAAGCCATAAGCTATTTAATCACTTGTCCAGATTTACTCAGTTAGCAGTCGCCAACTAAATCCTATTGTTCTCTTTAACGAATTTCCATCACCCTGTATATTCTGTTCAATAGGTGCCTTCATTAATGCGCCAGTGGAAATGTTTTGCTCTTATGATCCGTGTTTTATTAAAAACATGTGCTATTATCGCACGGTGTTGATCACATTACAATGAGAGTAAATTGTTTTCAAATTAGTTTATTCTCGAAGGCCTCTTTTATACAGCCTATTAAATTTTTACTTGGAAAATTTTGAATTTTCATTTTTTGCAAAGGTTTTTCTGTGCAGTGTTAAAAAAGGGAAACATACCGACCTTGCTAGTATTATAATTATGAAAGTTTGTATGAATGTTTGTTCCTCGATCACGAAAGAAAGCCTCAACGGATTTGGATGAAATTGTGCATAGTGATAGTCTGGAATAGCACATAGGACATATTCTCGCAGGATTAGAAATAGTTCGAGTTCGATAAGTTTCGCAGCTTATTAAGGAAAGCATCGAAATGTTTTGAAATGAAAAAGCTAATAATAGGCACAAGTTTCTTATTTAGTTATGTGAAGGGTTTTGCTCGCTTTTATATTAGAACAATAAAGGTTTTATTAAAACACATAATATTTTACTTTTTCCATATTTTTTAATGCGCAATTGCATGGTTATCAATTTTCTTTTTGTTTGCTTCTCTAAACCTAAGTGAGCATAACAGGTACGTTGGGCAGACGAGTAGGCAGATGAGTAGGTACCTACCAAATATAGTTATAAAAAAAAAGAAAAGCCTATGAAATATATACTTGGATGACATTGACATAAGTATATCTAATATATAAAATTCTCGTGTCAGTTTTCGTTGCCATACTCCTCCGAAACGGCTTGACCGATTTTGATGAAATTTTTTGTGCTTATCCGGTATCTATGAGAATCGGCCAACATCTATTTTTTTTTTTATTTATATGGCAAAACAACGTTTGCCTGGTCAGCTAGTATTGATATAAGCTCGTCTATCCCTCCACCAAGAAGGTCACTCCACCAAAAAAGTTGTCTATCCCTCCACCAAGAAGCTTACGTTACCATGAAGTTCGTCTATCCTTCCACCTAGAAGGTTGCTTTACCAAGAAGTTGGTCTACCCTTCCACTAAGTTGGTTGCTTTATAATAATAATAATAAATCATTTATTTCAGGTAATTTTCACCCATCACAATTTGAAATTTATAAACATATAGGATCACACACATAAACTAATACAAAATAAAATCTGAGTAAAACTAAAACCAAATAAAATCACAAAAATCCAATCAAATCAAATCAAATTATATAAATTCAAATATCTAAGTCTTAATAACAGACGTAGGTAATAAAATTCTATGTCAGTTTTACAAACAAAATAATGATAGTGATATACAAATGTTAGTCATGTTTAAAAAGTTAAGCCCTGGTTAGACTGTTTAACAACCTCAGCCATCGCTAAGTTTCATCTATACTGTTGCAAACGGCGTTTCAAACAAGCTTCCAACCAAGGACGCCAACCAAGGGCGCGCTAAGCCACGCCAACTTGTTGTCAAGCGAAATTTGGTTGCAAACAGCCGTATACACTGTTGTAAACTAGCAAAGTCACCTTGGTTTGAAGCCTTGTTTTGACATACACTGTGCTTAGTCAATTCCTGCACCATAAAGGTTACTCTACCAACCAATAAGGTATCAACATTTCATATAAAAAGAGGAATCTAATAGTTTTTCAAATTAAAGTAAAATCAGCCCATAATACAATACCCCTGAATCCAAACAATGGAAGAGACCTGGATCTCTGACCCCCAAGAAAGCTGCGTTTGTCAGTAATCAAGTTAATGGCATCGGTTTTCTGGGACTCTACGAGTGTCATCTTGGTTGATTACTTAGAAAGAGGACAAAGTATGAATTGAGCTCACGATTACGTAGTTTTCGCGAAGAAATGAAGTCTTAAAGACCTGGATATTTAAAGCAACAAATTGATTTTGAAATTAAATTTAAATCCATCCCCAGTATTACTTTCGTATTTATAAAATCAGTAAAATATATCATAAACTTTATGTATGTAAGCAATACATATTTCTTTTGATTAGGTACTTTGATTCCGCGTACTGTCTCATTTTATAAAAGGTTTCGCAGTAAAGGTTTCAGAGTAAAGGGTGCATTTCAATCCTGGTAATGAATATCTTTCATCTTCAGATTCAAACATCCAGTAATAAAAGTTATTTATTCACATTAACTTTAGAAACTTTTATTTATTTTCTGTTCTCGAAATTTCGGCACTGCTGCTTGCTTGTTTGACAATATTTTATCGGCTACATTTTGGTGAGTGTGCGAGTGCTCTTTTTGACCAAATTGAACCCACCCCTTTTTACCACCGGACTACCAGACGCAGACAGAACTTCCATCCCTATATAGTGGATTTACCAAGAAGTCGAACAAAACGCTTCGATAGTTCCTTTTTGGTACGGATTGCCAAGGAGTTTTTTTTTTTTTTTTTTTATATTGTAAGGATAGGACGTTTGTCTTCCATGCCACCTGATGGAAAGTGCGCATGAAGACTATGGTGTTACACGTCCATCCACGAGAAACCTATTCACTCGACTCTTAAAAGTTCCACGACTGTAGTGGTCAGGAAAAACAGACGCAGGCAGATTGTTCCACTCCTTGGCAATCCTTACCAAAAAGGAACTATCGAAGCGTTTTGTTCGACTTCTTGGTAAATCCACTATATAGGGATGGAAGTTCTGTCTGCGTCTGGTAGTCCGGTGGTAAAAAGGGAAAAGTGGAACAATCTGCCTGCGTCTGTTTTTCCTGACCACTACAGTCCTGGAACTTTTAAGTGTCGAGTGAATAGGTTTCTCGTGGATGGACGTGTAATACCATAGTCTTCATGCGCACTTTCCATCAGGTGGCATGGAAGACAATCGTCCTATCCTTAAAATATAAAAAAAAAAGGGCTATGATCACGATAGCACCAATAATAAATTAAATTCACAGACAATCACACCAACTACATGGCCTCAAAGTAAGCAAAGCTTGTGTTATGAGATACAATGTAATGAACTAGGGGGGAATCTAGAATATAAAATACATATTATAATAAACGCCCAGACCCGGAACATTTTTTTCTTGTTCCGTGCGGAAATCGAACCCGCGACCTCACGATTGCACGATTGGCGTAGTAGCGTCTAGACAATGCACCACGGAGATCGTCAAAAATAGTTCTTACATATACCGTTTCGAAAGTTAATATAAAGTCTAAAGTTAATATAAAGTCTAATAAAAAATATAAAATCTATAAAGTTATTTAGTTATGTAAAATTTTCATACTTACTAAATAAGTACATTTTTGGCAAGCATTATCACCTTAACTTAGTGGTTATGATTATGAGTGTGAGACTAGTAGGGTTTAATGTAGTGTTTTTTAATGTAGGGTTTAATGCTCTAGACTCTAGGGTCTTAAATTTTTTGGAGGTTGTTTATGAGCTTACGGGCTCTTCGGTCAACGGTGTCCGGCGCTTCTAGTTGATATACTTATAGTCTGCCCATGCATCACTGCATCACTTTAGAACCTCACTCCCCTGCAGCAAGATCAAAATTTTGTACAATAATTTAGCATATTTACTTTACAATTATTTTGTGCATATAATAATCTATATCCAGGCTGGACTATTAATTTAAAACATTAACGGATAGGCACATATATTCGTACAGTCAAGCAATGTAAAATTATAATACTTATTTAGTAACCTCAAGTAGACGGCATAGAGGTACAGGTACGGTAGGTCACCAACCTCGGATTAAGTTTTCTGAAGGGTTAACCTCTAATCTTTTCAACCGACTTCCAAAAAAGGAGGATGTTTTTTTTGGTGTCTTTGTTACACGATATTTCGGACTTGATTTTGAAAATTGTTGTTTGATATGATAGAGGATATTTCACAGTTGGCGCCATTTAAATTTCATCGAAATCGGTTGGGTATTTGAAACTTTTGAAAAAATATGTATGATTTCAGAGAATGTTTACGTTGATGACACAGCCAAAGTTTTGACGTGAAGTCTGTTTTTAATGCTCTGCATTCGTTGATTATTCTAAGTAGTGGAGGGGACTAAAAAGTTTTCGATTCCGATGATATTTGACAATAATTCCTAGAAAAACATTAAAAGGCTTGAAACAGCTAAGCAATAACATTTTTTATTACTCTTCTGATGGTAAATGAAGTTGACAGCACACACACATGTCTTAGGAAAGAACCTACTCTTCATAAAATATTGCTCGAATACATCACACCGCTGGAGCGGTAATATTTGGCGACAGATATGAAGGGTGGTCGCTAGCCAGGCGGACCCTGATGGGATCCTACCACCAAGCGGGGGTCACTCGGATTAGTCGCTTTTTAAAACACGCTTATACAGGCAGTAGGGCTATTCTAAGCACACATACCAAAATTGCTAGCCATATTTTTTTTTGGTTTTAAAGTAAACTTACAGTATTCTCAATAGTATGGCGTTTTGTGTATGCGTAGACTTTTGTCATAAATCACACCAACTACATGGCCCCAAAGTAAGCATAGCTTGTGTTATGGGATACCATGTAGCGAACTAGGGAACCTAGAATATAAATACATAAATAGATAAACACCCAGACACGGAACATTTTTTTTTCTTGTTCCGTGCGGGAATCGATCCCGCAATCTCTGGCGTCTGGGGCAGACAGGTTTACCCCATCGCCAAAGTGTTAGTCAAAATCTGGGACTTTTTACAGATTTTGGGACTTACCGTATGTGTCGCCAGTTCGCCACAGAGTCTTAAATAAAGTAACAAAATTGTTCTTTAGTTATTGGAGGCAGTGCGCTTTTGTTTGACGAAGGTACTGTCGATTTAAATCATTGTCATAAACAAAATAAAAGATCTTTTAAGATTTTGTATTGAATTTTAACTCGACATTTCAGTTTCTTTTAGACTCATTTTGGGTCAATGATAATGCAATGATGATTAAGTACTATATATAAATAATCTTCATCAATTTTTCAATCTTTCAGCATACCTTTCCGTACTAACCTGACAAGATGTCCTTCGTTAAAAAGCCCATTTATTAAACTTTACAAATAACATTATTTTAAGCATTATTTGTATAGTTAAGTAGTTAATATACAGGGTTGATTTGTAGTCACCAGCCAAATTTAAATGTTAGTTTCTTTGATACGATATAAACGTACCTGCATATTTATTTAAGCGTCGCTCAGTACAAAATGGTAGAAATGTGGAACCACCAACTTTAAAAAAAATAGTCGCTGTTGATGAACATACCTACTACGAAGCGGCATTTCATTGATAATACTACGACGTAGTACTACAAGATATTTTGTAGTAGCGCGTAGTTGCCTTTATTTTAATGGTAATTTAGAGTGACCATGGTTTGCTTAATATGTTAAGTAGTGGATATATTTATTTCTTTGTAAAAAAATACTTTGTTTTGCAAAAATCGTTTCTATAAATGATATTTATTATGTAAAAAAATTTGGCCGGTGACTACAAATCAACCCTGTATAATATTTATTTAAGTGTTGGGAAACAAATAGCTTTAAATTTACACATATACATAGCACAATTTATCACCAAAGAAGTTTCTACTCAAAATTATAAATAACAATGTTGCATGGATTATCTAAAAATCGTTATTTGACTATTCTAACACATATGTAGCTATATTATTTAAGTATAGGTACTATAATAACATAGCGTCAAGAGATTTGGGGTCTGCAAGGGCACTTCAATCGTAGCTATAGAAAAACGTTCTCAGGGGCTTAATCTTTTACCGATATTTTGAGCTACATTCACATCAATTTATCAAAAAAATATCACAGAAATGGTCAATTTACGTAGTTTTTCAGGAGTTTCAAAAGTGATTAACGCAATCCATCAATTAAAAGTGCTTCAAATGACAAAAACCTATATGTGATATTTTGGAAATATATGTGCTATAAGAAAATAAACATTCGCAGGCATAATATCCACAATCAAAATAAAAAATGGAAATCCTAAGTTATCCTTAGAGTATTCAAAATACAAGAAAAGGATTTGCCAAAAGAAACAAGGGTTTCCTTTAGAAGGACAGGCAGCGGTGTAATAATAGACAAAGCTCACATTTTTGTTGAATTTCAGCTTTATGAAGGCACTAAAGACAGTGTATATTATTAAAGGGTAAACTGTTTTATTTACGGCAGTCGAAACAGGCATTCGAACGAGGCGGTCGTGTTTCTCGGAACGCGCTGGCCCGAAGCGGAGTTCGAAACCCACTAGTAAATTAAAACTTTTCAAGACAATCAGGAAACTTTGATGCGTAGCAGTAATTTAATATACCTTTGTTAAGAGTTGGGATAAAAAGTGGACACTTGAGTGTGATTTAAAGTTTAGTGTATCTTGTTCTTAGCTGTGTTGTTTCAGGTTGGTTTACTTTGAAAATAAAAAAAGGGATTTATTCTTAAGAATAACCATTTCAACAATGGCTTGGTAACTGGTTGGTATTACACATTCGTCGTTATTGAAACTAAAGTAAAGTAACTAACTAAAATGTAAAGCACAACAACTAATCATAAAGTAAACAAAATGAATCGTTTCCGTTTGGTTTAACGATGTGACTTCGATAAAATCGCTGTCAAAGGTTTCCAGATTTATAAAAATAGGTTGAATTCCTATTGAAAATATTTTTATTGAGACTTGAAAAAGGAACAAATCATTCAGTGTGATTATGTTTACAATATGTGACACTGAATGCCAGTAATAAAACCACGAGGTGTGACATTAACACGACACGTTTGTGGTAGTTTTTTGTTATTTAAAGACATGCTTGATCTAGTTTAATCGTAATCAATATAACTTTTGACCTTCACCTACGGCAATGTAATGTGGCGATTGGAACAAAAATATAGCTCACTGTTTATTAACATAGTGCCACTTGACATACCAATATTATATTGTGGCAGGTAAACGAAGGATGGTCAAAGGTTAAAGTTATTAATTAATTATAATTATTATTGTCTTTGTATTTAAATTAATCATATCCATCTACATATTGGAATAAGGTTGTCCACATCCGGAGATTAGTTTTTCGAGAAGAAGTGACAAGAAACTAAACGGCAATCATGAATTCACAACAGTCTGAAGAGCTTTTATCATAATGATGTGGACAAGTGATAAATATGGTAGGTAGTTATATTTTTTGTAAATCTAAAATTATAAGTAAGCATAAAAACACCAGTTGAATGCAATGAATGACGACCACTTTGGCGATGGGGTAAACCTATCTGCCTCATACGCCAGTGGTTGGGGGTTGGATTCCCGCCCGAAACAAGACATTGTTCCGGTTTATCAATATACAATGTTACGGTAAGAGTGAATAATTGAAGATTATTAATAATTATCTATTATCTTTCGGTAATTATTAATAATTATCTATTATTATTAATAATTACCGAAAGTCGAGATTAAAGTCATATAGCCTGAGGCTATTAAACCATGGACAAAATATTAAAAATGTGATATACTCTGTTTTGTGCGATTATAAAAAAAAATAACCACCACCACATTATAAAACTCCTAACCTAACCGGTCCATGTCGGTTGTAGTGCAACCAGCCACAGCCGCTCCAGCTCGCATGGTGCCCTCCAATGGGCATTGTTCATTTTTTTTAATTTATTTCATACGAAAAATCGTTTCGAGGAATAAGGTTTCTGATTAATTTAGTCGATTTAAAAAATTTAAAAATATTGGGGTTTAAGAGATTTTTAACAAAATACATTTGACCTTTATTTAACCTTGATGACGTCATCAAAGGCATCAAATCGATCAAGTGTTATGCCTTAAAGCTGTTTAAAAAAAGTCAAACTAAACTCTATAGCTCTATGGTGGTTGTTTTGTTTTGTTTATATTTTAACGTAACCTCAACGTAACAAACTCAGCTTCTTTATTATTCCCTGCGATTGATCTAAGTTTAATTAACAATTAAAATTTTAAGAATAATTAATTTAATTATTTTAATTATAGATTATTTATACAAACTACAAAGAAAAGAAACAGAGGAAATAAAGACGGTTAACATTTGATTTGAATCAATGTTTGAAATGTTGGTTTGTTCTTC
This sequence comes from Stenoptilia bipunctidactyla, assembly GCA_944452665.1. Classification (NCBI taxonomy): domain Eukaryota; kingdom Metazoa; phylum Arthropoda; class Insecta; order Lepidoptera; family Pterophoridae; genus Stenoptilia; species Stenoptilia bipunctidactyla. Next base: position 20,809,021 of record OX101724.1, read on the forward strand.
TTCTTCTTCTTATTAAATATATGGCAATCTGTTGACAATCCATTGGGTGACAGTGACATAGCATGACTTTAGCACACAGACACAGCTAATGTTTTTTTTTACTGACTGACACATGTTTATAAAGTTGATGCCACTGATGACGTCATCACGCACTAATTTCATGAAATCAATATAAATTAAACGACACAGTTAAAAATAAAACTATTCAAATTGTTCTCTCAAAATAGGCTAAAGATTAATATAACATAATAAAAATTATAGGTTAAAAAAGTGAACAATGCCCATTGATAAAAGTCCTATGGGATGTATATGTTACGGTAAATCTCCCAGTCACTTAAATATTATCTCCATCATTATAATAGATTTAAATTTTTCAAATGTGACATCCAATGGTTTAATAGCCTCTGGCTATATGAGTTTAACCTCGGCTTTCGGTAATTATTAATAATAATAGATAATTATTAATAATATTCAATTATTCACTCTTACCGTAACATATTTATTTATTTATATTCTAGGGGGACCTTGTTGATCTCATAACACAAGCTTCACTTACTTTTAGGCCACTTAGTTGGTGTGATTGGGAGTTTTTCTTTTATCATCTGATTCATGACAGATCATACTTCAAGACAGATTATACTTCATGACAGATTATTCGTCATCAGTCATAGAGCAGGGTGCAACGGGACTCGAACCCACAATCCTTCACGTTTACCCTCGTGTTCTCTACACCCCGCAGGGACCGCGTATCTGTCATAGATACGACATTTACTTAATTTATCTAACGTTCTCAACGAATGTGTATGTTTTTTATGTATCTTTGTTACACTATTTTTTTCTACAATTATGAATCGATTTATTCTTGCTTCATAAGATAGAGGAAACTTCAGCGGTGTTCCCATATACATTTCATCGAAATCGATTGATATGAGAATTTCATGAAAAATTGTAAATTTTCGAAAAAATACTTATTACGAGTATAATACAGAAAATTTTAACATTGAGGACCTTATAAGCCAAAGTTTTGACGTGAAGTCGGATTTTTATACTCTTTTCTATGCTTTTAATTTTTTTTAGGCGCACATATAAGAAAGTATTATTATGTAGTTGGCAATACAGTGGCCTTCATCAACGGATGATCGAGGTACACCGTTGGGTTGTTCATCGGTAGGTTTTTGTCCGACATAACTGAGCAGCTTCCCCGATGAAGGTTTTCCGAGCGGAAAATGTATCTACGTTTTTTGTAGCTCAAATTGAATCTCTTTTATCCTGTCAATCAATCGTTTTCTGAAAAGAATAATTTTACAACAATGTGCGTGTAAAAGCATAACAACTGCGTAGCATTTACGTACCTACCTATTTATATGCGTAGAAAATGTAAATGTAGGATTCAAAAGCAGTCCTTTGACCGCTAACCGTAGGTAGGTTCTCTTATTATTATTAATTCAGTTTACGATAGCTTGATCATAGGAGTTTTCATTATTGACTGAACTAGAATAATTTAGTTACCTTCTCGATCATATAGAAAATGTAGAGGCATGTTTCATTATAAAAATATTGTACCTATGTCGTCACTTATCCATAAGTTTGTTTTAACAAGTCTCAAAACTTTTAGGATTCGGTTTTTCGTTTTCTTTTTTTATGTCTTCGTGGTCAGTGGTCACTCCACATTCAAGCAGCAAATCGAGTTTTGATAAAAAGTATAGGTAAACTTATAGGTAAGTACCTAAGTATATTTATTTATTAATATACTAATTTAATAGTATAAATAAAAGTGGAAATGTTTTTAAAAAACTCGTTCCGAATCAAAAACTAACGTTCCCTAAAAGTCGTTTACGTCAGTTTTTGGACAAAATCGAAAGCTCTTTCATCGAACGAAAGTAACATTTTTGATATTGAAGGTCGAAACTGCAAAGTCAGTAGCATATCCTGTCTTTACGTATAATAAAACTGTAACGGGGCTGTAAAAATATCGGGGTTAGATACGTAAGCGATACAGATTCGAAAAATTTACAAATATATTTTTCTGCCTATTTATGTTTGCCAACTTTCTGAGATTAGATTATTTGTTTGACATAAAAACAAAACAGAAATAAAAGGTAAACAGGATTATCGCGGGTCCATCAAAAACTGCAGGAAAATCACTTACCTATTATGTTAGCTTAAACGAGTAGGTACCTATGTTTTAACTCTTTTGTTCCCTTGGTTGCTGATCTAGGTATTTTTTTCCCGATTATTTTCATAATTACTTTGGTAAACACTTGATCTGTGAACAATAATACATACAGGGCCATATATATGCCATTTTGATCATAAATATGTAATTGATAGTTATTTGGGCAGACTTCCCATTAATGCCATATATTTCTTGTTATATGTCTGATATCTATCGGAGTAGGTAGTAATGAAACTGGATGATTTTGACCTTTTACCAACCCCCAGAGATTTGCTGTAGCAACATTGTTTCTTCTATGGATTCGTGTACGTACCTATTAAGGTTTTGTTTCATATCGCATCACGGAAACTGAAAAAGAAATGCTGAAAACTTTTGAAAATACGTGTGGTAAAACGGGTAAAACATAATACTTACATTTATCCGCCTACATGATGACATTAACTGTATAGGTTCATGAAAATGAATAATTTAAATTTTTGTTTATATTATATCGGATTTAACAAGCGATTGACCCGATCACCCCACTTTGTGTTTAACATAAACCATTAAGTAATATATTTCTCAATAAAAAGTTAAATATGAGAACTTCGGGTAATAGCTAGTGAAGAAATAATCTAATACATGAGCTCCCACATAATCAGAGGCAGGTGTAACAATATGTAAGCAATGGGGTTTGGAAACAAGAGAGATTAGACTAGGCAGTTAGCGCATCACCTCTTGCAGGCAACCTCTCTACATCAATCCCATCATCATCAATCCCATCATTTTGTATCATCTCGAAGGTCCGGCGGTACTTCTGCCCTGAACGGCTGCTCAACTTATACACAGCCCAAGTGAGGTCGTGCATGGAGTACTGTAGTTACCTTTGGGATGGTTCTGCCAAATACCAGCTAGACTCTGTTGACCGAAGAGCCCGTAAAATCATAAATAACAACAACCTTACAAATAAAAAATTGCAGACCCTGGAGCATCGTCGTAAGGTTACTTGTTTGACAGTATTTTATCGGCTACATTTTGGTGAGTGTGCGAGTGCTCTTTTTGACCAAATTGAACCCACCCCTTTTTACCACCGGACTACCAGACGCAGACAGAACTTCCATCCCTATATAGTGGATTTACCAAGAAGTCGAACAAAACGCTTCGATAGTTCCTTTTTGGTACGGATTGCCAAGGAGTGGAACAATCTGCCTGCGTCTGTTTTTCCTGACCACTACAGTCCTGGAACTTTTAAGTGTCGAGTGAATAGGTTTCTCGTGGATGGACATGTAACACCATAGTCTTCATGCGCACTTTCCATCAGGTGGCATGGAAGACAAACGTCCTAACCTTACAATATAAAAAAAAAAAACCCATGCAAAAAATATCAATAGTCTCTAAACTGGGGTTACTCTGTTTACACTGATGTCACGCCACGAAATTAATCAGTACTACGTACAACGTACGTAGTAACTATTACCTACCTATTAATTCCATGTGCCACGCACCTTGCGTCACGTCACGTGCAGCGGGGCACGGGGTTGCGGGGTTACGCTCAAAATACTGAGTACTAAATAACAGAGGGAGCAAAAAGACCCATCTTCCATACATGCTTGGGCCCAGGCTTTTGTTGAGTTAACATTATGAAATTTAAAGCAAAATCAACAACATAATAAGTAAAGTTTTAGATCATTTTTCAATCTGAAAACAGAGTTATAAATACTTGAAATATGGTAAGAAGAATTAACAGAAAAGGTACTAAGGCAAGTAAAAGCAAGTAAAGTACTAAGGCTATTGAGATTTTGTTTGAGAATATTAACTAATACAAACAGTTTATAACACATATTTCATCAGTTAGTGTAAATAAGGAAAAAGAAAATTACTGGTAAATAGAAAAACACAATGAGAACACTCGTAACGCACGGAAAGAAACGAAACGAATGACGGTTGGAGTTTTATCAATTTTCACATATTTTTATAGTGTACTGCTGTGATGCCCAAATAAAAATGAAAAATTCAAAATATTTGTCAATTGTTTTTATTAATGTTCTAGATTAATTACATATCTGAAAATATTTGAATTTTCATGTGAAATTATCAAAATAGTATTTCATTGCTTTTTAGGATGAGAATTTGAGATTTCCAAAACAATAAGCAAAAAAGTGAAGACGCCGTAATAATAGTTCATTCTTTATTATTTATTTTGTTTCACAGATCCAATATTTTTGTAGGTTTTTTATGCAAATACAGAATAATTTTCTGAATTTTTTAACATACATTTCGTTTGATGTGGAGCGAACTAACCCTGTATATACCGGCGGCGGTGCTGGGATTGAATAACAATCATAGAATATAATAAAAAAAAATATATAGAAATATTGGTCGAAATATTGGTTGAATAGACGACCACTTTGGCGATGGGGTAAACCTGTTTGCCTCAGACGCTAGTGGTTGCGGGTTCGATTCCCGTACGGAACAAGAAAAAAAAATGTTCCGTGTCTGGGTGTTTATCTATTTATGTATTTATATTCTAGGTTCCTACATGGTATCATATTTACATTACGGTTCCTACATTATTCTAGTTCGCTACATGGTATCCCATAACACAAGCTATGCTTACTTTGGGCCCATGTGATTGTCTGGGGATTTAATTAATTTATTTTTATTTATTATTGGTTGATAAATGGCCAGGAACGTTCAGAAAGTGGTTATTGATGTCATTTGGAATTATAATATGCGAAAGAAGACTAGAGTCAGCCTCGGCGGGTAAAATAGTCTTTTTAAGTTTGTCCATAAAAGATTAGGGTTTTTGATGTGTACATTTGTGTTAAATTTATAGAACGCTTTTCATAATAAATAGATTTGTTGACTAGGGACTTAAGTTCTTTATAATACAGCATATGAGATTCTGATCTCGTCTTTTTGAAACGGACAAAAGCCTTTTTTCGCAGTCCTATCATGAATTTGTCCTTAATCCAAGGCTTAGATTGATCTTTAAAGGTCCTTTTCGTAAGTGGAGCAAGACAATTGAAAATATTTAGAACATTTTTATTAAATACTTCTACCATTTCATTTACATTATCAATTTTCGCGATCGAATTCCAGTCAACATGACCAATTGCCGTGTCAAGTATGTCCGTATCTATACTTTTTATAGGCCTATATAAAGCTAATCACGGCTTAATTTTTACCTTTTTAAGTGGAAGTTCGGAAGCAATAAAGGCATGTCTACTTAATTCGGGAATAAAGTCAATTACTATGACCTGTACATTTATATTTGCACAGGTGATGTCTATGGCGGTTTTACTAGTTTCAGTAAAATGAGTTGGAGAGGCAATGTACTGTTTAATACTATTAAAATTAAGGAATGTTAAATTTTTTAAGCTTTATCTCATTTTGCCGAAGCATGTCAATATTAAAATCTCCGAGCAGTAAAAAAGTATCTGAGGGTATACTCACTATGGTCTCAGTAAAGTATCTAAAAATGTATCAACGTCTTGCCAAGGAGGACGGTACACTGTGCCTATAGCTATATTAATATTATTTACTTTGATTAATATCCACATTTATTCTATGGGACTATTGTTAATAATTGGGTCTTTCCATATTTTAAAGTTCATCATCATCATCACAACTCCGTGTAATGGGCCCACTGCAGGGCATGAGTCTCTCCTCTGGGTGACGAGGAGGCTTAGGCCATAATCCACCAAGCTGACCCAGTGCTGGGTGGTGGATGTCAGAATTTTCAGGGTGCCGATATGGCTTCTGACAAACCCTAACGACTACTGTATACAAGTATACAGCACCCGGGACCGACAGCTTAACGTGCCCTCCGAAGCACGGAAGTCGCCGTGAGAAACGAACGGTCGGCGGTCACCCATCCAAGTACCGATCGCGCCGAACGTTGCTTAACCTGTGATATCGTAAGATACACACAGTAACCACGGCGCCACGACGACTTAGTTTTTTTTTTATTCATGCCTTTTTAAATAAAAGCCAACTCTTCCGCCGCGGCTGGGGCCTACCTCTACAAACGTTTGCGGGGCGAGGAATATGCCGCAATTGGTAACCGGCCGGTAAAGGTGCTCGGCCTTCTTCGCCTGGTCTTAACCAAGTTTCATTTATGGCCATGACGTCGACGCTGTGAGAATCCATGGCAAAGAGGAACTCATCATGATTGTGGCCTAAAGAACCAGGATTTAACAAACCAACTTTGAATTTTTTGTTTTTAATTATTTGTGTTCAATCAAAGGATCATAACTTATTTTAACCAAGTGTCCTAATTTAGTATGGTCTTTTATATAAAAAAAATCTTCGCTGTAATAAACTGTATGTTTTCAATGAACATATTATGGAATTAAAAATAATACTTATACGAATAAATAATAATATAATATAATAATACAATACCTAATAAAATTTTGAACACTACTGCAATATAAAGGCAAACAATAATTATATCAATAAAAAGTGTGTAAATATACAATATTGTACCCAAACCATAAAAAAATAAATATATATAAAATACACTTGTACGTTTATATTGCCAACCATAACAATATATTTAGGGAAACATATAAAAAAGTTCTCAGTGGACTAACAACATTTTTATCAAAAAACTAACTCAATCTTGTTCTTTCTGGATCCGATGAGCTGGTTGATCGCCTTTTCTTACGAAAGTTGTGCCGTCTCGAGTCCAAACGTATTTCCAGTGTGAAAGACGCGCCTTTTCTCTGGTTTTTTGAATAATCCTTCTATTGGTGGTCGTGAGTCTTTCGTTTATATAGATTTTACTCAATTCTCCCGAGATATTTATTCGAACTCTAGCATTTTTTAAAAACTCATCACGTGTTGTGCGTCGCCCTAGTTTAACGACTATTTCACGTGGGTGCCGGTTGTCCGTAGTTTGATTGCGACGTACACTACCAATGCGACGCGCGCTTATAACGTCTTTTAAATCCATATTGGTGCCGAGCTCTTTTGCCAAAGTTGTAATGATTTGGTTAATATTCTCACCAGAACACTTGAACCCCACAAATTTCAATATCATTTGCTAAAATTTTAAAAGTTAAATTAAAAGTAGCGACACCTGTTGACGTACTGGCGTACTTCCCACAAGCTCCGCATTTAGGATTTGGGACTATTTTAGATTTTTTGTTTGAAAATTGTTTTTATGTTATAACTTTTTTAAGTTGCTAACTTTCCAGAAACAGAAAGAAAAATAAAGTGCTTCTGACGGGGTTCGAACTCAGGACTCCAAATTGACGAATGTATCAAGAAACCACTCGTCCACACATTTTGCAATGGCTATGACGTAGCCAAGGCAAAATTAGCGTACAGTAGGTAGTAGTGATTCTATGCAAAAGTAGATAGTGGGGCTTGTTGTTAGGCGCAGAGTAACAGCCCGTTCACACATGATCCGTTTTACTGGGTACGTTTTACTGGATACCTTTTTTGTATCGTAAATACGTATACTGAATACTGTGCCATATGTGAAGTCGCTCATACAACTCCATGCGTCATCAATGAAAAAAAAAACGTATCCGGTAAAACGTATCCAGTAAAGCGGACCATGTGTGAACGGGCTGTAAGATGTGATTACTAACGATTTGACTCGCGATCAACTTGAGTTTGCGTTGATACAATATTTGTTTCACAGCGGTGTACTCGAGATTTAACTTGACTTCCACTTAACTGATGAAAAGCACTAGGTTTCCATGAAATACGCCAAAATGTACAAAATGTGGGTTTACTTACTGTAGTTATAATATTGAAGAAGTTGTTTTCAGAAAGAAAAACAATTAAACGTCTCAATAAATCCCTTTTTAAGAGTAAAGAAGCAAGTTGCCTCTGCAATGTTTATCTACATATTGCCATACTTTAAAAAATACACTTAAGAACATAATTTATTTCATTTTTTAAGTCTCAATTAAAATTACGATTTCAGGAGCATTAGGAGTGAAGAAAGATAAGTAGATTTTTACAAACTTTTCAAAATACGAGCATTTCTACATACGAGTAGGTAGGTACTACAACTTTGGGGTCGAATGTTACGAAGTTAAAAAGGATATGAGTTTAATATCTTTATTTAAAGAGAGCACTTTTCACACATAATAACACTGGGGCAACACTTATTAGCTAAGTATGGTGGGCTGAGGCGTTTCGCGTTTATAAAATCGAAGACTTATTTTCTTCGAGCACAACAACGCTCATCCCTTTCTGAAAGAAGGGACGAGAATGTTCTAACAAAAAACAAAGCGTCTCTGTCAGAAAGAAAATATTCTAATTTCAAAAAAACGACATCCTGTTTGATCGCTCCATAGTCGTCTTTATTCATCAATATAAGGCGCGCTCAAGCAGTATGTTACGGTACCTAATAAATAAAGTAGTGTTGACGAGGATGACGAGGAAAACAATTTATTATAAAAACATGATAATATTATTTTCATGTTGTCCTATTTTTAATACTTATATTTTCTCGCTTAATCATTATTTATATCTTCAACCCTGTGTTTTTGTACCACTAACGTTTTTCTCAAAGTTTACGCGACTTGCCTTTTTGTAGTACATAAAATTTAATAATTTCTTTGAAACATGAAAAAACAAAAAGTTTATGCATTCATATTTTTTCCCTGAGAAGAGGGAAATTATACTGAATGGTAACCCTTATTTCACCCTCACGCCCTTCTGACGTCATCATCGAAGCGCCAAAAAAGCCTTGTCGGACTGTACAGTGAATTTTACGTATAAATTCAATTTTTTTGTGACCTTAAGCCAAAGACTTAAGTAATATAATTCTACGGAGTTTTCGACAGTTGTGGGCGTATATCGCCTGAACCTCTTAAAAGCATATCAAATACCATGTGGGAAGCATTTTCCTCTAACTTAGTTAAGGTTTAAGTACATTTATGTTTTAAGATCGTCGTTTCGAGGTAGTCTTTAAAAGTTAATACTATTATACCACAACACAGTAGGTACTTATAAGTCAAGTTTTAACAGGTTCACAGTCCACATACCACATGTGGCCTGTTTGTCGATACAATTTTAAAGCTTTTTAGATTTGTGGACGTAGGCGGAACGACGTTTATTTGACACGGACTTGACAGGACATATCCTAGAAGTGCTTGGACATAGGGATGGGACTTATACTTTTCTGACAATACGTTTTTATATCTTCTAACTGCATGCAAATCGTTTTTATTAAAAAAGTGATTTGGACGTAGGGGGTAGGTAGTAAAACTATTAGTCTAAGATCCGAACTTGATAAGATCTTCACCGAGCTGATTATAGAATGAAACCTATTTTAAAACAAAATTAATATGTAAGAATATATGTTAAGAATGGGTTGCCTAAAAAAATCCTGGACAGTTAAATAAAGTTAAATATATTTATTTGTTTAATTGATGTTGCATAGTTTACCCTATATCAACGTGTTCGCAATAAAACAACGCTTATATTGATATATATTTTTTTCCATTATCAAGCAAGTGAAGGTAATTGGCATCTCTGTCTGGCATCTATCTGATGGCATATACTGTCATCAAAGTACTCGTCAAGACGAAAGAAAACGAACCCAAACTCGATGGGGTTGCGTCGTTTAATTACGGAGTTCCTATGGCCACCTTCCACCTCCATCATCAGATCAGACATATGTCATAATAATATTGCATTGTCATGCGATTTATGCATGCCAAATTTTAGCTCAATCGGAAACCTGGAAGTGGATCAAATTTAACTTGTAAGATTTGATTACAGACAACGGACAGGTGAAGCGTAATAAACGCTTTTAAAAATAGTCTGTCCAGGATTTTTTTGGCAACCCATTCTTAACATATTTTCTAATACACTAATTTTATTATAATATAGGTTTCATTTTATTATCAGCTTGGTGAAGGGTGAAGATCGTTTCAAGTTCGGATCTCCTACTATCCTGCATGGTTGTCTGTAAGAAATCGCTCGTCAGCTATAAGACCGCCTAGTAGTACTTACTCAACAAACTGTTTTTTTTTTCTCTCATTTACTGTCTGTACTGTATACTGAAGTGTAAATAAATATATTGTTGCCCTCTTTTATTGTGTACAGGAATGAAAGAAACAAAACACTTTATCAAATTCAGTCGTCATTATAAATTAGGGGATAAGTCTCAAAATATATTGTGTTGCCAGCAGCAACGCACTCTGACGGAACCTATTGACACATTATTCCTACATTTCTACTTTTAAGTACTTAAATAAAGGTGAGCACTCTTATTCACTATTATTTACTTTGTACACCCTGTAGTATTTCATGCCACACTGCTTTCACTTCCAGATTCTTCACGTCTTTTACAGATGTAAGCATAAATAGCGGCATACTTTAGGTTTCGTAAAAACATCTTGAAACATCATCCCCCATACTATTGTTTAAGTATGCGTTTATGACACAAGCGCGCGGCCGGCGTTCGCCACACACCTCACCCCAGTCTAAGGCCCGTTAAACACGTTTTGTATTTCGTTGTGTTCACAATTTGAGTCTTATTATCGCGTGTGTCGGGTTGGCTTGGGTCGGGCATACGTGTGGCGGCCTACTGACGGGTGCTGAGCGGGCGCTGGACGGACGCGTGTGTTCTGCAGGGCTAGCATGCAACCATCGATAAATAGTCGAATCGACAAGATAAATATTATTTTGTTACTTTATCCTATTATGTAAGCTAATATGCGCACCATAATAGATAGAATTACTCGATTTGATACCATGATTACACTTTATACCATATTCACTAATACCATATTCTAAGAAAATATCGATAAAAGGCCCAATTTATCGTTGTCGACGGTAGCATGCTAGCCCCGCTGAACACGCTTTTATAAATACTCAATTGACTTGACCACGCCTTGTTCAAGATTTTCCATTTTCCTATGAAAATAGAGCTATACTGAAAAGGTTTCTTTAAAAAATATTTTGACTAGGTAATATTTAGAAGCCACTTGCGGCTTCGCCCTCGTAATAACCCGATATGATCCTATGGGCTATAGACATATTACCGGATGGGAAAAATCGTGAAAATAGGTTTTAAGTATAAACACCTTCGTTCTAACACCAGCATGTTTGGAAACCTTGTTCTTGCGGTTACACCCACATATTCCCTTCTTCAAACAACATACCACACCCATGCTTACACCCATCCAACCTTATAAACTTTTACGTTTCACGAGGTTCATTCAATCACCTACACGTCAAATCAAAAGTGATTAGTCTTTGTAAATAGGGTATGAATATAGAGTTCGCCTCGTTTTTTGAGTTTTAGATTGTATCTACAAAACTCAAAATGGAGTTCGATCGTTTGTAATTTTGTTGTTATTTAATTTTTTCTTCCAGTTATTTCAAATATTTATTTACATTTGTTTGTTTTCATTATACTTATTCCGCAAATTTTAATTTTATTTGAATTGACACAACTATTAAGTACAGTCAGCTACAAAAGTTGATTAAGACATTGAAATTTTTAAAGTCGTTTTTTACAATAGTGTGCCTAAACAACGACTTATATTAATTAACTTCTATCTATAGTTGTAACAACAACATAGAAGTTAGTCTATATTAGTGGTTATTTAGGCACAATATGGTAAAAAGCGACGTGGAAATTTCAATGTGTTAATCAACTTGTAATGCTGACTGTACCTACATAGGTGTTTTTTATTTTTTTATATCTTTATTTTTTATAAAAGAAGTTGGGTCATTTATGACCAAGTCACTCCCATAGGTATAACAATACAATATAAATCCAATTTTACATAAATAATACTTACATAATTTATAATTAAGCACAATTAATCAAACCGCCATTGGAGTAAACAGTCGATAAACAATTGATTATAATATCGTTTACCGTCTGCTCAACCCCACAGAAACTAACTTAACTTAAACTAACTAGACCTCACCTCCCCAGACGTAGGTTTAGCCAACAGGCTATTACAAATTCCTACATTATAATTAAAACCAATTAATTGGTTCCTTTCTAAAGCATTCCGGCGACATTCACATATCACAATTTGGACTCTGTTTTTCTCATAAGATGCGCAAACTTATTTAACGAAATGTGGCCGGAGCGTAATCATAAGGTAAGAACAATTTCATTCCTTCTCATGTCGGTATCTCCAAAGGCGTGATTACTAATATTAGGTTGCAAGGCCTTGTACCAAATACTTTTCATTAGAGATTTATCTTTCTCTAGATACCATTAGGAATGAGCTACTATCGCTTGATGCTACTAAAGGCGCTGGTCCAGACGGAATCCCACCATACTTTCTAAAGCAAACTGCCACCTCGATAGCATTACCGCTGTACATAATCTTAAACAAGAGTCTCAAAGAAGGCATATTCCCTGATCGATGGAAAGTGGCCAATATAACTCCTGTACATAAGAACGGACCAAAAGACAATATTGAAAACTTTCGGCCTATATGTATATTATCTACTTTATCGAAGGTCTTTGAAAAGTTAGTTCATAAGATTTTATATCCATTACTTTCCAATCTAATTATACCTAACCAGCACGGTTTTGTAAAAAATAAATCTACAATTAGTAACCTCATGTTGTATACTTCCATGTTATTTGAATCTATGGACAAGGGAGAACAAGTAGATTGTATATATACTGATTTTAAGAAGGCTTTCGATAAAGTGGACCACTTAATTCTTATGGAGAAGCTAATATTTAATGGAATAAAGGGATCTTTATTGAGATGGTTTTCCTCATATATCCATAATCGTAAGCAAAAAATTGTTGTCAATGGGTATGAATCTGAAACATTTACAGCAACATCCGGGGTAATTCAAGGATCGACCCTAGGACCCTTTTTATTCATTTTGTATATTAATGATATCAAGAACTATATAACACATTCGAATTTTGTAATATATGCAGACGACTTAAAAATATACAAAATAGTAAAAAATATTCAGGACTGTACTCTTCTTCAATTAGATTTACAATCTCTTGAAAACTACTGTTCTATAAATAAAATTTATTTAAGTTTTTCTAAATGCAAATATATTTACTTTTCAAGAAAAAGAAAACCCATACAATATAAATATGTAATTAATAATCATACTCTTGTAAGAGTAAATAACATCAGAGATCTGGGTATTATACTGGACTCAAAACTTATTTTCGACGATCAAATTAATAACATTGTTGGTCGAGCATTCAAAATGTTCGGATTCATTGCTAGATTAAGTACTTTATTTAAAAAACCTTCCACCTATTTGTATCTCTATAACACTCTCATACGACCTATACTGGAATATGCCACCGTCATATGGGACCCTTACTATAAAAAATACAAAATCAGTATAGAGCGTATTCAAAAAAAATATCTTAAAATGACAAGCTATAGATGCTTTAACCAATACGGTAATTATAATGAGTTGCTTAAAAAGTTTAATTTACTCTCTCTTGAACAACGCAGAATCCAACTGGAGCAAGTCACATTGTACAAGATTGTTAATAATAAATTTGATTGTTCTGAGCTCATTAGCAGTCTTGATTTCCGCGTTTCAAACAAAAACCTAAGATCAAAACGTTTATTCTCAACAAAATTTTGCCGAACTAATGCTGGTAAACGATCATCTATTACCAGAATGTGCGATAGATATAATGAGCTGTTCACGGACCTAGACTTATTTCACACACACATAAATAAATATAGAAAAGAAATTATTAATATCTTGAAAAATATAGATGTATAATTAGAAGTAAACAACGGTGAGCCTTACATTTTTTATTTTTTATTTAATTATAGCTATATGTATTTATATATTAAATGTATGTTTGTATATATGTATGTATGTATATGTACGTGTATGAATGTACTTATATATTTACTTAGTCCCTTATGAACAAATTTAATTACATAAGTGACAACCGTAAACTTGTAAGTTTTGTAATTTAATTGTGGATCATGTTGTTGGGATGTATAAAAACATATTTAAATTACTATAATTGTAAACATCTTAGTACATTACTGTTTGTGATCTCCTGAATTTTAATAAAATAAAATAAAATAAAGATACATTATCAAAATGTTTCCATAAATCAGTACCTACATATCTTTTTTATCTCACATAATAGCTCAGGCTGGTTTGGTAAGCATTGGATAATAGGTATGTCCTTCAACCGCTGCTTCTTTTGCAAACTGATCCACTCCAGGCTCCGATCGTCAAAACTCTGCGAATCAAAACCGGTCTGCAAATTCGAAACACGCAACCCGCTTGCATGAGTGCCGCGACGAGAGTCCCTAGTTCCTACATACTACATTGGTTGAAAAGTTCGCGGCCTGGCCATTAAAAAAAAAACTTTTGTTATTTTTTCCGCCGTCATTTTGAACTGTCATTATTCAATTGTCAGCCCGCGAATTTTCAATTTGATATCTTGTTTAAATAAAATTTTACGAACAATATAAATACGTGTGTAGAACAAATTTTCACTAATGGAGAAATTTGAACAACGTGCTGTGATTAAATATTTGTTTAAAAAAAGATTAACACCAAAGGAGATCCATGATGACATGCAAACAACATTAGGGGAATCTGCCCCGTCTTATACCACTGTGAAAAAATGGGTTGCAGAATTTAAACGTGGACGAGAGAACATCGAAGATGACCCTCGCTCCGGCAGGCCAATGACGTCTACGACCGAAGAAAACATCAATAAAGTGTGTGATCTCATATTGAAAGACCGTAGATTGACTATCAGAGAAATTGCAGACACTATAGGCATCTCATATGAACGAACGCAAAACATCATTGTCCATGAACTCGGCTTTTCTAAGGTTTCGGCTAGGTGGGTCCCCAGATTGCTTTCAGTAGAGCAAAAGCGAATTCGACTCACGATTTCTCGCGACTGTTTGGAGATGTTCGAGGCTGATCCACAAGGTTTTCTTGACAGATTTGTGACAATGGATGAAACCTGGATTCACTACTATACCCCAGAATCAAAACAACAATCCAAACAATGGAAAAAATCAGGTGAACCAACTCCGAAAAAAGCAAAGGCAATTCTGTCGGCTGGCAAGGTGATGGCATCGGTTTTTTGGGATGCTAAGGGTGTCATTATGGTGGACTACCTTCCAAAAGGCGAAACAATAAACTCTGCGTACTATAGCACCCTTCTGCGCAGTTTACGTGAAGAAATTAAACAGAAATGCCCAGGATTACTGAGAAAGAAAGTGTTGTTTCACCAGGACAACGCCCGAGTCCACACGTCTGTCGAGTCTATGGCTCAAATTCGTGATTGTGGTTTCGAATTGTTGCCACATCCAGCTTATTCTCCTGATTTGGCACCTTCGGACTTTCATCTGTTTCCAAACCTGAAAAAACACCTCGGTGGGCAGAAATTTTTAACGAATGAAGAGGTCGAAGCCGCTGTTAACCTGTATTTTGAAGAGCTTGAGGAATCTTTTTTTAAAACAGGTATGGAAGCTCTGGAAAGCAGATGGAAGAAGTGCATAGAGCTAAATGGAGATTACGTCGAAAAATAAAAATATTTTTGTATGTACTTTATTCTGTTTTCTTGACTAGGCCGCGAACTTTTCAATCCACCCTCGTAGGTATTAATTTTTGACATTACAGCTTGCTGACCTAGCAGCAGTACCTATTATATTTTTGGACAATGTAGTAACAATTTAAGATCTATTGTAACGTTAACACTTCTAGTAAACAAAGAATTCATTAGTATCGTTTAACTTCTAAAGATTCTGCAAAGTGTTCTACATTTTATTGATCGCCTTTTAAGCGAGTCCTTTTTTTGAATCAAAAAGAGTTACTAATCTAAATGGAAGATTCCTCGAGTCAGAAAGTTAAATTGTGCAAACGTAATAAGCATGTCAGATATCAACGACGCCTTTATTGTATTTTTTTAAGGGAATGCGACATTGTTTTCGAATCACCGCCTACAAGAAACATTTGCTTATTTCTTATCGAACAGTCACTTTGAAAAACTAATATAGCAAGAAATTCTTTGGCTTAACTAAAGTAGTATTGTTAGAAGTTGTTATGATTGATTGCGATAATAAACCTTAATGCAGGATTATCGAACACGGCAGAGGCTCGTTATGAAAGCTTTCTCAAAGAGGGATTTATTTTTTTACAACCTCAGTCTCTCGAGGCTATGGCGAAAGTGTGAACAAAATTTCCTAATATTATCTTAAATTTCACGATTAATAAAACACGAAACAAAACAGTTTGAATCTCACTGCTCTTATAGTCTACTTTTCAACCGACTCCCAAAAAATACTTTTTTTTGTGTCTTTGCTACATGTTATTTCAGACAATTCTGGATCGATTTAAAAAATTCTTGTTTCATATGATATTCATCATAGTTTGTTCCATATAAATTTTATTGAAATTGGTTGAGCACTTCTAAAAAAATTTCAAGTTTTTGAAAAAATATGAGTTCGGAGAATGTTTTCGTGGAACGGAGAACATTATAACTTAGCCAAAGTTTTGACGTGAAGTCGGGTTTTTTAATGCTTTGCATTCGTTGAGTATTTGTACTTTTGTCAGATCTTTGTACCTTATCATTAGGCCTTTTAATTGGTTAGGTATTTTTTTTATTTAGGATAAGATTTTTTTTTGGCGTAGGACCTTGAGGTTAAATTTGTCCAAAAAACCAAAGACTAAGTAGGTACGTATTTGGTTTTATTTGAGAATATCATTCATGGATACAGTGATAAAATAATTGGCACTTTCATAATTATGTATATCATCTGCAAATTCAAAATTCGTCCAACAATAATTTTATGTTTTAGATATTACAATATGCTCTTTTGAAAGTTTGTGGGGGGGATACTTGATGCTCTGTCACCGTTGAACGCCCGGGCTGAAATAGAGATTTGAATGTCACAAAGATGTAAGAATAATCTCCGTAAATGCAATTCATTAAAACAGTTGCAGTACATGAATACAAAATCAAAAAACGAGCGGTTTTTCCCGCGTAGCCTTTGGTTCCGTCAAAAGAGTAATGGTCATATCATACTTGTCAGTTTTTTGACAACTTATGTATGAAATGTATTAAAACAACGTCGATATAGTGCAAATAAAAGCTCATGTTCGGTTAATTACAAATCATTTACTTATGTTAGCTTATAATTTACATTTACTTATAATCAATCAATCAATCGCTTGGTGGTAGGATCCCTTCTGGGTCCGCCTGGCTAGCGACCACCCTTTATATAAAGTCTGCCGCCAAATGTTACCGCTCCGGCGGTAATGTGTTCCGGCAATATTGTATAAAGAGCCAGTTCCTTCCTAAACCCGTGTGCTTTCATCTTCGACCTCATCGTCACTTACCATCAGGTGAGATTGAGGTCAAACGCGGGTTTAGTCACTTATAAAAAAAAAATCAATATTAAACTATAAAACTGTTCCGTTACTGACTGAGTGACTGAGGTACTGAGTGACTGAGTGACTGACAGACAACGTACAGCCGTAACTACTAGGCGTAGAGAGCTGAAATTTGGAACATACATTCTTTAGGGGATGGAGGGGTGCACTAAGGAAGGAATTCCCGAAATTCCCACGGGAACGGGAAATATAACACTTTTTAGTTTGTATGAAAAATCTTATTTTTTGAGTGCACCGATGTGAAACTTGGTATAAAGGTTTTTCAATGTGTGTCTGGTTGTGTTATGAAAGGAATTCCCGAAATTCCCACGGGAACGGGAAATATATGATGTGATATTTTGTATGAAAAAATCCCATTCCTTGAGTGCACGGATGTGATACTTGATATAAAGGTTCCTCAATAAGTGTCTGTTTGTATTGTGGAAGGAATTCCCAAAATTCCTACGGGAAGGGGTTGGACTTTTTAGTTTGTATGAAAAATCTTATTCCTGGAGTGCACGGTTGTGATACTTGGCATGAAGGTTCTTCAAAGAGTGACTGGTTGTGCTATGAAAGTAATTCTCGAAATTCCCACGGGAACGGAAAATATATGATTTATAGTTTGTATGAAAAAAAATATTCCATGAGTGCACAGATTAGTATAAAGTATAAAGGTTCCTCAGTGAGTGACTGTTTGTGTTGCGAAAGAAGTTCCCGAAATTCCCACGGGAACACGAAATATTGGACTTTTAGTTTGTATGAAAAATTATTTCTTCAGTGCATGGATGTAATACTTGGCATAAAGGTTCTTCAATGATTGGTTGTGTTAAATATAAACAATGTTTATGCGCGTACGAAGTTGCGGGCAAAAGCTAGTTATATTATATTTCACCCTCTCAAGTTACTCAATAGACTACTTGAAATGAAAATCCCGATATCGTTTCTAAGAAATTAAATCAAGTTTGCACCAATAGTTTAGATATAAACAGGCAGCATTTCAATAACAATATCATCTTTATACATTCACATACCTAAAAAAAGTAGTTTGACAGGTCAGAGACTATATGGACCGTGAACATTACTTTTTATTCATCAAATACTTATAGACAATCACCTTCCTCAACATTTAGGTTAGATTAGATTGGGCAATAAAGTGCAGAAAAAAATTTGTCAAATCTGACCAGAGTTCTGAGATAAAAACATACAAATAAATCATTCAGCTCTATTACATTCGTATGAATATAAATAGTTCACCTACATCTTGCTGCATACGAATGTAATCTTGTATTGAATACGTATGAGTAGGTACATATAGTACATGATCGATAAATATCCTCCATGAGCATATTATGTTTCCTAGCTCTATTACAATGTCAACAGTCAGTCCAATGCTACCGGCTACAGTTATTTTTAAACCAGTAGGGCTAGTATGCGACTATCGATAGACTCGAATCGACAAGATAAATGTTATTCTGTTATTAAGCTATTGCATAGCTTCTATCGCGGGCCTTGAGCGTGGGGACCGAATCCAGAAATTCCGTAACGAAAAAAACCTAACACCCCCCACTCCGACCGGCACAGTGGTGATACTTTGATTTCATAACTTTACATGCGGGCTTTAATAAACAATCAGCGCCATCTACTAGGAACTTGTGGAACTTCATATTAGATCAAACATTAATGCATTAATAAAATAAATAAATAATTATAATTGCATAAGTTGATAAAAAATGCTATGCAATAGCTTTACCGCGGCAGTCTCCGAGTGCCACACGTCTTTTTTTATCCTATCATGTTAGCTAACAGGCGCACCATAATAGAGTTACTTGATTTGATATCATGATTAAGCCCACAGAACCATAAATGTCATAGTCTTAAATTAAATACATACTCTAAGTGCCAAATTCTAAGAAAATATCGATAAAAGGCCCGATTTATCGGTGTCGAAGGTCGCGTGCTAGCTCCGCAGGTAAGTTTATTTCGATAAAACCGCTAAATCAAACAAACTAGTTCAAGCAGATTATTAAAACTTCATCACTATAACACAAATAAATGTTATGAGTAATATTTTCGGATGTATATTTGTGAACCGCTTTCAATGTCGTGTTATAATCTGAATACTTCAATTCGTTGAGTCCTTCAATCGGTTTCGATATCGATATCGTAAAAATATAAGCTCGTCACCGAAGCTAATAGAACCGGGTCAAGTATGCAACGGGCTCCTGAGATCTCCTTGCTTTTCAACCGACTTCCAAAAAAGGAGGAGTATGTTTTTTTTGTTACACGATATCTCGGACAATTATGAATCGATTTTAAAAATTCTTAATTCATATGATAGAGGATAGTTGGTCCCATATAAATTTTATCGAAATCGGTTAAGAAATTTTAATTTTGATTAATTTTGAATTTTGAGAAATTATATTTATATTTTAGTTTAACATTATTAGTCGGCCAAAGTCTTGACGTCAAGTCGGTTTTTTTATTCTCTGCATTCGTTGATTATTATGTGATAAGTATGGAATATTAACCAGGTTTTTGAAACTTGCGTTATATTTTTTTTATTCCACTTTCGATTTTTTGTGATTTTTTTACTAGTATACGTACCTACTATAGAATACTTAGCTGCGATAATGTTTCAACACGATTACTTGTAAAACTAGCTGTTGGTTTTGATAGAACAAGTTGTCCACTGTCCACTTGTCAATTCTAGCAACTAGGTATAGTTTATAGGGATATTATATGGCTATCAAGAAATTATTGCAAAATAAAAATATACGCGAAAATGCTCGTAAAATATGATTGAAAATGAAACACATCTTACTTATTTAAGGGCGACGTTATTACTAAACGTTGTCGACATTATAACTAAGTAAAGCTTGAAATTTGATGACACGGTTATTAACCTCACAATTTGATGACACGGTTATCAACCTAACATACCCACTAAGTCCACTGAACATCATCATAACTTGCGTTATAAGCCTCGTAATCTTTAATCTATGTCGTTTCCAACTATCTTAAAGAGTAAATGACTCGAACTGTCGCTTTCAATAGGTTTGCTTAAAGGAGACCTCGTAGTGGAACTTTGAGGTGTTCTCGTTAACATCCAACTTCGGGCCTGTTAATAGGACTCGAGCCAAGCACTTCCAGTAGGTACTGAACACTCTCCTAATGCACCACGGGGCTCAAACAGAGGAATAACAAGTAGCTCGTGATACCTGAAACTCGTGTTTCAGGGAAAAGAAACACATAAGAATAAGAAACCTATAAATAATTACATTTTTTTTTTCGAAAGTTCGCTTTTTTGTAGTGGAATACTTAGGTAGGTACAGAAGGCAGCAGAAAGCATTACAAACCTGTCACAAAATTGTCAAAAATTAAATCTGAACTCTATGCTCTCGATATTAAGTTAAAAATTGGTTGGAGAGATTTGAAAGATTTGTAAAGATTTTTTAGAGTTTCTCAGAGGGTTTCGTATCATTTGGTACGAAACCCTCTAATATTTACATATTAATCATCAAAAACGAATGAGTAAGTATACGAAATTGGGTCCTGAGGATTTTTCTTTAATTTCCGAATATATTTTACCTACATTTCCGGCTAAATATAAGTCAGTACCTAATGGTTTTCAAATTGCCAATTTGCAGACTTATCCTTTATTTGTACTGTTAATGCACACTTTTTGCCAAATCACATGATTCTAGGTCAAGGGCAACTATCTTATGGGTTTTGATAACCTTGCAAAGCGTCACAACAGGCGTCATAAACGGAACATTACCTAACAGCCGTATCTTTTGATTTCGTTGACTTGGGAAGAACTTTGTTCATTGACTGGAACATGAAAAGGCACAATATTTTATCACCTTTAGATAATCATATTATCAATTAAGTCGATGTACATTTTTGCAAAATTTTTGTCTGTTTATTATGAAAGAAGAATCGTCATTTCATACTATTGAATGTGTACACATGAAACTATTTTTAAAATCAACTATGCAACAATGCATATCTATTTCTGACATTATGTATTTTTAGCGTCGCTTATATTTTTTTTGATTTTTATGTAACTTTGCTAAAAATATACGTGAATCTGGTATTAAAGCAATATGGCACCCGTCCGTCCGTCACTGTCATTAAAATAAAGGCCTGTCTTTTGACATCGATGTTGATTGATTCTGTTTTGTTTTGTGAAAAATATATAAAACTTAAGTACCTATATATTCTTTAAATATATAAAACTTAAGTACTGATTGTATCGGAAAGCTGATATTGTTACTGAGCTACACCTAAATTGCGAAGAGAATTATGAAAACCGAAAAGAGCGCATTCACGAACACAGAGGAAACGCGAATCATAATATCATATATCAACAACATGGCGACGATCTATCTGTCAGTTACCTGTCAAGTGTACTTTTTTAAACAAGTTCAATCTTCTTTGTTGAAGTTGTTGGTGATACCATATTTTAATAATTTCACTGTGAAATAACTTATTATAAAACAGGAAATATAAAAATGTATGACTTTTCTGTGATTACCTATAATTAAATGTATCTAATAAACTAAAAAGAAACACTATACAAATTTTAGTAGTTTTAGTATGGGGAGTGACGATTCTCTTTTACATCCGAGATTTGAGGTACCGGTTTACACATTTAGTTTTATTTTCATTTATCTGCAGCTTAATGACTGAGAATCATCTCTCTCTCTATTGCCTATCTATTAGTTTAACTCACTATAAGCAATCAGTTGCCGTATAAATAAAAATGGAGCATAAATGGAGAATCATAATGTATACTAGGTACTGAGGACAAGAATACAGCCCTGTCGACTTTGGGATGTAAATCCCAATAAACGTTACACTGCATATCCCGCACTTTCATCCGGGCCAAAATAAATCTAATTATATCGTTACCATGGCTGCTACCAAGACGAGCATCCTTCGCAATGCTGTTACACCCTACAAATGGTATTACTGCGTATTACATGATCATATGGGTGAGAGAGAGAACCCTGTGGATTCGACGCTAGGCCATTGCAAAGAATCCACAGCTTTGTAATCGTCACCATTCAAATAACCCAATTACTCGGCTAAGACATAACTAGATAGGTAAAGCCTGCTTAGTTTCTTCATGGAGAAGGACATGAAGAGTCTTAAATGAAGTAAGCTCATCAGCGACCCGCGCTGGGACAGATTGGTGGTTTATGGTCCAAACCTCCTAGTCATCCATGGGCCGATATGCTAAAACAATTTCAATGAAACAGTGTCAGATTCATAGCCCTGTAGTTGGCTCATAAAAAGGGTTGAGATTATCTGCTTTTAAGCTATTTCGAAATACAAGACAGCATTGGTGTTATTATGTGATAGAGTGAAGTACTTACACATTACGTAACGAAACCTTTAAAATGGTAATCGGACCCCTAAAAATATTATCAATCCAGCAGTCCCCTACCTGAAGTTTAATCCATCCCCCTTCTTGCCAATCAAAATTCTCATTATGTCTCCCATCCTGCCTCTATTATGTTGTTTTCCAATCCATCGCTGTTTTTACAGCTTCACATTCAAAATAGGATTGCCGGGAGTATGAAAATAAGTAATCGGTAGAATCGCTAATGGCTGGATCGTTGCGATTCAGCCTATGTCAATATCAATCCGGATATGCCGCCCATCTCAATTACATTAATTCAAACAAAAAAATCTGAATAAGTCTGAATAAACGCATTCAGAGCACGATTTTAATTCCATTTAAAAAGTAGGTGAGTAGGATGAGGATTATTTCCCCCATAGTACGGATTTGTGTCGATTTAGAATATTACATTGTGCAATTTACGGTGTTTTAAAGTGCCCCCTTTGCCTGAAGGTTTTATTAAATTAGGTTTGGAAAATGGATTCCCGTGGGTGTTTGTTATAATCTAATTTGATAAATGCTTAAAAGGTGCCATTATATTTCCCATAGAAATAAGTCTTTAATAATATTCTGCGAACTCAACAACTACTAGTGCAATAAATCTTCTTTTGTTTGTTATAAAATTAACTGAGAAAGACTACGTTTCAATCCAAATGTGAGTTTTGAAATCGAACATAAAGTTACATAGAATAGGAGAATTGGATATAAAATTAAGACGTTAGATGAAAACAGAAGAATAATATGCCTCAATAATCAACGAATGCAGAGCACTAAAAAAACCGACTTCACGTCAACACTTTGACCGACTAATAATATCATCCACGTAAACTGTTTTTCCTGACCACTACAGTCCTGGAACTTTTGAGTGAATAGGTTTCTTGTGGATGGACGTGTAACATCATAGTCTTCATGCGCACTTTCCATCAGGTGGCATGAAAGACAAACGTCCTATCCTTACAATATAAAAAAAAACATTCTCCGAAATCATATATCCTACAGGGTCAATTTATAATAGTCTGTGATATTTTAAAATTGGGTTAACAATGATGTGTTGGTTTAAATTATGAAGTAAATTGTTTTTTATATTTTTCATAAATTAAAATTTCAAAATTATTTTTAATGAATAAAATTTAAGTTTAATCTACACTTCATGACTAGGTACATAGCAAAAAATAAAAATATTTCCGTCTATTTCTTTAAAGAAAATCACTTCACCAAAACAATAATCTTACGCGAATAGTAGATACCTACGCATCCGAGCGAAGGTCGTTGACGCGCGCCCGTGTGTTTGCGTGACCTAGGTACCTACTTAGCGCGGAATCAGCTGTAATTACGTCATACATCAGGATAAAAGGTGATTCTAATGTCCCATCACACTACTGTTACAGGTTTTTGACTATCAATTTCACGTTAAACTAATTGTATCTAAATACTGTTTTAGTTTTGATCTTAATTAAATTAAAAATGAACTTAAAATAAAGCATTCGTGCTTGAAGTCTTTGTTAAAACTAATAAATTGATTTTACAATTAATTTAATGTTAGAATTGTTGGAGTTTGAATTTGGCTGTATCTGGGATTGTATCCTTTTTAGTACTTATAAGCATTGGCAGGCAACACTTGACACATGTTAAGCAGAATCTTAAAATGTATTTACAATGTCATAACAAATAAATTGATGATCTTTTATAAATCTATTTTAAAACATGTTGGTGATAACTAAAAGGAAATATACAGATTATTGAAACAAAGTCTCCTGGTCTATTTCTTCGCCGCCCCCCACCGCCGAAGAGGTTATGGGCCCAGAGACCAGGAGTGAAGGAAAATAAAAGGATTGATTTATATGTATGTACCTATCATTTATTATAAGTGCCAGAGTTCATTATTTTTTAGATTATAGAAATGAGAGTGAAATAAGATAAAGATGATTAAAAGCCGATATAAATTTTTGCTGAAATAAAAAATATTTATAATTATTGACAATCCATCAAAATAAAAGATTGTCAAACAGAGAAAAATAATTTGAAGTTCATTATCCTTTTTGATTTATTTACAAATAAATAATGGAAAACATAAAGTTAAAAGACGCAAAAAACTATAAAAACTGGAAAAAACTAACCAACTTGTATCTGGAATCAAAAAATTTAATAAAAGGACAAAAAGAATACAATGAGGCAAAAGCAAAATTTATTATTTTAAATTCAATCGATGAAAAGTTTAGAAATCATGTGATAAACTGTACAACGAGTATCGAAATTTATGACAAACTAGATATCATATTTAATTGTGATAATAAAGAAGAAAATCATGAAAAAATTATTAAATTCTATAGCTACATTGCTAGCAGTGACATTTTAGAAGACATTAGCAATTTGCAAAATATGTTTATAGAAATAAACAATACCGAACCGAATAGCATCTCTGAAGAAATGCTAATAAATAAAGTAGTTAATATCTTACCAGAAAATTTAAATTACTTTAAGGCAATTTGGGAGATAACTCCAAAACATGAAAAAACAATTTATAATTTGATTAAAAAGGTGCAAAAATTGAAAGAAATGAAAATGGCAAATATACCTAGTAGCTCAAATGAAATAGATAATCAAGCTTTTAGGACAGATGAGAGGAAATGTTTCAACTGTGGTCAACCAGGTCATATAGCTAGATTATGTAGACAAGGCTGCGAGATCTGCAAGAAAAGCAATCATAACACTAAAAATTGTTTTCTGGAAAAGACATGCCGGAAATGCGATAAGAAGGGACACATAGAAAAATTCTGTAGAAATAACAACTTAAATAAAGTAAGAGAAGATTTGAAAATTAAAATAAAAGCAGTAATTGACTCAGGTGCATCTTCACATTTTTTCAACAATAAAAATATAATAAACATTTCAGAGAAAATAGCTGTACCAATCGCATGCGCTAATGCTAAAAACTTGATAGCAGAAGGAACGGGAAAAATTATCACGAACTTTGGACAATTAAAAAACGTACTGTATGTACCAGAAATATCAAAAAATTTGATATCAGTAAGCGCAATAACGGATAATGGAGGTAACGTGCTGTGCAGAGGAAACAAGGTATGTATAATTTTCAAAAACAAACCGATTCTAATTGGTTATAAAACGAATACGGGTTTATATGAAACTGAGTTCTTGGCCAATTATACTCACGAAGCGCTACTAACAGAAAGTGTCAACATCTGGCATCGGAGACTAGATCACGTATCCGACGTGTCTCGCCTGGCTAAACTGGTAAATGGCATAGAAATTGGGGGGGGATATTCAGAAATTTTTTGCGAAATTTGTACTAAAGCTAAAATGACTAGGAAACCGTTTACAAATAAAAGAACGAAAGCTAAATTCCCTTTAGAAATAATTCATACCGACATTTGCGGTCCGATTGAAGTTCCCACTTGGGACAACAAAAAATATTTTATTACTTTTTTAGATGAATTTACGCATTTTTGTGTCGTGTACTTGATCGCCGTCAAAAGTGAGTGCCTTGAAAAAATTAAAGCATTTGTGTATTTAGCGGAAAATCATTTCAATACTAAAGTTAAGAAAATAAGATGTGATAATGGGGGGGAGTACTCGAGCAATAGCCTACATGCGTGGTACCAAGCTAAAGGAATAGTACTGGATGCAACCATACCGTACACGCCTCAACTGAATGGAAGAGCTGAAAGACTGAACAGAACCCTGATGGAAAGGACAAGGGCACTAATGTTCGACGGGAAGGGTCCAAAATATTTGTGGGGTGAAGCACTATTAACAGCAAGTTTCCTAATCAACAGAAGTCCAACAGAAGGCAGAAACTTAACACCAGCGGAAATGTGGTTCAAAATAAAACCCAACCTATCAAACATCAGAAGATTTGGATCTACAGCATATTATAAAATAAATTTTGGCTTAAGAAAACTTGATGAAAGATGCGGCAAAGGAATACTTATCGGTTATGTTAGAAACGGTTACAAAATTTGGGTGGATGACAAGAAACAGATAATAAGAGCGAGGGATGTAAGAATAAACGAAGAAGAACAAGGAATATATTCAGAAGATGTAGATAATATGGTTAAAATAAAAGGACTCTGGCAATTGGTTGAAGATGAACAATCAGAAGAAGATGAAAGAAATAATAGAAACAATTTTGAAAATAATTTAAATTTTGATAAGGATATACAACAAGAAGAAAGTGAAGTATTTTTTGATAGTGAAGAAATTGAGGGAAGTCGAGTGGCAGAAAATGGAAGTAATAGTGAAGAAATTGATAGAAGTCGAGTGGTAGAAAATGGAAGTAGAAATGAAGAAATTGAGGAAAGTCGAGAGGTGGAAGATGAAAATGGTAATATAGAAAACGAGGAAAGTCGAGCGGTGGAAAATAATTTTAGAAGAGTTCAACCTGAAAGAGATAAAAGGGTACCAGAAAGGTATAAAGATTATGTTATGGATATTGATACGGAAGTTTCGATGTTAACATATGAGGAGGCAATAGAATCAAGAGAAAAAGATAAATGGAAGAAAGCAATAGAAGAAGAAATGAAATCGTTAGAAGAAAATAATACCTGGACCTTTGTGGATAAGAAAGAAGCAGAAGGAAGAAAATTAATAACGAGCAAATGGATCTTCACGGTCAAGTCAGATGGAAGATACAAAGCAAGACTAGTCGCAAGAGGTTTTCAACAGAAATATAAAATAGATTACGATGAAACATATAGTCCAGTAGTTAATACAAATTCCTTGAGAGTATTATTGTCAATAGTTGCAAATAAAAAATTAAAGATGAAACAATTTGATATTAAAACAGCATTTTTAAATGGAGATTTAAAGGAGTGTATTTATTTAAAGGTTCCAAAAGGTTACAGTAACAAAGAGGATAAAGTATGCAAACTAAATAAGAGTTTGTATGGGTTAAAACAAGCTCCTTTAATGTGGAACATTAAATTTACAGATTATTTAGTAAAAATGGGTTTTAAGCAATCAAAGTTAGATCAATGTATTTTTGTAATGGAAGGTGAAAGAAGGATATTTCTTGCGATTTTTGTAGATGATGGATTAGTAGCTGGCGAGAGAGAAGAAGACTTGGTGCATGTAGTGGAAACGTTAAGAAAAGGTTTTGAACTAAGAATCTGCGAAGAAGTATCGAACTATATTGGGTTGGATATAACACAAAAGAAGGAAGGAGTTAAAATTTGTCAGAAAAATTATATTGAAAAAATTTTGAAGAAATTTAACTTGAATGAAGCAAGAGAGTGCAAAACCCCAAACATTTTGATAGAACAACACCCAAAGATGAAAATAGATACAGAGACTCATGAACTCTATAGGGAAATGATAGGGTCTTTATTATATCTGGCAAATAAAACGAGGCCAGACATTAGTTTTCATGTAGGGTATTGCTCGCGTCAACAAAGTGCTCCAAATTTGAATGATTTAAATAATGTAAAAACGATTTTTAAATTTTTAAAAGGTTCGAAAAATAAAGGCAGTTGCTTTGGTGAAGGTGATAAAGTGCTTCGAGGCTATAGCGACTCAGATTTCGCGGGGGATCCAGACACTAGGCGTAGCACGTCGGGGTACGTGATTTGGCTGAACGGTGGACCAGTGGCATGGAGCTCAAGAAAGCAGCCGATAGTAGCGCTATCAAGTACGGAAGCAGAATATATAGCCGCAGCAGAATGCTGCAAAGAACTTTTGTTTATCAGAGATTTCATATTTGAAATAACAAATGAAAAATTAGAAATAGAAATGAAAGTGGACAACCAATCAGCTATTTGGCTTATGAAGAAAGGAATCATGAATAAAAGAAGTAAACACATAGATGTGAGATACTACTATCTAAAAGATCAAATTGATGCAAACAAAATAGCAGTTAAATATTGTCCAACGGGTTCGCAGATAGCAGATATACTCACAAAGTGTTTGCCACCTGTAAAGTTTGAGAAGTGTCAAAGAAAACTCGTATCAGAGTGAGTGTTAGATATAAGTGCGGGCAAAAGTGAACTAAATGTTTTTTCGGTCAATATGTGGGGAATTAGTATGTAAGTTTTTATAGGGGTGTATAATATTTGCATAAGATATGTTATGTAAAGGCGTGATGTAAACTTAAGAAGTCCAATCAATTCATATTATCAATTTTAATAAAAAGTTAACGGGGTATGTACGTTGCGTATGTACAATGTTTAAGGGGGTGCATAATCTAATGTAATGATTCATTTAAGGGGGTGTGAAAATATTGTGGAAATAGTTAAACTTAAATTTAAGTAAATGAATCATTGGTTTTATTTTTAAACAAACAACACCAACGTGTTGACATGAAACGAGAATAAGTTTGAATGTTTGATAAAATAACAAGGTTTACAAAATATTTTGGATTGGCATTAAGTTTTCTATCACACTTTTACGTTTATTATTGAATTTAGTTTATATTTTGTGATTTGTTTATATAGCAGATTTTTTTTTTTTTGTTGAGATGAGTTAGTAGGTTAATTAATTTTGAATTTAATAGGTTAATTGTTTTTGAATTCAACTGCGTGTTGAAAAAATGATAGAACTTGTAATTGGTAGGTCGAGTGGATGTTAAAGATAATTGAAGGTTTTGATATTTGAAGATAGAATTTGTAATTGGTGGCTCGAGTAGGTGTTAATGATAGTTGAAAGTTTTTTGATATTAAATGAAGTGAGTAGAGTAAGGATTAAAGATAAGATAGAGATATATTATAGTTGTTGTTTGAAAGATTTTTAATGTATGTTGGTATATTGTAAAACTACAGGGTGTTACATGTGTGCAAGTGTTGAGGGGGTGTGTTGGAGTTTGAATTTGGCTGTATCTGGGATTGTATCCTTTTTAGTACTTATAAGCATTGGCAGGCAACACTTGACACATGTTAAGCAGAATCTTAAAATGTATTTAGAATGTCATAACAAATAAATTGTTGTTATGAAATTACATCTCGAATAATGGTCAAACAGTTAAGATGTATCTTTTATAAATCTATTTTAAAACATGTTGGTGATAACTAAAAGGAAATATACAGATTATTGAAACAAAGTCTCCTGGTCTATTTCTTCGCCGCCCCCCACCGCCGAAGAAGAATGACGTGTTTAGTAACTGGAATAACCTTATTTATAACTATGTACAGTCACAGAATAAGTAATAGAACCGTTGGTACAGAAGAATTACTCCACAAGAAGATCTAAATAAATTCGAGTCTTGCTACGACGCGATACGGTGGAATTCAGCTCGCACAGCATTACGTACCTGCAAATTTATATACCTAGAAGTTTTGTCTCTTTCTATCGCATGCCTCTTATCTTTTCTTACGCTGTTAGGGTTGCTGCCTAGTGAAGAATAATTAATCTCCTTATTTGTAATTAAGTATCTACCGATGTAGGTATTACTGTTATTCTACCTTTGTAAAAAATATTGTTTCAACTTACCTAAAGTACAAAATGAAAAAAAAGTTACGACGAATAATTAGTAATACTACCTTTGTTTTGTTTGCTACATTGAACATAATCAAATCTAAACATAATCTAATTGAATATTTGTTTCTTTTTATGTCCATTTTTAAATACTATTTGCGACCTCGATCATAGAATTACTGTGAGTGCTATTAGGTAGGTAGTATCTACAACGTCCCGACGGGCGCGCGCGTGATACACGACCCATTCGAAATGCGCCGGCGGAGCGCTTCGCTGTAGGTAAATAACGTATGTACCGCGCGGAGTGAGCCAGGCCTGGTACAGTGTAGGTATAACATACAAAAATAACTTACATTTTTACCTTGCGTTGCGTCCTGTCGCTGATGTTAAATACCGTGCTAGGTATTAGTCACTGATAACTTATCACATTCACAATTATAACTGCTGTACATGGAGTCCCATTATTAGCCCATATACTGAACACAAAACCTGTCATGTTTAGCTTATTAATTTAGACTATCCATAAAGTATCCTATCACTTTTGATAACAGCGATAGGTGGACTCGTCAGTCCATAGAATGTGCTTCAGCAACCAACCATAGACTACACACGCGGAGCATAGGTAGTTGCTTCAGTTCTTGCACTTTCGTAAAGTGGTAAGACTTGAGCCCTCTCGTCGCAGCAAGCGCCGCACCCACGAGCTGCTGACTTCGAAAACCTGAGCCGCATCGTTTGTGCTGGCTATCGGATGATGTTCAAAAAACTCCAGCACGTCTTCTTCGAGTGAACCAGAAATCGAGGTCTGCCGGCGTCTGTGACTGTGGATTAAACGTGCCATAATCGCATAATTCGACATTTTTGTTAGTTATCGATTTAGTGTTCGCGCGCGCGAATCTCTGGACAGACTGACGAGCGGGGGGCGTGGCGTGCTTTCAATCAAACATAGTAGGCGCGGGCGCGGCGGCGCGGCTCGAATTTGACTTTCGGCTCGTTTGCTTGTGCCGCGCAAGAACGTATAGGTATTGTTTGGTAATGTAACTAATATTTTATTGTTTAATAGAAATAGATGGAAACGTTTTCTCATCTAGCCATGTAGTCGCAAATTAGAGATTAAACTAAAATTTTATGCACTTAGAAGTATTATGAAATTTTAATTTATGAAAAATGTTGAAAAAAAATTTTTTTTTTTCGAAATTCGGACCCACTCCTCATTCTGAATCTGCTATAAAAATATAATTGACTATTATGTGGCGACCCTATATAGTACCCAACCGATTTCGATGAAATTTATTTATATGGGACTAACTATGAAGTATCCTCTATCATATGAATTAAGAATTTTTAAAATCGATTTATAATTGTCTGATACGTCGTGTAACAAAGACACAACAAAAAACATACAGACGAATTGAGAACCTCCTCCTTTTTTGGAAGTCGGTTGAAAACAGTACAAGATGACGTTTATTACGTACGATTAATTTACGATTATACGATTAATTTATCATCTAAAGGTTTTTTTCTGACATCCACCAACCAGCACTTGGCCAGCTTGGTGTATTAAGGCATAAACCTCCTCGTCACCCAGAGGAGAGATTCATAGCCCTGTAGTGGGCTCATTGCACGGAGTTGTGATGATGATAGTAATGTGTTTGTGAAGTGCTAGAGAAAAGCTTGTGTCTGGACTTCATCGAGTCATCATCACCACTCATATTCTCATGCCAGGTAGCCAGGTAGTCGCCGGGTGACTAAGGTCAGTCTAGATAATCTGATTTCTATCCAAGGATACCGTGGTTCCCGGTCTTTTGAGGTGTCGACTGTACGAGGTGCGGGATTCATTCGAAAATATTTATTTGCACAATCTTCACATCAAATTCATTCTCATACATAACTTCACACGCCTGTATCCCTTGTGGGGTAGGCAGAACACCAGATATCATAAAACCATCTGATGTCACGTTTCACCAATTTAAAGTTTTTGTAATGATGGAGAGAAACTTTTGCAGTGACAAGGGGTCAGTCAATCGCCCTCAAATTCATTTATTGTATCATGCAGCTTCAGGCAGTAATGGGTGTCTATGCCATAGGTACTTCAAGGTAAAACATACACTTTTGTTACGATAAAATAGTTT
Organism: Stenoptilia bipunctidactyla; assembly: GCA_944452665.1. Lineage (NCBI taxonomy): Eukaryota > Metazoa > Arthropoda > Insecta > Lepidoptera > Pterophoridae > Stenoptilia > Stenoptilia bipunctidactyla. The sequence goes on from OX101724.1 coordinate 20,841,494, forward strand.
TATGGCAAAATTATATAAAAAAATATTTGAACTTTATTGATAATACTATTACATAGCAAAACGCAGGTCGCTGAAACATCGTTGAATCGTCGTTTTACATATAGTTATTTGGAATGATATGCCACATTAAAGTGTTGCTTCGTCGCAAGAGATTAGCGAGGGAGGGTTGCACTGCGCTGTCGCATGTCGGACCTCCTCCGGTGTGACGGAAAGACAGTGTTCTACTCATAGATAAAAGTACGTTTTTCTGCAAGAGAATCAAACGAGACGTTGAGGTAACGAGCGTCGTTCTTTAGCGTTCCAACGCAGTGCTGTGACGATGACGCAACGCACTAATGTGCCTGCGTCTATTTTCGCTGACCAGTATAGTCCTGGTATTTTTAAGCGTTGAGTGAATAGGTGAATTCTCGTGGATGGACGCGTACCACATCATCAGGTGTCATGGAAGACATCCGTTTCATCCTAATTTAAAAAAAAGGCGGGAAAAAATATTTTTCCCAATTCCAGCTAGCAATAAAAATGCTTTGAGGAGCAAAACGTTAGCAAAAAATATTTCGTTATTACAGAGCATATTATTCCCTAAGTTATTGAACACTGAATTAATGTGGTAATAACGTCGATGGCGCATATAGCGCGCATTCCTTTTATATGTGTGTATAAGCGTTGATGTTGGCTGCGTTGATGTTGATTGATTCATCTTAACATTTGTTTGGTCACTGTTTTCGCGGAAACGTAGCTGACTCTGAGATATTCAATGGTAAAACTCGTTGCCATTAGTTACACTTACGCTAATAATTTTGTCTAAGCTGAAATAACTTAGTTTAGTTGGCGTTGGACGATCGGCTTCAGTGCGCAATTTTAGCAACGAGCAGTTTCACAAATATATCCTAGCCCCAATCAGATTTTATTAATGGCCTTCGTGGTTCATTTCCTTACTCTTTAATTTTTTCTCAATCTTTCATTTTTTTCTTCTATAACTATTCAGCCAGCGCAGAGTTCTCGTTGGTAACCCTTTCATATTTGATCAAATAGGCGGAGGTTTATCCACTTTTAAATTCATTAATTAAATAGCAATAGTTTGTGAGTTTGCAACTTAACAAGTAAGTAATGTATTTAACGCTGATTTGTTGAATGGTCACAAAAATCAAATACCTAGCTTTGAATTTGACGGTACCACTTAGAAACCGTCCGGTGCTAGTGAAAATATACCTACGGAAATGAAAAGGTTATTTGAAATTGTTTTCTCGATTTTAGACAAATTTTATTACATATTAAATTAGTAAAATTTCAGGTAGATCGTTTCAACGAAATCCCCTTAATTTTGACGGACCTTGTCTTGAAGGTTTATGAAACGTCTTGAGACATGCTTCCCAAGGAATGATGTATTCAGTTTTCCAATATTTTTCAATTAGAACTTATTGACTCTGGGGGGCTTTTACCTTTTATTGGGCTTAATAACAAGGCTCCCATAGCGTGTTGCTGGAATGCAGAATATTATTTTACAATAAGAAAATAAAATGAAGAGAAGAACTTCAAGCAATTAAAAGCTTTATTGGCAGCTTATACAACGTTTGATTTGAGTGTCATCAGATTCTTAGTTACGATGAAGTTGAATATAGCATTTAGAAAGAATAACACCTTGGAAAGGAACGGGCTTGTATAGAATGATACCTCATGTGCTAATAATCATATCTTCGCCGCGCCGGTGCCGTGTAATTTGGCATAATTAATATGCAGCTTCACCTCCGGCTAGAAAGACGTGGACTACAACCGGACTACAACCGTGACTTCCACCAAGCGGGGGTCACCCAGATTAATCGTTTTCCTTCCTAAAGTGGAATGAAAAAAGGGAGGCCTTTGCCCAATTTTGTTGTTTCAAATTGTCGGGTCTTTTCCGCCGAAAGGCGTGTAGCTGAAAGGATACATAATAATAACGAAAATCTTATCCAGGAGGGTAGGGTACTTTAATCTAAATCCAACCAAGCTGGGACAATATATATTTATTACTAGCTGCTGCCCGCGACGTCGTCTGCGTGAACGCTATGCAGCACCAAACGCACCTACGATTATAACACTGCTAGCGTGATAATATGTAGCCTATATGTTGACCCGACTTCTTAACTATCTTCATGCCACATTTGAAGTAAATCCATGCAGTACTTTTTGAGTTTATCCCGGAAAGACAAACAGACAAACAGACAAAAATTCTAAAAACTATATTTTTTGTTTCTGTTTCGATTGTAGATCATACCCCAAGTATTCTTTTAAAAAAATATTCAATGTACAGTTTTGACCTTCCTACCATTTTATTATATGTATAGATAACAATACTTTCTTACTATTGGATTAGTTTTAATGAATAAAAGTAGGTTTATGATTTAATATCTTGATGACTAAGTACGTAGGTCCATATCTCTCTATCAATTGCAGAACCAACGTTTAATTTATTGCATTAAACCACAGTATGGAATCTTAAACGGATTAGCAGTGTTCCTCGACTATTCGTTGTATTTGGTATACATGTTTTACATACACGTTTTGTTATTTCATTTTTTGTACTTTAGCATAAAAAGCTTACAGCTATAAATTCCGCGTAGTCAGCGTCGTATTGGATTAAGCGTATAGGGCAGTCAAATTTATATCACATGCACGAATTCATAAATATGTCCGCACTCAGACTATGCATATAGTTGTCTTATTACTAAGTTTTTTATTCATCTTAATTTGAAGCCGATGTTCTCCGATGGATTAAATAATTTAGCTCCAAAGCCATGCATTCCCTGTAAGTAAAAAATCTCGTAACAAAAACTTGACAACTTGTACCTATTAAATTAATAGACAATTGAAATACATGTTTTAACCCTTTATAAGGCAAAAGATTCTAGCAAAAAAAAAACATAATTGTGTTAATCGTTTAAGTATATTAATGTATATAGGGTTTTTCTTATGAAGATCAAAATATTTTAGGAGAAGGTTAAGAATGACGTGCGGATTCAATTTATGAAAAAAAAAAAACGTGTGGCACTCGGAGACTGCCGCGGTAAAGCTATTGCATAGAATTCTTTATCAACTTATGCAATTATTGTTATTTATTTATTTTATTAATGCAGTAATGTTTGATCTAATATGAAGTTCCACAAGTTCCTAGTAGATGGCGCTGATTGTTTATTAAAGCCCGCATGTAAAGTTATGAAATCAAATTATCACCGCTGTGCCGGTCGGAGTGGGGGGTGTTAGGTTTTTTTCGTTACGGAATTTCTGGATTCGGTCCCCACGCTCAAGGCCCGCGATAGAAGCTATACAATAGCCTAAATTTTTTTTTGTTAGGTGAATTGATATTTTATAATTCTCATAAATAAAAAAAAAATAGTTTAATCTGTTATTTACGACTAAATAGCAAGAAATAAAAGCGTTTCCAAATATTTCTATTAAGAAATACGTTAAGCCCCGATTTTTCAATAGTCAGATAAAAGTTACCTATCTAGGGAAAAAAATATTACTCGACAGCTTCAAGGTCGTCTCAACTTTATGCTCATTCCATGTCATTGTCATACAATTATAAAAAAATCGTAAAACAACATTATTCCGCCGAATAATACTTTATACGTCAGATATCTTTTATCCGACGATTGAGAAATCAGGCCTTCAATACACATAACCAAACAATAACTAATACTACGCGAAACTCTATCACACACGCACACACAGAAACAACGCACTAGGCATAGGTATGTATTCTCTGGTGACACAATCAAAGACACCGAAAGCCAAGTGAGCCACCCGCGCCGACAACACTCTGTTGGCTTGTCGGCACGTCGCGGCGGCGCGGCGGCAGCTTTTTTCAATTTGTAGGATATTGTAATTTTGTTCTGAAAAATAAAATAAAATTGTTTTTTACTCATTCAAATACGTTTATTTCTTAATCGTAAATACCTAGTACAAAAATTATTGACGAGGAAATATTGTTACACAAAGAACTACACACAAAGGTACGGAAAATACTGTTTTGTGGTCAAAAGTACACTGTCAAATACTTCTGGACCTGGTCTGAAAGGCCAGAGTATTTTCTTCCAATCGGCTTCGTCATCGTAGGAGTCGTCAGTATCACTAGAAGAAGTTTGGTCACACTGTGAAGATACAGTAGTATTGGCAGCGTTGGCAGATGCAGTATCTCGATTACAAAGTGGCGCAGCTGGTGAGATGAATCAGTTACTGAGGGAACTTCACCAGTTGATACGTTTGCAGATTCAGGACCTTCTATGATAGCAAGCGAAACAATTTCTGTATCCATAACGTCTGATGATTGTGGGCTGGGTTGATTTCGTAGAAGATGCGGAGACATAGGTTGGTTAAGATCCTCTAATATTTTCTGAAGCCTAGCTGCACTGTACCCAACTCCATCATCGTCAGATTCTAGGTCATCTTCAGAATTTTGTGGGTCTTCTGGTAGTTCAAAAAGATCCTCAAGCTCATGCTCTATATTGAAGTCAGCCAAAGCTTTTCTCCCGCTCATCTGCAAAAGCAAAGCAAAGATTCAAACTCACCAGCGGGCAGAGGGAGTATTATTCCCACCACAAAAAATCTCTGTTTTGTCAAACCAAAGCACTCAAATATAAAAATATGCATCCAGACAGTAAGTATATTTCCTACGCCATAGATATATAAAAAAAATTACCTCTATGTCCACAAATCTGGAAGATAGACCCTGGTAGAAAAAACCGGTACTTTATAAAACTCAAACGATCACAGTGTCAAAATATGCTTTGACAGACGTTACTTTTCTATGGTAAAATAAGGATAGTTAGCAAGAGTACTTAGCACTAAAAAAATATTTAAAAATAAATATTTTTACCAAAATAATTAACGAAATTTATGGTGGTAAAAACTTTCCCTTCGCCTTAAAAAGGGTTAAGTATTTATCTTTACATCTCATAACAAAGGAGGAATGAAAACGAGTAAGACTCGTACATTGTATGGTGTACAGTGCACAGGTTGTTTTCGCGGCGGTTACTCAAATGTAACAATCATCTATCATTGAATTTCATTCTATCATTTAAATCTAGTTTTGTCATTTTATTTCTTTTATATCACTTCAGTTTAATTGTGTTACCTACTCCTTAAGTATTAATTATAGACTAAATATCTCCACCGTTTTTGACTATCATTTTCCTATCGTCAAATATTGTACGTGTTCCGTTCGTATCAGCCCATACAACTAATTGTGTTACTCCTTAAGTATTAATCCTCCTCGTTTCATATTTGGGAGACCACATGGGTAGCTTTATTTTGTGTTCCTAACCTATAGGTATACTGCCCATATATTTGTTCAAAAAAAATCCTTGTTTCCTATTATTTTACTTCAAATTAGCCATATTAAAGTGACGGAAAGTTAATCTGAAATTTAACTGTAGGTATATTTATGATAGGGTTGTAGAAATCGTATCATAAATAAAATATGGTAAGCCTTTTTCCACGATTTTATGATTTCATCAAAATCTTTTCTTTCAAGTTTAAGTCGCAATCCAAGGTTTCAAGAGTTTTAGTCGAATATACAAGATGTTGCTGTTGATTTCCCATACCTTTGATTTTTTGTTCCTTACTAAAAAACAATACTTTTTTCTAAAGAATATGTGGTTCAAATGTGCATACTTTTCAAAACATCATCAATCTTAATATAACGAGTTTATAAATTATCACTCTTGTAAAATCCCTTTAATATTAATTCAATAGACGCGTGTCACTGAAGCCATACATAAACATTTTACACGTCGAGGAACGCATACAATGTACAACGCAAAACATGTTGCGAACTGTACCTGTACAAGCGATAAAAAAGGGATAGAAAATGCCACGCTGTCATACTCGCATAAAAGTGTTTTTACATAAGGTGTTTTGACTTAATTGAATTATTTTGTATCAAAAAAAAAATTAAAATTGAGAAATTATTCACATGATAATTGATTTTATTACATGGTCTCATTAATACCCTAGAGTTATGGGAAATCAACAGCAACACCTTGTATAGACTTAAAATAAAGTAAATAAAATGTAATAAAGGCCAACCAGGTATTTTGATTAAAATTTGACAAAAAACTATCAGTGCGTTTAATATATATATATATTTTTTTATAAGTGACTAAACCCGCGTTTGACCTCAATCTCACCTGATGGTAAGTGACGATGAGGTCGAAGATGAAAGCACACGGGTTTAGGAAGGAACTGGCTCTTTATACAATATTGCCGGAACACATTACCGCCGGAGCGGTGACATTTGGCGGCAGACTTTATATAAAGGGTGGTCGCTAACCAGGTGGACCCAGAAGGGATCCTACCACCAAGCAATTTTATCATCTATATCTATATCTATATCTATACTTATAATAAATCTGTAGAGAGGTCAATTCTGTACATGAAATATATTTTCAAAATAACTATCAGGGGGTGATTAGTGATCGATACTGATGGCAAAAATGCAATCAGGAAAATTTTTGTCTGTCTGTCTGTCCGTCTGTATGTTCCTTATAGAAACAAAAACTACTCGACGGATTTTAACGAAACTTGGTATAATTATTCTTCATACTCCTGGGCAGGTTATAGTATACTTATTATCACGCTATAATCAATAGGAGCAGAGCAGTGAAGGGAAATGTTGGAAAAACGGGAGAAGTTACCTACTTCATTTTTTTTGCTTCCGTCGCGTGTGCAACCTTAATGGTTAAAGCTACATAGAAATCATGGATGACAGAAATATTCTTCATAAAATTATATAAAAAATATCCCCCAACAGTATATGTCTATATTTTATGGTTGACTCACAATAACACGTGTAAATCCCGATAGCTTAGCAGTTCGAAGCTTTCTGATTATATTTGTTTACTCTTACGTTTATAATACTCTCACTCATCCCTAATTAAAAAAAATTACATTATTACCTATTCAATAAAAAAAGAATCATAGAAATCGGTATAGAAACGCCAAACTTATACATGAAATACGCTAATAACCCATCGCGCGTGAATACTGAATGATATAAGGATTATTTTTGCGTAACGGTTAACGAGCTCGACGCGGCTCGCAGCGGTAGGGTATAAAAAGGCGGGAGGCGAGCGCAAGCTTTATAATTCATTCAATATTTGGCTGTTGATGCGTTCAGAGCGTTCGATTTTGTTGACAGACAATAACTGATATTATAAACCGTGTTTATCAGCGCGACTTTTAGTCTTTAAATAGTTTATTTGAATTTATTTCGTTGTTATTTTGTAAAATGGGTATTAGTTGTTTTAGTAGTGTTTAAATATTCGGTCAAATTCCAAATTTTGGCTAATTTATGTTCAGTATTTTTTTGTATTTTTTTTTGGTAAAAGCGTAGGTACTTTTATTAATTATTGTAGTTATAGGTATTTATTTTTAAGTGAAGTAGGTATAGGTAGATAGCATTGCACAGGCGTTTCAGCTTTATTTTCATTTCTTTTTCTGTTGTAAGTTGTACATATTTCTGGGTATAATCCTATTTGTATATCTCAAATTTTAACAGGTTGCGGTGCAGGAGAAACCGTCTTTATTCCCAGAATTCCCATAATACCAAATAATTTTCCACTCCAATTTAAAAGAACGCAATTCCCAGTATCGGTGTGTTTTGCAATGACAATTAATAAGGCTCAAGGACAGACTTCGTGTTGCTGGAGTAGATCTCGGTGTCAGTTGTTTCTCGCATGGTCAGTTATACGTCGCTCTTTCCCGGGTTAGCAGTTTTAGAAATCTTCATGTTCACGTGCCGGACGGGTCAACTTTCAATATAGTTTACTCGGAAGCTTTGCGCTGAAGTATTTTAGTTCCATAGATACTTAAGCCTCATGTGAAAGTGATCTAAACAATTAATTGTCAAATATTATAAAATGTCAATCCTTATCCTTACTAGTATTATAAATATGAAAGCGTGGATATTTGTTCAGCTTTCACGCAAAAACTACTCGACGAATCATGAGAGGTACTAGAAGTAACATCGGATACTTTTTATCCCGAAATTATCGCGAGCGGAGCCGCGGGCACAGCTAGTATTACATAATTTGATAAAAATAATCTCAAAATTAGCCACGTATATAAACTAGCTTTTGCCCACGACTTCGTACGCATTTTTATGTTTTTACATTGCTAAAACTACCGTTCCTGGGAGAATTTCAGGAATCCCTTCAATAATGCAACCAGACACCCATTGACGGACAGACAGTTTGACATATGTGCACTCTAGGAATAAGAATTTTCATAAACACTAATAGTCTTATTTCAGAAATTCCTGCCTAAGTGCACCTCTATAACCCTCTAAGAAATGTATGTTCCAAATGTCAGCACTCTACGCCACGTAGTTATGGCTGTACGTGTTCTGTCAGGCACTAAGTCAGTAACGGAACAGTTTTAGGTCAGTTTAGTTTCAGGTTCTGTCGTAATTAATTGATAACCCGTTAACTGGAATTGGTCCGGATGTAAGACTGTAATAAAATCGTATCCTTTGCCAAGATTTTCAGCAATATGAATATGGCGTAGACTTTTATATTTTTTTATAAAAATCCCAGATTATGTCACACATAGTTACATACATATCAAACTGCATAGTTACAAACAAGATAAATTGAAACATCTCTGCCTGTTTCGATTTTGTTTGTGTCGTATGACACCATGAAAACTTAAAAGGCAAGAGACATATAATTTGTCAGCCCCTCCACGGCAGCTAATAATAGGGTTTGAACGTAGGTATAATAAATGTTGCCTCTACTTTTCGTTGTCGGCTTATATCCAATTCAATTATATTATTCACAAAAAGTTCGTTTTCCGAGGTTTGATATGGAACCTAGAAACCCCCGAAAAAGCTCAGCCTATGAAAAGCTATACCTACCATACTAAAATCCGTGCAGGTACCTAAAGCGCAATCTCATACCTTCGCACAATTACACTTGGATAGGATATTTAAATAAATGACAATGTTATATTTTTACGCATTGACACAATTGAAATGAAAAACCATTGAAAACTACTCACATTTTGTTCATTGCATTATAAATATGATTCTTTTACACATACTTACAAGTATTTACGAGTTTGACAATATGCTGTTGAAGTATTCTCGAGTTTCGTTTATTTCTGGCGGTGAAGTGTAAGGAATTCGTGGGTGTGAAGTAATATGTGGTGTCTCGAAAATTGGTCTTCTTAGAATTTAATAAATGCTAATTCACTTAACATGTTTTGTCACAATTGACGAATAATTTCTCTCGTTGGAAGTACGGGCTGTCTGGTGCATTGCCTAAATTACCGAAGGGGAAGAAGGTATAGCCTTTCAAATTAAATGCTTTGACTGTCGGACGTGGCGCGGGTGCTCGATACTTCACAGGGTTTCGATGCTGAATTATTCTTGGTAGGAAATCCAACTTCGGCTTCTTTGGATACAGTCTCTCATCCAGGTCCATATTCACCACGTTGTATCCAGATATTAAAGAATTAACCATGTATAGTGCAATCACCGCAATGTAGCAGTATATCTTCATTTTCAGAATGCCGTGCTGCCAGTTGCAAAACTTAGTGTAGTATAAAAAGAAAATATTGATATATGGGTGTTTCTTGATAAGGTTTCAATTTTATTTTTAAATCAACGAAACCGCTTCGGTTGAGCGCAAACGTGAAATAGCAAATAAAATTTGTCGTTGCAAAGCACACGTAATAATAATGTTTATTAATTGTAGCTCTAACGTATTTAACTTGATTTTTATCCGTATAAAAGTATGAAATCTTATTCGTAATTGAGCAATAATTATTTGTAAATTAATGAAAAAGTTTTATTTCAAATAAAAGATACAGTCTTTGTAGGCTGGTAAACCTCCTCATGACTGTTCAAAATAACATAATATTTTGACTAGTAAAATATCGCAAGTTTTATGAGTAGTTGAATTATTTTTTTAGATTTCGTGACAATAAATTTACGTAACCGTGGTTTTAAATTATGTTGCGGAATATTGAATGATCGTTTAAAAAACTAATGCAAAAATGTTGTTTATATTTTTCAATTCATAGTTTTCAAATGAAATTAACTAGGTATTTAAAATGTGTGGTTTCCGAAATAGTTAACACTTCTTTTAATTGGGAATTCTAAGGAAGACACATATCAAGTTAAATGTATATTCATTTAAAGTCTCTGCGATAGAGAGGTTGGCTCGGGAGGTCACAAATAAAATATCTATATAATGAAAAAAAAAAATGATCACTAGGATAAACATGTAATTACTCATAATCTAATATTCAGTTAAAAATAACTAGAATTATTCAGCTAGAAAGAATTCTATTCCAAACTTTCAATAGTTTTATTCAAAACTTTTAATAGGTAGCTGATGTTGAGTTTATGATTTTTAACTTTTCTTTGAAATCAATGGATTTGATGTTCGTTTTTTTATTAATTTGCATGTTGCTATCGATTTAAATCAACAACCGATTGGTGTGGGGCTGCTATATTAGTGCAATTATTATTGGTATATGAAAATTGATTATAGCCCGGAAAACCCGTGATAAGTCATACCACGTAATGGTACCACGTACCAAGTTGGTCTTATTGTACCCAGGCGAAACTGCCGGAGCTAAAAGTGCAGTAAATCTAGGAAAGGATACTTACACTTAGTTATAATTTTGTAATTGGAAGTGAACAGAAGTTAAGTAAAGCAGTGAAAACTTACCCAAAGAAGCAGTGGAAACTTACTTTAAAGGCTCCCTATATTTTCCAAGAAATGCGCGGACGTGTACGACATTCCAGGGAATTAAATAAGTCGTCAAAAGACAGTTTGTGGAAGGCCCTTTAAAGATTGACTTTTCGGAAATTATGTGGAGTGTGGACGAAATAAACAGTATTAAGGTTTTATACTTAAGGACCGATTTCAGAATTATTTTTTAATATGTAAATTCATATAAATCACTGGGTCATAGACTAATTGATAGATAATAAAAATAAAAATAATAGGTGTTTAGGTGCGTGCTTCCATGCTGGACTGGGAGCGAAAGAAAAACGTAGAATGTGCCAGCTGCTTCTCTTCCCGGGCATACTGTAAAAGTCAGTTAAGGGACAGAGGTTTCAAAGACGTTTTTGAGGGCGATAGGCTGACCCCCTGTCACTGCAATAGTCTCTTTCTATCTTTATAATACCACCAAATTTGTCAAACGTGACATCAGATGGTCTTGTAACCTCTGGTGTTCTGCCTACCCCATAAGGGATACAGGCGTGACGTTATGTATGTATGTATGAATGTGGGTTATAAGTAAATAATAGGGTGTCGGGTGTCCTATGTCCTCTGCGTGGTCAGCATAACACAAGCTTATTAAAAAAGCTTACTTCGGGGCCATATGATTCATGATTATTTCATAATTGGGTAATTTATTATTTTATTTATACAGGCCTAAAAATGGCACTGTATATCCATACAAAATTCTACCAACATCTTGATTTAGGTACTACGCGTGCCTTAATGTATGATAGGACTCGAGTACGGTGTGACTTACCTGCTAGTTATTGGAATCCAATTCATAGAAGGTTAGTAATAGGACCTATGAAATTGCCGTTTTTAATTAAATAAGTTAACGCATATATTTTCTATGGGTATTTTTTATGTTCATAATTCCCCATTCCAAATAACCCATGGAATTAATGCATTTTTGGCAATGTATGGCATTTTTTAACTCAATTTTAATGCTAATGTTTTAATTTAATTTAATTTGTATTTTCTTTTAATTTAATTCTAATTTTATATAATCAAAAGATATTGTAAAATGTTTTATTTTTATGTTTTAATCTATTTTCTTTTAATTTTAATTCTAATGACTTGTTATTGAAATTGCTACATTTTTAAATTTTTATTCTATTTTTAATTTTTATGGTATATTTTTATTAGCATACATTTACATACTTACATTTAACTAATTTTTACGTTGTATGCGTTCGAGTCGATCAATATACGTTTGATAGCAGGGGTTCCACACTGATGATGCATATTCGAGGTGGCTGCGAACGAAAGCGCAGTAAAGTATCTTAAAGGTTTTAATATTACTGAATTCTGCCGACAGTCGCAAAATAAAGCCTAATGCCCTTGAAGCTTTCTTGACTATATTATTAATACGTAGGTCATATACAGGGTTCATTTGACAACATCTACCAAATTTTTTTTACGTCATAAGTATCATTAATAGAAACCATTTCTGCAAAAAAAAGTAGTAATTTTTTACACGGAAATTCATATTATTCACTAAAATATTAAGCACAACATAGTCATATTATTTTACGAATGAATACTAAAAAGACTACGCGCAGTGGTACAACTTGTTTAACCGAATGAATTACATCACAGACGTCTAAATTTTGAAAAAACAATCGTATCCTCTTGACAATAAGTGCCATTACATCGAGCAGGTAAGATACCGACATGTTCGCACGTGAACGAAACCGGCCGGCGCCGCGGCGGCGCCGTCGCTAACCCGGAAACACTTGTCTGTTGCCATGACTTTCAGTCGCTCGCGCATCCTCGGCGGTAGTGCACGCGCAGCGTGCGGAACGCAGCTGCGTTCGCGAGAGCCCGCGAAACCTGCGCCGCATGTGTTTATTAGACAGTGAGTCGTCGCTAACTATCGATAATGTTTACAAATAGAGAATCGTTTATCAGAACGAAGCTCGAAGCCTTTCTGATTTATAAAACCAAATAGTGTGTGAATTTGACAAAGTGACACTGCAGTGCTAAATAAAGCCCATGAAAATGTGTTAAAACGTGCTAGACTTTGCCTGGAGAAAAATGGTATGCATTTTGATCATTTACTAAAGAAGAAGAAAAGATTGTACGTAACTTATGTAGGTAACTTTTTTTATTGCCTGTAGGTATGCTTAACTACTGAACTTAAAGTGTGACCTTGCAACCTCATATCGTTAACATGTTTTGTCGCGCGACAAAACATCTTGTAGTACTACGTCTTCGTAGTATTATTAAACGTAATCAATAAAGTGCCGCGTCACTGTATCGTATTGTGTGTAGGGCGTTCATCAATAACGACTATTCGTGAAACAAATCAAGGTGCCATATCTTTACTTTTTCTACTGAGCGATACTAAAATAAAAATGCAGGTTATTCGTATTATATCAAAGTACGTAATATTTAAATTTGGCAAGTGCCTACAAAACAACCCTGTATAAGTTTAGAGTCAAAGGTGACGCCAAGATCAGTTATTGAGGAGACTCTAGTTACAACAGAATTGTTCAATCTATAGTCATATGTTATATAAGTTTTCTTCCTCGTAAAAGTACAGACATAACACTTAGAAATATTCAAGTCCAGTTTATTGCATAGGCAGTAATTATAAAAATTATTTAGGTCAATTTGTAATTTGGTGGCGTCGTTGGAGTTGTCAATGGTGTGAAGAATTTTCATGTCATCGGCGTATAATAATATTTTAGAATATAAGAAGCATTTATGTATGTCATCTATACATATAATAAAATGGTAGGAAAGTCAAAACTGTACATTGAATATTTTTTTAAAAGAATACTTGGGGTATGATCTACAATCGAAACAGAAACAAAAAATATAGTTTTTAGAATTTTTGTCTGTTTTTCTGTTTGTCTTTCCGGGATAAACTCAAAAAGTACTGCATGGATTTACTTCAAATTTGGCATGAAGATAGTTAAGAAGTCGGGTCAACATATAGGCTACATATTATCACGCTAGCAGTGTTATAATCGTAGGTGCGTTTGGTGCTGCATAGCGTTCACGCAGACGACGTCGCGGGCAGCAGCTAGTTAATAAATAAATTGAATAGTAAAGGCCCTAATAATGATCCTTGAGGCAATCCCGATGGAATTGGTTTAGACTTTGAAGAGTACCCATTGAGCACTACTATCTGACAGCGGTTCTCAACGTAAGAAGCGAACCACCGGTACAAGTTACCTCTGATACCCATGTATTGTAGCTTTTTGAGTAGAGTAATGTGATCAATTCGGTCGAAACACTTTGAGTAATCAGTATACACTACGTCCAGTTGAGAGCCCGCTGACATTTGTGCCGTTAAGTGTTCTGTAAAAACAAGTAAATTCGACTCAGTGGATCTGCCTTTGAGAAAACCATGCTGTTGGCTAATAAAGGTGTGCTTAAATTATGAGTAAACTTGTCTATGTATAATTTTCTCGAGAGCTTACGCGAATATGCAGAGCTTAGAGATTGGTCTATAGTTTAAAATTACATCCTTTGCACCATTTTTTGTGGATTGGCGTTATAAATGCCGTTTTCCATAACGTAGGTACATATCCTAATTTGGAACTACAAGGCTCTTAACGCAATTTACTATAAAAATTGGCGAAATATAGTCAGGTACCAGCAGATTTTTTACAATCTAGGGATTTCTTGATTCTTGATTCTGAGATTTCTTGGCTTGAAATTTCGATGTCACAAAGGTCAATTAAACTGTGGTCATTATTTATTTGGTTATTGCAACCTGTAGAGTTTATAGTAGTGTGCTGAAATGTTAAATGAAAGTAGTCACTGAACATGTTACAAATATCCACTCCAGTGTCTGATATTGAACCTTGGTGCTTCATGACTGATAGCAAAATATTTGAGTGCTTTTTTGTTTTAACATAGGCCCAGAACTTGCGAGGATCTGATGTTATATTACCCTCTGTTTGTTTCAAATATTCGTTATAAAATTCTTCTTCAAGCAGTTTCGCACGGTTGCGTAATATACAAAAGCTGTGGTAATCAGATAGGTTATTATACTTAATAAACTTTTTGTGATATTTGTCCTTGTCCCTTAGTATTTTTATTAAAGGACTACGAAACCATGGGGGATATTTATTATTAGATAAAATTTTGCTGGGTATAAACTTATCACGTAGATTACAAAGTATTTTATAAAAAAGAGATGCATTCATCAAGTGGAATCGATTCAAACAAGTCAGTCCAGTTTATCTCTGATAATTCGGTATTAATTGATTTGAAATCAGCCTTATTATATAAATATACAGTTTTTTGTGGTGTGCGTAAAACTTGTCGTTTATCTGAGCATACATGAGTGCAGAGAGCCTTATGGTGAGAGTCAAGTTGTACAAGGGGATGGTCTACTTCTGTAACAGTAACAGTGTCATTAGCAAAAACTAAGTCAAGTAAGTGATTGTTAAAGTTTGTCAAATAATTGTATTGATTAAAGTTACGCATCGTTAGATCGTCAAAAAAAATGTATTTTGTACTGCCATTTGGGGTATTCAATATTATTCCCGCCAAAAAGTTCTCATCCAACTTATAAAGTCCAAATTCTGGAAAAAAGTTGAAGTGTGTACCCGCAAGATCTGATAAGTTCATGGCGGAGAACTTTCATCCCCAGATCCTGTAACTTGGAGACCGTTGGTTGTGCAGTATGAGGTCTGAGCCGAGCGATTGACTCGAGCTGGTTGGAGATGTGCGAGCTTCCCTATCATTGTGTATACAATAGTACACAGTTTGGTAAGAAGCTGTGATGAATTACACCGGCGCTAGGCCATCAAACAGTTACCATTAATTTCTTAGGGGTCATTTTTCGTTAAGGTCATTGTTTAGGTACCTACTGAATCAGGATCTAACCAACTAACTGAGCCCTTGCGATTGTCAAATAGAATCCATTTTTCGTCACAAGTAACAATGTGATCTTCGTTTGCACGTCTCGACGCGTAATTCGCGCTGACGTTCAATCAATTCGTGAAGCACCCATCTGTTGAGCTTCCTTACCTTGCCAATTTCACGCATGAGGACGAATATTAATTTAGTGCTATTCCTTACGTGACCTCGGCTTGATTTGTGGACTTTTGAACTGATTATCGATCATGGAAGGTGTGCGTAACTGTGTGATGTGCCGTAGAGGACTTTACCACGGACGGTACCAACAACATATCCTAGCTGATAACCTGCCAAGAGAACGACCTGAATTCGCCGCATTTATAGAACAAAATGCTGTGTTAGAGGTTAGTTATTATTATTTATACTTACATTAGTATTTTTAATATTTTTGTTAAAAATCACACAAAGCACTTATGTTTATCAATGTAATAAAAAATGCGTATAACTCAAATTGTATCTTAAACATCTGTGTTTTTGTAAGTTCATTTCTATAAGTTTGTAAATATCAGTTTCATAGTCATATAAAAAATTCTGTGGCATAGAATAAATCTTATTTTCAGCTTTCATACGATAATTTATTACTCGATTCTTAAATGCCGTATTAATTATTAGTATATTATGTAACAAGTGACTGTAATTAGCAACGCTCACGAGTTACATACGACGTTTTTCAACACACTTGTGAGTAAAAGACAGACATACTTGGTCATAAAATAACAAACACACTTGATAACAAAGCTGTGAATTGTGATTGAAAAATGGCGCCGAACCTCGCGCATGCGCGTAGGTTCTTTTTTCTGCCAAATGTGTCAATGTCTGTATAGCATATACAGCCTATTTTACGTGAAAATGTTTAATTTGGAGTGGTAAATGCAAATATTTTAATATTTTATAACAAATTATTGTAAATTGTGAACAATTTGTTTGATATACATATTTGTTTTACTAATATAAGGCGCAAAAACACAAACACAATGTTTATCAATATCAATCTTAGGGTTAATGTAGACCATGCCGGGGTTTTAAAACCGGTTTTTTTTAGGCAGGTACTTGCGTCTAGGTAACAAACTGTATACCTAGGTATAGGTAAAAGATAAAACACCCCAATAACCACCGTGTGTTAACAAGAGTGACACAATGCTGTTGTTGTTCGTGTAATTCTTATCTACAATATATTGTGAATAAAATATTGTTTGATTTGTTTATAAGTACTAATTATATTTTTAATTATTTTTAGGTGGTGTTCGACAATACTCGAAGCTTGTGTCACCGATGTTGGCAGATGGCTGAGCGTGATCGTAGACCTACACAGCAAGTGGAACCAGCACGAGCGCCCGGAACAGTGCACTCTCGAGAGTATTCGAGGACGCCAAACACACCAGTGCATTGTATTTTTAACAATTGTGCTAATGTTACCCGTCATCGTATACCAAACGCGATTAGAGTAAACGTGTTTTGTGAGAGCAAATTTTTTGTTCCTGACGGAGCTAGGGTGTGCACTGATCATTTAGAAAGCTATGAATGGAATAACTTGCTGCAATTATGTAATGTGACACATGATTTTAATGACGCTCAGTTTACATCGCTCTGTGATTTGATGAGAATGGCTGCAAAAAACGAGTCAAGAATCGACTTCGAAAACAGAAGCGCTATGTCAAATGATGAAATGCACCTATGGACAGGCCGCTCATTCGAACAGTTTGAAGCCATATTAGAGCAAACTCCGTCATTAAGTGAAAATTGTAATCAGCCTAAACTGCATTAGGCATTTATCTTACAAAACTTAGAACTGGAGACTCAGACGAGAGACTGGCAACACTATTTAACATTTCTCGTCGAAAACTCGAACGTTTTTTGCCTATGGTTAGAGAATGCCTTTCCAATGATTACGTCTCGCTTCATTTAGGAGTGGACCATATTACCAAAAATAATATTCTACAAAGAAACCTTACTATCCCAAAAACTTTATTTGGAAACGAAGTAAACAGCAAAGCCATAATTATATGTGATGATACATATGTATATATTAATAAAAATTCCAACTTTTTATTCCAACGGCGATCATATAGTCTACACAAATATCAAAACTTGTTGAAGCCGTGGTAACCACGGACGGCTATATAATAGATGTCAAAGGGCCATATTCCGCCACTAAGACAGATGCCAACATAATGAGCGACATAATGAAAAAAGAAGAAGAGCCGCTGCATTGGTTACTCGAACCAAATGATGTGTTCATCCAAGAGCGAGGATTCAGAGACAACTTGGGAGATATAGAAGCTTGTGGCTACGAACATCACGTGCCACCAACTAAGGACAGAAGAGAAAATCAGCTTACCAAGGAGCAAGCTAATCAATCTCGTCTTGGTAACCATGTGCCGGTGGGTGGTGGAATTTGTGAATGGAAGAATGAAATGTGATTTTAAACTATTACGACAAAAATACTTTAATAAAACTCTATCACAGATGTTTATAGATTTTAAAATAGCTGCCTCCATTCTAAACCACTTCCACGCTCCCATCGAGGATAGTTCATACACAGAAGCCTTTTTAAGTTTAATAAGGGCAAAAATAAATATCCCCAACACGTTGTACAATTATGTGGAGGCCAAAAGATTAAATAGTAGAAGAGCTAACTTCATGCGAATCGAAGCGAATGAAATAGAAAACTTCCCAAGGCTCACCGAGGAACAAGTCATACTTTTTGCCTTGGGAACTTACCAGCTGAAGTTCGCAAGATCATATTGTAGCGAGCACTTACATAATGGCCTCTACATAATAGAGACGGTTAGGGATAATGTGTTAGAAGATTTAGCACAATATGGTTTAGACGAGGAAGCTTGGCTCTTGCGTGGACGCATACAGTCTCGTCATGTTCGAGCTAGGAAATATTATGTCTATATTTTAATTAATAATGTAAATAACAATATCTCTCAATATTATTGTACCTGTTTAACAGGAAGACGAACCATAGGTACTTGTGCTCATGTGCTCTCAATAATATGGTACCTAGGGTGTGCCCGTCATGAAGGCTTTAATGCACCTGCAATGTTCCTGAACGATGTTATATTTGATGATGATGGTGATCATGATATTTAATATAGATAATAATATATTCCTTATATACTGTGTTTTTATTTGTTGTCCTACATGATACTAGGTATAATCAGAACATGTTACTTTAAATAATGTAGTTTTAAACATAACTTAACGCAACATGTAATGATTAAGTTAAGGGGGGCAAATAACCAGGTGAGTCACCTGATGTTAACTAGTCACCGCAGCCCATGTACAATACCAGGGGTATCACAGGAAGCGTTGCCGGCCTTTTAAAATGATGTAAGCTCGACTCTTAACAAAAAATACTGTCAGATTCAAAGTCGTAGAACTCAAATACCACAGCTCGTAGATATATGCAACCTATTACATAATGAAATACATAAAAGTACCCTTCCAATAATATATGACTCATTGTTATTGCAAGGTATACCAGCTTCCATACATTTTTGCCCATCCTCCTTTGGTCACTTGTTAAAATAATGGTTGTTGTCAAAGAATTGTAAAATTTAAATAAAAAAATATTGGTTATAAAATTTTATTTTTATCATGAATTGAATAGCCACATTATTCTTAACCTTCTCTTAAAATGTTTTCATCTTCAAAAAAATAACCCTGTTATAATTTAAACGAAGTAATAGTAAATGTAAAAAAAAAAGTATAAAAAGACTAGTTTACTAGTAGTCTAGTAGTTGTCTGGTAGAAATCGCTCCTCAGCGATAAGACCGCCAAGTTTTTATTTTTAGTGTAAGTGTTCTTTTTTCTTTTACTTTACCTGTAAAAACTGAAGTGTAAATAAATAAAAATAAAAAAATAAATAAATAAAAAATACTCTTGTAAGACTAAATGAAATGACTGAATCGTAAATAAATAACTTCACGTCTGTATCGTTTACGGAGTAGGCAGAACACCAAAGGCTATAAAACATCTCCAAATTCTGTCACGTTTGACAATGGTCATCTATCCACTCCTTCTATTTCGTACCAAAAAAACTGTCAAAGTACTTTGTACGACTTCTTGGAATATTAACTATGACCTATAGGAAATTTCTATCTGCGTCTGGCAGAAGGGCGTAGTCCGATGGCAAAAGGGCGTGGACTTATTTGGTTCAAGAAGAACATCCGCGCACTCTTCAAAATGTATTTTGTGATTATACAGGGTTAATTTTAATGAGTGCATCATCTCCTAGCCGGCAGCCTCTCCACATCAATGCCAACAACATTTGTTCTACAACTTTTTAAAATTAACAGCTTTTTAAATTTTATTTTTCTTATACAAAAATATTTATAGCTTCTGTATAGAGGCGTTACTCTATTTACTTTGAACGTAGGTATGCCACCACAGACATGCATCTACATAGACAACGCAAATGCATGTACTTTGCGTGTCCGAACCCTGACCAAGCGTCAAGGTTAGTCGCCGCTCGACTCAGTCCCCGCGTATGTATATCTGCTACAAATCGATTTCATAATATCGATATCGTTCTTAATAATCGATTTCATCGGCGGCATCGGTGTATTTGAATCGGTTTGTATTTCCCAGCATAAATATCAGAAGGTTTCGTCACAGGGGGGGTTAAAAAGTCGGCACGTTTGGTTTCAATACAAATCGTGACACTTGCGTTGTCTAAGTAGATGTATGTCTGTGTATGCCACGCACCTTGAACAGTAAAATATCACTTCAAAATAATAGTTGGTACTTCTTGCAAAATGTAGAGTAAAGTGCAAAAAATTTTGTTTTTATTTTTTGTTATTTATCAAGATTTGCAAAAAGTCATAGAACAAGTATGTATTGTTGGGATTAATGTGGAGAGGCTGCTTTTATTAAAATTAACCCTGTATAGCCAAACAAGCAACCTTATGTCGATGCTCAAAACTGTGCAAGTTTTAATTTGTAACGTCATTGTTGGTAATGCGTTTACGGTTTCTTTAGCTGTCCAATTCCAGCGCTTCTATTTGGTAGATACTTGATGGAACTACCCGTAGAGCCATCAGCGGACTTTCGAGAAAATTCCAAATTAGATAGAAAGATGGATAAAATATTTATTTCTATCAGACTCACAATATGATGAGTTGCAGAAAGATGAAAAAAAGTCATACAGAAAAATATAGGAAATTACAGATGTTTGACAAATATTAGAAAAAAAAAAAAACAGAAACATGTACAAAGGAAAGAAATTAATAATTGTCGCAATTAATGTTTACAAGTTTGCAACCCAAAGGATGCTGATGCAAAGTGGCGATACCACAGTGAATCGACACTTTAGCCACTCATGCTGCAGGCTTGAAAAACACGCCTGCATTTTACACGGGTTCAATTTTACCAAGTTGGACCCTCCAAAATTGTTCACTTTCCACACAGCCAAAACATAAATAAATAAATTAAAATAAATTAAAATCCCCAGACAATCGCACCAAGTACATGGCCGAAAAGTAAGCATAGCGATATTATGATACCATGTAGCGAACGAGGACCCACTTTTTTTTTTACTTGGGGAAATCCTCCATGGATACGATGACGCTTGGGGGAGCGACAAAGTTATGTCTCGACTTTAACCGACTAAAACCCCAAGGTGTTCCTCCTCCGCGCCTAGTGGTAACACCCGTTTGCTGGCGCCATCCGCTTGCGCGGAACCCTCAACATGCAGCGTGCCGAGAACACCAGGCACGCCGCACCTCAGCGAACTCCCTTGATACCCCCGTATCCACCGCCCAGGGACTTCACTATGGCCGAAAAGGGTCTAGCCAGAATCTATCCCCCCCCACGGATGAGGCATCTCAGGCTCCCGGGGATTGGGGTATTTTTTTTTAAAACAGAGGTTGTCTTCCTCGTAGCCGTTAGGGCCCCGGTCCTGTTTCTGCCCAGGATTACGGGTTGGCCGACATCTCGGAAGCCGAAGCAATCCAAGGCTGCCGTCCCTCCGAGCAGCTGGTGGCTCAAACCAGTGCTCCCCTCTCCATGTCCTCCTCAGTTCCCCAAAGAATAGAATAGAATAGAATAGAATAATCTTTATTGTTGTTCAGTTACACAATTCTACAATTAGCTTATAAACTAAATTTCACAAAAAAATCTTAGAATAAAAAGAAATAAAATTATTATAACTAATCAACAAAAGGCGACGCCTCAGCTTAATGCTTTACTACATATATAGCAAAGCGCTGATTTTCAGACGCTGCCTGCGAGTCTAACCTAAACTGCTTATTCATCAGCATAAAATATCATACAGGTGTAGGTATATAATATGTATTAAAAATTAAATATAATCAAATAATAAAAAGCCAGGAAAACGTGAAACACAAAAAAAAAAATATTAATAAATTTAGATAGAAAAAGTTAGAAGTTTCCACTACGTTTTATAAACATTCTTCATGAGACAATAAAAATAATTTATAATGTTTTTTAAAAGTATTTTTAGATAGTGGTCGTTGTAGAGGTGGGGGAATATCGTTCCAGCACTTAGTTGCCAAGTAACGGAAACTTCCACGAAACGCCGCAGTTTGGTGCCCTTGCGTCTTTAGTCGATGCCGAGATGCTCTTGTGTTGTAGGCATTATCTTCAGAAGACCAAACAAGTTTATCAAATAGATACTTAGGTACACCCCGCGTCACCACAGAGTGAACTAAAGTGGCAAAATTTAAATTTCTACGTGAGTTAATGTTGAGGATTTTGGAATTGTTCAAGTAGGGTGTTATATGAGCTCTATACGGAATCCTATAACAATACCTATAACACGCATTTTGTACTCTTTGTAGCATTTTCCTAGACAAAGCTGTTGCTAGTGGACCAAACACGACGCTACCATAGTTTAGCTTGGATAAAACAAGAGTTTCACAGACAATGGTTCTAAGTTCTGTGCTTAAATATTCACGAATCGTGTACATCACTTTAAGGCGATAAAAGCAAGATTTTACCAATTCTGAAATATATTTATTAAAACTTAATCGATTATCCCAAATTATTCCCAGGTTGCGAGCTTCATTAACCATGGATATCATTTTTCCGTCAATACTTATAGAGAAATTAATATTCAGTACTTTTTCTATTTGTTTATTAGATCCTAAGATCATATACTTGGATTTGTGTGGGTTTAATACTAAAGCGTTGCGTTTTGACCATAAAGCTACTCTATTGAGATCACTATTAAGTTGTTGTACAGCGAAGTGTGTTTGATCAGGATGAAAAGACGTATAAAGCTGTGTATCATCAGCATACAGGTGAAAGTTACAGTTTTTAATATGGTTGACAATGTCAGCTGTGTAGATTACGAACAGCAAAGGTCCCAATATAGAGCCCTGTGGCACGCCTCTTACTACAGGAAGCAAATGTGAGTATAAAGGCAAACCATCCTCTTTGTAAAGCCTGACACATTGCTGCCGTCCAGTTAGATAACTATTGAACCATTCAATGACAGATCGATCTAGGCCATAAAAAGATAATTTAGACAAAAGCAGGGGTATGTTCAAAGTTTCAAAGGCGCGCGAATAATCCAATAGAGTGAGAAGAGAGGCATTACCCTTATCTTGTTCGAATAAGATGCTATCTGTTACATCCAACATGGCAGTTGTAGTGCTCCGTTCCTTCCTAAACCCAGACTGCTTATCCGGTAAAAGATGATTTTGTTCAAAAAAATAATTTAGCTGACGGCTGACTGCCCTTTCCAAGATTTTAGATAAGAACGAAAGAATACTAATGGGTCTTATGTCAGCAAAATTTAAAGGAGTATTAGTTTTAGGGATTGGTGTAACGAGTGGAGTTTTCCATGCGTTGGGAAAAGTTGATGTTTTAAGCGACTTATTTATTATGAAAGTAATCACTGGCAAAGTATGAGGCAAGGTTAATAAAATCATGTCTTTAGTGATACCATCATAGCCTAACGAGTTTGATTTGATTGATAAAATTATTTGTGCAACTTCATATTCAGAAAGAGGTTTAAAAACAAAGGATGCTCCAGAGAAACGGTGGAATTCAAAATAAGTGAGTTCTGAGAGAGGTACATTTGATGGTCCAGGTATATTAAGAAAATGTTTGTTAAGCTCATCAGGGTCATTTAAAGGTGCCGGAAAACTGGAAGGTATGGAATCAAAATTTATATTATTTCTCAGATTCTTCCACATTCTTTTGGAGTCCCCCCTACTCCTATTAATATTATAATCGAAGTAAGCCTTTTTTTCGCTAGCCTGGACAACAATTTTTTTCATATCCATGTAATACATTCTATGACTGTCTTTTTTTGTCTTACGATATCTCTTAAATGCAGCATTTCGTAATTGTATCATTTGCTTTATTGTTGACGTTATCCAAGGCAAATGCTTTTTATTGTGTAAAACATTAGTCAAAGGGGCATGTTTGTCAAAAAGTTTTACCACAAATAGGTTAAATTTGTCCACAACTTGATTAACACTACCTATATTTAGCAATGACTGAGTGTCAAGAGAAAGTAAGTCCTTATTAAAGGCTTCCATATTTATGTTACTTAATGACCTGTAATTGATAAATTTACGAGGTACTTTTTCCTTTTTTATACTAGCAATACAACTAATCATAGAGTGCCCCAATGACCCTGTGATATTATTGACCGAAACATTTAACAATTTAATATTGGTGCATATTAAATCGATGAGAGATTCAGAATTGGCAGTGAAATGTGTTGGTTCGGATACCATTTGCTTTAATCCAGTACAGCTTAAAAATTGATCCAATTTTAGTGTATTTGTGCCATTTGTATCATTAATGTTAATATTAAAATCACCTAATAAAACAATATTCGTAAACTTTGAAAAGCAAGCAATAGATTCAGTCAGGGCGTCAATAAAGTCATCTACTACTATCCAATGTGGACGGTAAGCTGTACCGATCAATAGTTTTGTACCATTAAAAGAAGAAGAAATCCACATCTGTTCTATCGGTGCGACAGGGTGCCGTAAAATACGTATTTTAATTTCATCGCGTATATAAAATCCTACTCCCCCACCTCTACCATGGCACATATCTTTAGGGCGAGGTGAGTTATAAAACCTATAACCTGGGACTAAAGGTGCTCTTCCATATTCACCCTGACGAATCCAGGTTTCATTAATTGCAATAATATTAGGACAAAAAGTTTCTAAGGCCGCTGCAAAATCATCATGACCTGTAGCGAGGGAACCAGCATTGAAAAGGGCTAACTTAACATATTTATTTTTATTCAACATTGTAAGATAAGAGATTAAAGAAAGGTTTATATATATAAGGAAAGTTACAATAATTATCAGTGAAACAAAACAAAGCAGCGTGGAGCTTTGAAGCTCGGAACTCAGAAAAAAGAAGCACCATAAATGCAAAATAATGTGCAGAAATCACACACTTAAAGTTAAATAACAATTCAATGCCCATATATAAAAAATAATCACGTACTAATACTTTCGTAAATAGACCAAACATACACAAGTTATAGTTAAATGTAGAATTATATGTAATATAATATGATTTCAACAAAAAGCAAGCCTGCAAAAAGGTATAAAAATATCTAATTAATAAAATGAAAAATTTACTATTGACTATCTCTAACCAAGCTTTTTTCAAAAACACGATTAATGTCCAACTTAGACCGAATGCGATGAGCAGAAGTGTCGGAGTTTTTCCTTGCAAAAATGCGCCCCTCTCTTGTCCATACGTACTTCCACTCGCAGCGACGCCCATACTCTCGTACTTGATGGAATAATTCCCTACAGTGTTTAGAGAGCCTCTCGTTGACATAAAACTTCTGAGGGGGCCCATTGAGGCCCAGGTCCGCCGTGTCAGCGTGGCGGCGCACGCGCGCAGCGCGCAGCAGTTGGTCGCGAAGCGCGCGGCGCACGAGTCGCACGGCCACGGGCCGCGGCCGCGGCCGCCGTACGCCGCCTTCCCCCTCAGCCCCACCACCGTCAGTGAACGCACGAGGCATTCCTACCCGAGTTGCGTGTACTAGATCCCGGTCCTCTATAGTTACACCAAGCTTATCACCAATAAGCATAACTAAGTGGTTGAGGTTTTCATTAGCACTCTCTGGTAGGTTAGATATTTCTACATCATTCGCAAGTAAAATCTGGTCGCGCTCAAATATTTCTTCTTGTAGTTTAACAATATTTTGTTCAAGGATTGCTAAAGCATCAGGCGATTGGTCTCTTATTTGTTTCTCCAAAGTATCAACCCTTGTCTCCACAGAGTCTATCCGATGGTTACATGAAATAATAGATTCTGATATATCCTTTCTAAATTCATTTATCTCCATCCGCATCGTCGAAATTTCGGTTTTCAATAATCTAATTTCCTTAAGAATCTCTAGCTGCGGTCCATCGTAAGTATAATTAATTTCTAATGATTGTTTCTCCGGTGTTTTATTAGATTCAGTAACAAAATCACTGCAAATCGATTTGACTGGTGTCTCAGCATTGTCCTTTGGCTTCGGAGCTTTGAGTTTACATCCAGGACATGACCACTGGTTATTAACCTTGGCATTATCTGGTATCCCGACGCATGACCGATGAAACATGATAGTACACTTATTACATTTGGCGGCTTCGGAAATGGTAATAAATCTTCCGCAAGCTCCACAACTATTCTTTGGTGCCATATTTTGCCACAAAAACAAGGTTTTCTGTTCAAAAATATTTAAAAAGTTATAAGGAATAAAAAAATAAAAATAAAAAAAAGTACTTCTTAAGGTCTCGAACCGGGAACGTCTCTATCAATAGTCAGAGTTCATAACCACTCGACCATAAGGACGTCACGTGTGTAACTCAAATTAAGCAGATAACTTTTATGATCATATACAAAATCACTTTGGCTATCCAACGGTCTTGCTTGTAAAATATAAAACTACCCACTATACGTGCACTTTTTGTAGACACTGAGTATATTTTTGTTTAGATTTTAACAGATGTTTTGATTATTTTAGATTGATCACGAAGGTAATAACGATTATTAAATATCACGATTATCACTTTCACTGTCTTTTACTTCACTTTTATACCGAAATATCGCTGGTTTATATTTAATTACGTAGAACGAAACCGGTAACATACCGATGCGATGACAGCAGTTTAGAGACTGATTCTCAGTGAGCCGCTGATTCTCTTTTGGGAAACCGACGAGGGCCCCGCAGCTGATTTTGGTCCGCGCCGTCGAGCCGGTAACCCCATATCTGGGGGTATTCCCCTATCCGCCACCTGGGGACGCGCCCGATGGGAGATCAGCAATTCCACACGGGGAACTAGGTCCCCCTAGAATATAAAACATAAATAGATACACACCCAGACACGGAACATTTTTTTTTCTTGTTCCGTGCGGGAATCGAACCCGCAGCCTCTGGCGTCTGAAGCAGACAGGTTTACCCCATCGCCAAAGTGGTCGTCAAAATCAACCCTCTTAATATAGGACATTCTCAATCAAGATTTCTACGCTAAACTGTTTTCAGTAGACTATACAAAATTTTAAAGTTGGTAGATTGCAAGAAACGTTGAGGTTTCTCGACAATTACTATGGATATTAATGTCCAAAATTGTTTGTATTCTCTCCGCTATATGACATTAAAAGCGTCAAGTCTTTTCTTAATGAGTTTGAGAAATCATCATTTTATTTATGAGCATGACAATATTTTTATATATATATTTAAATCAAAATATAGTGCCATAAAAACAGTTTGGAAGTCTTCAAAATCTTAGGGCGGCTTGCGTAACATTTGGTCTAAACAGAATTTAGTTAAATGAGTTTATCTTGCTAAATATGTTTAGCCTAAACACAATTAAAAAGGTCTTGCTCACGTCCGTTTGGATGGTAATTTAACTAATCGTAGTTAGGGAGTCGGTAAAGCAGTTTCTTGCGTTCCTTTTTACGTTTTCGTGCGTTGTACACTTGACTTAGAGCAAAATGGTTGAATTTCTTAAAGAAAAAATGCTTGAAATGGACCTACGAGCTTTCAATTGTCACATAAAGTCACACAAATTGTATTGTTGTGATTTGTGAAGTGTTCGCGTGCTATTTCTTGTGGTAATTTTTATTGCTAATTATTGTTTTAGTTGAGTTCATTGATAATTACCATGGCAAACGAAACCTTCTGAAGAATTTGTCGTCCGAATACATTCCAAATAAGTCTGCTCTTTCGTAAAACAATTCACTCGGTCTGTTGATATATTCTATAATCTCCTCATCGTCGTCAGAATACAATTCCCACAAATCCATCTTACAAACTTCCTAGCGAACTCTTTACAATCTTTTATAAAATAACAGTAAAAATTCTATAACCTCAAAATGATGACGCTCGATTGCTACTAAACGTATTTAGCGACGCTAAATCGCCATCTTTAGGTATTTAACTTTGACAGTTCGTTAAACGTGATTAGAACCTAAATTTTTGTTGTGCAAGACGCTAATTATAATTAGCAGACTAAATGCGTTTACGTCGCTCCTAAACTGTATTTAACGACGATGCGCAAGCCGCCCTTAGTTTGTTAAATTAAGGTTATAGTGTGCTCTTGAATGGTCTATGATCTCAAATGTGCATCGCAACCGCTGCTGTTCATTAGAAACTTTTATTGGTCGACTCAATTTATAGGGTAACAAGATTGATTTTGATTCAACAGCTGGATGCTCGAGTTAAATACATCCAACCATCCGTCCTCAATGGTAAATGTTCGTAAGCAAGTTTGAGTTTTGAAGAATTTATCTCTAAAAAGGCAATTAATAGTTTTTTTTTACATTATGAATGTTTATTTCCTTTATGACAAACAAATTGATTCTGCAAATGGCAGATCGAAATTTGGAGAGCTCAATCACTTCTTTTGATAATTTATTTTCTTTCAAGTCGTTTGATGGCCGACTTATTGATTTAAGATTCCGGTAAAACATGCCGCTGTTATTTCTGGGTAATGTAAGCCACATTATACGAACGGTGAAGCAATGTTGAGAATGGACCCGTTGTGTATTTTTTTACTAAATACAAACAGACGAAAAACCAATATTTTTTTCTGCTATCCTTATGTAATATATTAATGTTTAATACAGGGTGCTACAAGCGATTGATTGACCATTTGACGTAAATCTGTAGACAATAAATCTTAAAATCAAAATTCGTGGAATTAATTATTTAGGCGTTCCAAAAAATATTTTTATGATTTAAGTTTCAATAAGGAACCAGTAACCAAAGAAACTTGAAATCAACCAGGATTATGAACCGTATGCGGATGCGAGATATTCTACCGATACACTACTATAAAAATAAATCTTTGAACCTACTACTTGAGGATAATCCCCTCGCAAATCTTGCATATCTATAAGTTTACCTGCAGGACTGTACCTGGCTATATTGACTGCTGTGTCCGGTTTCCTGATCTCAATGATAATTGCTTTATTCAAAATCTATTCCCGATCTTTTCAGGCTTTAGGCCCCTAAGGCTCCAAGGGGTTTATTGAATACAGTCCAGCCGAGTTTCATTCAACGGTTAATTTCTTGCATGAAGTTTGACTTAGTTTATGTCCCCTGTATCTAACCCCCCTCCCTAGTATGGTATATTTTTATTGTAACAACTTGAAGTTAGCCCCGAAACCACCTGCCAATATGAATAATTTGCCCCTGAATCAGAAATACTAAAATGAGTGACTGTATCTTTTTTGGTGACGTTTATGACTTATGTGACGTTTATGTCATGATATACAACCTCCGACACTGAGGAATCAGACTCTTCCCAGTGAGAACAACTATACAGGATTATTCTTGAATATTATAGACTTTTAAATTGTAAGTAAAATGTTGCAGACATCCACTATATGTCGTTATTCTAGATATAGGCCATTCGGACATCATTAAACTATATTTTAAATGGAAAGAACGAACTGTGAACTTATCGCTGTCAATTACTGTTGGACTAAATAAGCAAAAAAGTGAGTAAATCGTGATCACAAGAAATGAAGTTAATTTAAACTTTCTACCGTTGATTCAGTTGCGGACCAGATTTGATATGACATTCTTACAATCGGTTTTTGCAGATATAGATTTTTGGACCAGCCAGAATCTCCGCTAGTACCTCTATATGATCTTCATAACAATCTCAAGCTACCTACCTTGGAGATTAAAGGCGTAACGCAGTTTTGGCCATATAGATTTGAGCTGATTAAATATAAATTTGTCTGTCTGTTATATTTCCATCCCTTTATATCTATAACCACTAAAGATATCGACATGAAATTTGTAAAAGTTTATAAACTATAGGGGCGATAAAAGTCTTTGGTTGTAAACATTTTTGAGAAGATGATTGCCGTTTATTTTTTTACCGTTTCGTCTCTACATAGGAAACCCAAAATTGTGGTAGAGTTATTTAAATCTATAAATAATTTGACATGTGACGGGTATAAATGTATATTTTTTATGGGTTTTTATTTCCATTGGCATGATGGCGTTTCGTTTGAATAATGGGAGTTAATCAATTAAAATAGGAATTACTCAAAAGGGCTTGTATTGTTTAATTTGATTTGATTCCTTTTTTTTTATTTTACTTATATTTTTTAGAAGAAATATGTACCTTTGTTGAATATTTCTCTTAAAATTTCCACTTTATTGAGGTTCTGGGTTCGAATCCCAGCCAATGCTGTCGGGTCAGTTTGGAAAATAAACCCTGGCAAATAATTCAATTCAGTAAAATGACAGTTCCAGTATGCCCACTTTAAGGAGGAAGAAAAATAGTGATGCTAAAAAATAAATAAATGAAATAGAAATAATGAATGTTTTTTTTTGATATACTATCTTAAGGACATAGGAGAAAATATAAGGATGATGATGATACTTTAAGTCACTTACTTTTTTGTTGTCTTTAAAAAATTGCAAACAACTAGTTTTACTTCTAGTGAGACCGTTTTATAGCGCTAGATATGTTTGGTAATTATTGATTTTCGTTAGTTACTGTAAAAATAAAGTACACATCTCAAATTCACGTATTTATACATTTGTTGAAAATTTTATTCTTAACGAATGAAAAAGATCCTTTCAATTTCAATCATTCTCATTCAGTGCCTACGAAGTTTTTAACTGGTATCATTATTTTTCTATTTGACCTCCGAACTGTCAGTTCACTGCATTGAATTATTTGCCAAGGTAAAGAACTACCTAATTGGATCGGGTAAAGGTGAAGGTGTACGGTCTCCATATCATAATCTCATTGAAGCTTTCATAATGGTTGAATAGTCGGAGTTATTATTTACTTTTACTAATTTCTTACTACGCGTCTATTAAAAATCTGTATTTAAATTATAAAATTAAAGATATATTTACTGTTAGGCCCTTTGTTAATAATACAAAAATATTTCAGATTTCCGGTGTAAGGCTTTCTGCAAGAAGAATGTTTGCTAGATTTAGCAATGACTAGCACTTCTCCAAAGTCTTCCCTGGCGAAGCTGGTGCTGTATCCCAAGACGAAACCCTTCAGAATATTGGTGCTGGGCCAGTCAGGAGTTGGAAAATCTGGTAATTGAACAATGAACCTTTATTTTTGTCTCGCAGGGAATTTTTTTATGTACACGGTTGTATTTTAGTCACCAGCCAAATTTTTTATGCAATAAGTATCAATATATAGGAACGAATTTTGCAAGAAAAAGGTATGTTATTTGCAAGAAAATGAATTTTTTTTTTTTTTATAAGTGACTAAACCCGCGTTTGACCTCAATCTCACCTGATGGTAAGTGACGATGAGGTCGAAGATGAAAGCACACGGGCTTAGGAAGGAACTGGGTCTTTATACAATATTGCCGGAACACATTACCGCCGGAGCGGTAACATTTGGCGGCAGACTTTATATAAAGGGTGGTCGCTAGCCAGGCGGACCCAGAAGGGATCCTACCACCAAGCAAAATAAAAAAAAAATATATTTACTACATATATTAAAAAAAAAAATAAAAAAAATTTATTTACTTCATATATTAAAGCATGGTCATTCTAAATTATGAATGAATACCATTACAATAAAGACGACTACGTGCCACTACAAATTATCTTGTAGTACTACGTCGTAGTCTTATCAATAAAATGCCGCGTCGTAGTAGCTATGTTCATGAATTTGTAAAATAGTTTGTAGTGAGCGATACTAAAATAAATATGCAGGTACGTTTGAAACAAAGAAAATAACATTTAATGGCTGGCGACTAAACAGCAACCCTGTACATCCGGTCGCAGCGGCCAGTTTATGTCAAACTCGTACCAACTAAAACTCCTCGGTGCACCTCATCCGCCGAAGGTGGAGCCTGCTGTAAGAACAAGTACGAGAATTATAACGGTTAATGCAGATTCATACGTTGCAGCCAGTCGCTTTAGGTAAAAAGCATAGGTATAAACATTGTGACCTACAATCAATAATAATATTCATAATGTATTCATATACAGGGTATCCCGCAAACCCTATATAATACCCTCACGGATTTATTCTAGTACCCATAATAATTATAAAAAAAAATAAAAAAATCTAAATTTATTTTTAAATTTTTGTATTAAAGCAATTATTTTCGACATTTTTTTTTCATACAAAAATTTAAAAATAAATCTGGAGTTTTTCTTTTTTTATATTTTTTCTGTAATCCTCATGGGTACTAGAATACATCCGTGAAGGTATTATATAGGATTTGCGGGACACCCTGTATAGATGCGTCAGAAGTTACCGTTAAGGTTTATTTCTAGATATAGATTCTCATTGATTATTTTATTTCGAGCGTGTGACCTTTTGTTAGAATTGATAAAGCTACTTTTAAATTTTATAACTTACTTCGCATTATTTCTAATTTAAGAGACTTGTCTTTCTTACCTAGTATAATAGCTGCAGTTTTCAGTCGTTTGCGGTTCCGGTTCATAAATACCCAATTTGTCAATTTTGATTTTAAATAATTCACAAATAGGAAATCTTCGTTTGTTTATCAAAAACAATAAATAGATAAATAAATAAATAAATATTTCTGACACTCACACAACATTATCTAGCCCAAATTAAGTTTCTTAAAGAACTAGTATTATGGATACTAGTTAACTGATATACTTAAGAAATAAATAAACATACATATTAAATAACTACATATTTTTTATTAGATAATAAACTTAAATAAACATATCAACGTCCATGACTTGACGACTAATATCTGTGTTCATCACACAAATATCCGTCGCCGCCGGGATTCGATCCCAGGACCTCTGGCATAGAAGGAAATGTACGTTACCCCTACACCAGCCAGTCGTCTGTAGATGTTGTTTCATAGCGCACCCCAAATTGTATATTGAAAATAAAAACGCCCGGGAGACGTAAATTGAAAGCACAGCTGAAATGTCGTAAATTGCAATAGAATTGGGGAAAATAAAATAGAGGAAACGTTCGGTAAGCTTCACAGAAACCGAAACCCTTTTATTTCGCTTTAACTGTGCTCCCTGGTTCCAGTAGGGAGAGGTTTTTTTATTGAATTTCATCTTTTTTTGAAGAACTGTACTATATAATAGTTGCAATTTTGAATATGATTTGTTCTATCTAACGGTGTTTAGGCTACCCGTTAGATAGAACTGACCTTAGATACCTACACAATAAAAATGTATCTACTACTCTATTAATATTAATCACAACCACAACGTATTTAAAACCAATATCGCCAGAATAGATCATATTAATGGACGACCACTTTGGCGTTGGGGTAAACCTATCTGCCTCAGACGCCAGTGGTTGCGGGTTCGATCCCCGCACGGAACCATAAAAAAAAAGTTCCGTGTCTGGGTGTTTATCTATTTATGTATTTATATTCTAGGTTCCCCCCTAGTTCACTATATGGTATCCCATAACACAAGCTATGCTTACTTTGGGGCCATGTAGTTGGTGTGATTGTCTGGGGATTTTATTTATTATTTTTAAAGAGACATGCAAAAGCTATATCCCAAAGAATAACCCTAAACTTTCGAAGGTCCAGAGTGGATATATGCCCTGAAAATGTAATTATTTGTCATAAGACTTTTTAACATGAAAAAGTGTTTGATGACTCATCGTAAAATCGTGAAACAGTGTTTTCTTATAACTCCGTGGTGCGTACAGATTTCTGCAATGGAACTAGTAATGTAACATTCTGCGCAGGTTGCGTATTTGGACGTGTAGTGTGCAGAATTTTACATTACTAGTTTGATTAGAGCAATCTGTACGCACCATAAACGGTAATACGCTATGGTGAAGTTCAATAAACTATTCTGAGCACCAAGAACTACCATAATTAAATTCTCAGACAAGCACGTCAAGTTCATGGCCCCAAACTAAACAAAGCTTGTACTACTGGATACAATGTTGCGGGTTCCCTTCCCGCACGGAACAAGAAAAAAATGTTCCGGGTCGCTTAATAAACGCTTATACAGGGTTGTTTTTTGGCCAAATTTAAATTTTAGTTTCTTTGAGACAATATAAACGTACCTGCACATTTTTTTTAGCGTCGCTCAGTACAAAAAAGTAGAAATATGGAACCACAAACGTTTTTGAAAATAGTCGCTGTTGATGAACATAGCTACTACGACGCGGCATTTCATTGTTAATAGTACGACGTAGTACTACGAGATGTTTTGTAGTAGCGCGTAGTTGACTTTATTTTAATGGTAATTTAGAGCTTAGCTTAACATGTTAGCGGATATATTAATTTCCTTGTAAAAAAAATACTTTTTTTTTTGCAAAAATCGTTTCTATAAATGATACTTATTGTGTAAAAAAAATTTGGCTGATGACCACAATTCAACCCTGTATAATCGTTATATTATAGCTTGGGGTTAAAGGCATACCACTAAACCTATAAAATACACTAACACTACATAAAAATATACTTTATTTATAGAGAAGTTCATATTTTACACAAGTTATTGACTTTACAGTGGTAACCTACGCAATTTCAAGTCAGTAAAATAAGATTTGATCATTGCTCTTGTGTAAAGTGGATAGACTTTTAATTGAGTTTTGATAACATACTAAATTAAAATCAACTTATACAATTTAAATATTCCACTACTTTTGAGAATTTTACGTAACACTCTCGTCTTACGTACAGAAGGCAGCAGATCAAGCGTTACAAACCCTAAAAAATTGCTAACAATTGGTTGGAGAAATTTGACAGATTTGTAACGCTTGATGTGCTGCCTTCTGTACATTGGAATCTTTATCTGTGTCCTATTAATTGTATAACTGCCCGAGATAATACAAAAATCAAGAACAAATCCATATTAATATTTTGATTCATATTTTTATTTTAGCATCATTATTATGTTATACATATGATAGTAGTTGGTATATCGTGGCAATTATCTTTAATTATTACCTATTTAATTCAAATTTTAAAAAACAATTCATGAATGCCAATCAGAAGGAATAAAAAAGTCGATTTCATCATTCAATTTTTTATTATTTCAAATGATGTGCACAGAGTCCACAGATATCTTGGATTTATTTTAGGGATAGTTTTCCCCACAGGGTATTTTTCCACTTTTAGTTGTAATGCTAATACATCTTGCAAAAAACAATTAACCTAATGATAATGATTTCCACGGACGCGGAGACGTGACCAAGTCCGTGGAAATCATTAATTACAGTACCTTGGATTACTTATGCTTTTTCGACCCGAGGCTTAAATTCTAAAAGCCTATTGTTTAATTCATTTGCCGATACGTCCCTTTGTCCGAAAAACATCAACCTACAATGATGCCGAATAAAAAATAAATATAAAAATGTTAAGAATTTTCACGTGACACGATAATCTATCAATTGATACATTTCGGTAAATACAAAGAGTATTTTTGCTAAGGTATTGTATATGTTATGGACCAAGCGATTAATAATATTCGGGCATTATGAATTGACTAGCTTCATCGGGCTAAGTGACAAATTACTATCTTAACTTCATTATTTATCATATTGCATGGTCATTATTATTTTGTCACTTTTCAATTTGTCAATTTGATAATAAAGCAAAATTTGTAATATAATATTTACAAACTGAGGTGCTACAAACGTTATCGCGATATAACGTATGTCGAGGATCCCACTGGTCGCTCACTCAGTAATACAATCGCACTATTAATATTTCATACCGTTCAATTTCATATCTTTTTTCAAGGTTGTAAAACAGTATCTCATCATCTTTGTCTTTTGGTCGCTCGTTTTATTATTTCCCTATTTTCAATATTACATAAATAATTTAAGTCCTTTCTTGGTTATCCAAATAATAAATAAGACTGAGTATATAAATTGTTTAACGTATGGTTTATTTTAAGTGAAAATAAAAAATACAATTTAATTATATTCTCTATTTCTATATCCCGGTCAATTTGATTATTTTAGTAATTATTATCAACTAGCCACCGCGCGCGGTTTTACCCGCGTAACTTTTGATCCCGTGGGAATTTTGGAATAAAATATAGCCTATAGCCTCCTCAAGAGTTGGGCTATCAAATGCAAAAAGAATTTTTCAAATCCCACTTGTAGTTTCTGAGATTAGCGCGTTCAAACAAACAAACAAACTCTTCAGCTTTATATATTAGTATAGATTTGCCCTCTTATACTTATTGGGCATTTTCATAGTGACCGATAAAGCCTCATTTATCATTTGGTCCATAATATATACATAGTCAAGCCATAATATGCAGAGATAAAACAAATTCATTACGAAATTTTTGGTAGTCCTTTAGGCTAATTGAACTAAGTTTCATGTTTTTTTACTGCATTCTGATTTTGAGGCAGGTATACAAAATAATAGATGATTAAACGAACTTCTAAGTGAAGTTCTATCGCTATTATATGAGTCGCTTCATTCGAAGATATTATATAACAGGTAGTCCTTTTTAGGTACTAGGTAACTTCGCACAATTTAAAGTATCATAAAAAAAAACACTGTGGTGGGGCGCCGCGTGGCATGATCCACCCGGTTCGCGCCAAGCCCTCATTCTTTAGAGACCCTAAACGAAACTTTTAAATGGGTTCTGGGGTGGGCGGGTACGTCATATCTTCGAATGAAGCGACTCATATAATAGCGATAGAACTTCACTTAGAAGTTCGTTTAATCATCTATTATATTTCGTCGCTTCATTCTTCAGATATTATATAACAGGTAGATTTTCAGAGATAGAAAGTTTTGTTTAGGTATATACTTGGAATTGAAATAAGTAAAGATATAAATATGTAATTACATATTTTATTATTATAGTACTTAATAATTAGTATTATTGCATAATGAGCTTTAAATAATCTTACTTTATTTGAGTTGCTAGAAATTATAATCAGCTTAAATTAATGAAACTTAGTGATAGTCTATTTATAGACACATAATTTTTAATGTAGTAATTTACTTAATATCAAAATACGTAATATTCAATAACTATTTTTAATATTAGGTTAAGTATTGTTCATGCCTCGATTAAGTATTGACAAAGCAAAGTTATTTTGTTGATCATCTAAAGGCCGATGGTAAAACTTTGCGAACACCTGTGAGTTTTGTGTCCACCCGGCCGTTTTTCGAATGACATCGACACTGATACCGGCCGCGCGCGCGGCTGAGGTTGACGCGTGTCGTGTGCTGTGCGCACTAAAACGCTCATGTCAATGCCGCTCGTGGCGAGCGTTTGCTTAATCCATCGACTTAGCGTCTGACTTGATGCAGTTCTGTGGGGAGCTTTGAATGTTACGAAGAGATTCCCGGAGTTTGAACCTCAGATATTTTTTGTAATAAAAATATATTCTTTTAAAGTTGATACTGGGCATATGTTGATATTGCTTTGAAAGTTTGGGAGAGATAATAAGGGCTGTTCACGATTTGGAGCGAAAGTCTTGATTATATCTGTTATAATAATATTTACTTTATCAGATTGAAAAACAATATTTTCTAATTTAATTAAAGACAATGTCTGTACTCTTTGACCGGTACATAAAGCTAATAATGTAACGAGTTTTTTTTTTTTTTTTTGTAATATTTTCTAATGATAAATTAATATTTGGATACCAAGAAGACAGTTGATTTAGTACTAAATTTGGATCCCAAGTAAATGAATATTTAAGCTTAATAGGTTTAGTTTTATAGGCTCCTTTTAAGAGGCGTTTAACACAACTATTATCACTTATCTCTTCTCCTAATAAAAGAGATAAAGCAGATCGATGCGTATTTAATGAACCGTAAGAACATCCCTTATTAAATTGCTCGTTTAAGAATCAAAGAACTAATGGAATGGATTTTTCGAAACTATTAATTCATAACCACACTTCTTGAAACCATAACTTCAATGAGACGTTGTACTGGCGAACAGTAGCGAGCGAGGCGAGCATCAACGTGAGAGCCTCTGGTGGGCAGCCGCGCCGGCTGAACGACGCCCGGAGAGCCTCGCGGCACCAAGGGTAAGGCTGGAGTGCAGTGGGTGCTGACTCCATGGCTGAGAAGGCCAGAAGGGGAATACAAGTACCCCTTCGGCTTTATCATCAATGATTTTTCGTATACATTTTAATACAAGAGAAAAGGGAGGAAATGCATAAAAATCCAAGTCAGCCCAGCTTATTGTAAATGCATCAACTGCGACTGCATCAGGTTCAGGCTTCTAGGTGACAAATAATTTACATTTGGCTCGACTTGAGAACAAGTCGATCTTAATGGGCCCGAAACTATTTACAATAAGTTGGAAAGCGCTATCCGAGAGGGCCCATTCAGTATCAGGGTTAAGTTTTCTGGACTCTTTCTTTCTTTCTTTTCTTTTTCTTCACTAGCTATACTTTTGAGACCTAACAAAACCGCGAGTAATTCTAAAAGTTAATATGAGTTTCTTTTTCACTGTTCGTCCATGAACCACTATATTTATTATTTTTGCATACTGCTCCCCAGCCTGTCCTAGATGCGTCGGTGTAAATTTCTAACTTATAATTTTGAGTAATGATTGGACAAGAAATAATATTAATATTATTTTTCCACCACTATAAATCTTTTAGTAATATCTTATTGAGATTCATTTTTGCCTCGTAGTTTCCTCCGAACTTATTTAAGGCTAAAAATTTTTGTCTCTCTAATATTTTTGTATATAAGAATCCATATTTTGTGGCTGGACAGGCTGCGATCCATACACCTATAAGTTTAGCGAAATTTCGTATTGAACAAGTTTTAAGATTAATGTACCTATTTATTAACTGTGCAATGTTATTCCACTCATCGCCAGGTAACGTAATAGACATCTGTTCTGTGTTGAACATAAAACCTATGAATTTGATTGACTTTTTTGGTACAATGTGACTTTTATCGAAATTTACAATAAAACCTAGACAATGTAATAACTTCAAAGTATCTCTTACATTAATCATGCATTCTTCATATGTATCTCCAATAAGAAGATCGTCTTAATAGGTAGTAGACTTAAAACCTTGTTTTCTCAAATGACTCATTACTTCACGCGTAATTTTTGTAAATACCCACGGAGCTACCGATAATCCATACGGCATTGCTGTGAACTCGTAAGTGATCGGCTCAGACGAATCATTTTCATGGAATTCGAATCGTAGATACTTTCTGTCACTAACAAAACTCGGTATAAGTAGATATGATTCTTTCATATCTATATTGGGTAAGTATCCATTACGAGGAATTAATTTCGAGGCTGTTTTATAAGATTCCATTTTAAAATGTACTTTTGTTACGAACTTGTTTAAAGATTTTAAATTTAGTATTAACCTTTTTTCTCCGTTAGGTTTCGGAGCTAAAAATATATTTGAAATACATTGATCATTTGAAGGAGAACAAGGTTTTATAGCCCCTAAGTCTAATAATTTATTTATAGCTATTTTCATGTCTCGTTTTTCACATGATGACAAATTATTTTTAGGAATAGAATACTGACAAATTTGAGTATCGAATGGTATTCTAAATTCATACTTTATCCACTTCAATATAACTACATTTTTAGTTATTTTTGTCCAACAATCATAAAATAAATTAATTCGACCTGCATGTACCTTGATTAATGTTGGGTCGGAGCACGCATCCTGGATGAAGTCTGCGGCTGGAACTTGGCGTTGAACGCAGAGTCCGATTGTGGGCGCTGCTGTGTTTGAGCTGCTATCGGTTTCCTCTGACCTCCCCGCCGGGTAACGAGGAGGTCCTGTCCAGTTTCCCTGCTGAGACGACCGGTTGACCGTTGATATTTGAGAGGCGACTGTTTTGGCTGGGCCTTTTTTAATTAGGGCTCCCTGCTTTTCAATGGCTTTACTTGCCTTTATTTTTTCCGGCAATGAACTTCCGAATAAAGTTTTGTCTCTTTCGGAGTCTTGTATAACATGTTTAAAGTTTGTATCCAAATTAGGTAAAATCAGTTTTACCCTATCTTTGGTTAACATAAAGTGGAGGTCTGATAATAGGCGGCATCCATCACTTACGTGACGGAGGGCCTTCATTTGTTTTCTTCCTTCCCAAGGAGGACGTCAATCCCTCGATTTATGGCGGTAATACCGTACCCCAGCTGTTGCTGAAAGTTTTGGTTTTTTTTTTTTTTTTGTCACGTGCTCCTGCTAGGTCAGTTATGGCTGCCGAGATTTCTGCATTTAATTTTGGGGCTTGCAAGTTTTTGCGGTTTTCGGGTACCGTATTTTCTATAGTTAATTTATCTTTGTCTTCTTTGGACAGTCCTTTTCTTAGTAAAGGTGTCCATAAATTTGAGAGCGTATCGTGTATTTTAGCGCCAAATTCGGGTGTATCGGAATTTGCAGCTCCAAGTGCAGTAAGCAGCTCTGGATCCAGATCGGGATTAGGTTCTCCCGATATACCTGGTGCGTCTTGTGATATTGACGGCTCCGGATTAGGGAGCGTCTTTGCAGATAGCTTTTGATCCACAGTGAATGACGCGGCAGTCTTCTGGTTATCCAGGTTTACATCATCCAGTGGTAGCGGTAACTCATACCTTGGAGGCGACATGTTTATGTCTAATTCATATTAATATAACGCCCATAACGTATTACAGACAACGAGATAAATCTCCTTGAGATTACCCGCATTTTCTGTAATCGTATTGAAAACAAAAGGTGATCGATAAGATCAAATAAAATTTATTAAATTTTACATCATTACGATATTGAGCGGATAACGTGATATATCTATTATAGATTACACGCATTTTCTGCTCTGATTTTTTAAATAACCTTGGAGGCGACATGTTTATGTCTAATTCATATTAATATAACGCCCATAACGTATTACAGACAACGAGATAAATCTCCTTGAGATTACCCGCATTTTCTGTAATCGTATTGAAAACAAAAGGTGATCGATAAGATCAGATAAAATTTATTAAAGTTTACATCACAACGATATTGAGCGGATAACGTGATATATCTATTATAGATTACACGCATTTTCTGCTCTGATTTTTTAAATAACATTTTTAAACCGAATAAGTAGGTCTTGCCTTGTAAGATTTCTTCTTCATCGGTAGAAATAATTCGCTGTTTCCGTTTTTTCTTTATTTTTTGTTCCAACTTTTTTATCTTTATATTATAATGTTGAAGCTGTTCTTCTGCTGTACGTTTAACATTTTGTAAAAACTTAAGTAAATGATTAAAGTAAATGACGTATGCTTGTTACCACGCACGAAAAAAGAATGAGAGCTTGGCGCGAACCGGGTGGATCATGCCACGCGGCGCCCCACCACAGTGTTTTTTTTTATGATACTTTAAATTGTGCGAAGTTACCTAGTACCTAAAAAGGACTACCTGTTATATAATATCTGAAGAATGAAGCGACGAAATATAATAGTAGATATTGATTGCCTTTTTATACCATGTTTTCCATATTTTATAGATCAAATAATAAAAGTTTACTAATCCATAACCAAGGACTTCAAAACCTCAAGTTTATCGTGCCGACATACGGTTTAAAACCGTGGTCACTAACGACATTGATAAGAATGAGGCAAGGCTTAAAAAATGAATCTTTATTGATCATCTTTGGCGATGGGGTAACATTGTCCGCCTCAGACGCCAGTGGTCACGGGTTCAAATCCCGCACGGAACAAGAAAAAAAAAATGTTCCAGGTCTGGGCGTTTATCTATATAATATATATTATATAGATAAACGCCAGATATATTCTAGGTTCCCCCCTAGTTCGCTACTTGGTATCCCATATCACAAAATCTGCTTAGTTTGGGGCCATGTAGTTGGTGTGATCGTCTGGGGATTTTATAAAAAAAATATATATATATATATATATGTATATATATATTTTTTTTATTGCCAGATCTTCAAATAGCCAAAGTGATCATATTTGGTGGCAGACTTTTTATGAAGAAATAATCAGGTAAAAGTAAAAGTGTCCTAGAACTGTCGCATTAGTCGCTTTATCCGAAGCTATACAGGGTGGGTCATTTTAGAAATTCCAGGACGTGATAGTTTGAGATCATGCATGAACAGAAAAAATAAAATAAAAAATAAATATTAATTATTTACAGAGTAAACCTAACCGAACGTTAAAGAATTGATTACTCAACGCATGGTTACGCTAGCGTTGGCAGCGATCCCTGTGCCAGGTCACGTGCGGCGATTGACTCAGTTGTATGTAAAGTAAATAGTAACATAGTATTATTTATCTATAGGGAATTCTAATTAAAAATTTGGTTCCTACTTTTATAACATAATTATGATCAGAATCTAGTACAGAATGATCTCCTTCAGTATCTAAAATTTAATAATAATAAATTAACCATTCACACAGAGTGCCGCGTACTTTTTCAGTTAGAAGATTGCGTATGCGATATAAAGCTTTTAAGCGATAGAAGCAAGATTGTACCAGTTGAACTATGTGAGAATTAAAACGTAGATGACTGTCGATCACAATTCCTAAATTTCGAGCTTCTTCAACACGTTCTACTATGTCATCATTAATTACGACAAGTGGATTTGTGCTAGTTATCCTAGATATTTGTTGCCTTGACCCCAGAATCATATGTTTTATATCTTCTGGGGTCAAGGTCTGGGGTAATCATAATTTGTCACCAGTCACCCTGTATATTTCAAGGCTAGATTGCATTACATGAATTATTGCTCTCGTAGTGTATGTGCGCGCCTCCTAGTTATGTATTTTGGCTTCCGGACCCATAATTGCATTCTTGTTCATCATTGCATTACAGAACTTCCCTTTTTATCTTGATTAGGTTAACTATAACCCGTAAAATAACCAGAGTTTAATGATTTGCCTTAAAACAATAGGTAGGTACATAAGTATTAAAGGTTTATTAAGTTTGATTAAAAGATATGACGAAATTTAATTACATTTAAAACTCTCAGATTTTAGAGTATTCACAAACATAAGATCTTTTCAAAGGCTAAATTATATGAAAGGCCAATCTGGTAAGCAATCTTTTACTAAAACATAGCAACTTTTCTTTACATTTAAAATTGGACGGACGGCATCCTTTATTCCGTCTTAATCTTTGATGAAACTCTAAAACTCTGCGCACAAGGTCATCTTGAGAAATGTTATCTTAATTAATATACCTACTGCGAATCAATTGACATTAGATTTGCTAATCTTAAGGCCCTCTAATGTCGACATAGGAGACTTCAAATAAAAAAAAATGCTTCTTCTTATTTATAGCAATCCGCCGTTGTTATGAGTCAACAAACTATTTTTGCCAGTATCGCGTGGTGGGGCCAGGCGCGATCCCGGGGGGGGGGGGGTTCATAGGGGACATGACCCCCCGCAAAATCATGAAAAGATGAACATCTTATTAGAAAAGAAGCTAAAAAAGATACTTCTGATTTTTAAAAATTAGTTGTGACCCCTCCAAAATTCAGATGTGACCCCCCAAAATTTCTGTCTGCGACCGCGCCTGGGTGGGGCACATCTCTGACACCTACCTGCCCTTGCTGTTGCTCAAAAATGCTGTAGGTATACATCAGTAGCCTAGGGGGATTCGAGCTATCATTGTGACCTTATATTGAATTGATTATAAACTGACTTTGAAGCTTCTAAATTTGACATTAGAGATACTTACAATTTGAAATAGTAACGTCTAATACGGCCCGATTTGTATTGAAGTAGGGGACTATCTTCCTTTGGTTGCTTAAAGTACTTTGTCACTGCCTTTTTATAAGTAGGAACTTCAGTTTTCAGTACTTATTATTGCTATAATCGTTCCACCGCTTGGCTACCAAAGTCTGTATAAGTCGCTCCAGCAAAGTTTTTAGAATAGGCGAACCAGTTTCTTTCGAGAGCCGCATGTTTTATTTTTGATTATAAACAAAAATTATGTAAGTAGTTCAGTTCAAATGCTGGTTCAGCCACTAATAATAGTTATTTATTAATGTGGATTATTGTATGTTTGACCTGACAAATAGGG
Source organism: Stenoptilia bipunctidactyla (assembly GCA_944452665.1). NCBI lineage: Eukaryota > Metazoa > Arthropoda > Insecta > Lepidoptera > Pterophoridae > Stenoptilia > Stenoptilia bipunctidactyla. Next base: position 20,885,550 of record OX101724.1, read on the forward strand.
TCTATTACAAAAAGGAAATGAACAATTTCTCTACGCCTTTTCATGAAATAAGATACTTATTTATATTTTTCGGTTGATGAGGGTTTGCCGTGAAAATTACGCTATACGAAATCTGTTATGTATGAAATATATGAAAAATATAGTATTACATAGAATGTGAAACTTGCGTTTGACTTCAATTACATGGTAAATGACTATGAAGTCACAGATGATTCCTTCACAAACGGGTTTGAAGAGAAACAGAGTCTTCTTAAATAAATTCTAGAGCACTTCGCCTGGGCAGTATTATTTGATGGCAGGAATTATCTGAAGGATAGCCGCTAGCCTGCAGTGCGAGCACAGAACTTTATCGAGTCGTATCTTTACGAATGTTCGTAGTTATAGTATGGAGACGGTTTGTAAGCAATAATTAAAATATATCCGTTGCTGCACGGATAGCTTTTAATAAATCTGTGGTTTGTTAATTTTGAATGTTTGTCAACATGTACTCTTAAATAACTGTAAAATAAAAAATTACAATGTTACTTAAAACTTGCAACCGACTCCATACTATACGAACATTCGTAAACTTAGAGTCGATAAAACTTACTGTTGCATCCTGAAGAGGTCTTGCATTCAAGCGGAGATCACTCGGATAAGTCGGTTTTCATTATCATCCAGGGGCGTTGAACGTTAAGAAAACCACCAAATTAGACAACTATCTAATTGTAAAGTCTCCTGCGTACCATATCAATAATGGGCATTGTTATATCTTTTTTACCTATTATTTTTATTGTTTTATATTAATCTTTAACCTATTTTGAGAGACTAATTTGAACAGTTTTATTTTTAAGTGTGCCTATAAATTTATATTGATTTTATTAAATTGGTTCGTAATGACGTCATCAGTGACATTAACTTCATGAACATGTGTAGTAAAAAGTGTCTGTGTGCTAAATTAATGTAATGTCACCAAATCCATTTGGTAACAAATACATAAATACAAGTAGGTAAACAAAAATATTTCAAAAAATTGTTCAAATCAACATCTAAACGATTTGATGCCATCAAGGTTAAATAAAGGTCAAATGTATTTTGTTGAAAACGTACACAACACCAATGTTTTAAATCGACTAAATTAATCAGAAACCTTATTCCTCGAAACGGTTTTTCATATGATGTAAATAAAAAAAAAATTAACACTGCCCTTTATAGGTCGCTAGAATTATTGGTGTACTGCTATGCAGACAAAAATTAATGGCCCTGCAATTTGACGACCACTTTGGCGATGGGGTAAACCTGTCTGCCTCAGACGCCAGTAGTTGCGGGTTCGATTCCCGCACGGAACAAGAAAAAGAATGTTCCGTGTCTGGGTGTTTATCTTTTTATGTGTTTATACAGGGCGTCCAAAAAAGTATTTTGGAGATAAATATCCTAGATAGAGCTAGTAGTTTATAATTTTTTTATGGAAGAACTATAAGTCCAAATAAAAAACAGGTTTCGTAGTCGAATGAGGATATTTTTTTCCAAAGTCCTTTTTTTGCACACCCTGTATTTTATAGGTTCTCCCCTAGTTCGCTACAATTTATCTCATAACACAAGCTATGCTAACTTTAGGGCCATGTAGTTGGTGTGATTGCCTGGGGATTTTTTTATTTATTTATTTCACTGGTTTAAATCATCCAAGTTTCACTGCGATTTTTTATGAAAAGCACTCGGTTCATAAAACCCACAAACACTTGAGCTAATACCGTGTGAAATTTAAACCACAGTCTATATTTATTTTTCGTTAAATGACACTTTCGCAAGATCACTTCCTTAATAAAGCAAATACTTTCAGCGCTGGTCGTAAGATTTATCACGCGCCGTTTCATCGGGGAATACGATCCCAATTTGGAGAAAATCTACGCCTTCCAAACAGTCATTGACAACGAGATGGTCTACTTCGAAATATTGGACTCTGCTGGCGACCCAAACGTACGTATTTACCTCGTTTCAATCCATTATTGTCAATTTGCAAACCAATAGCTTTTCTTTTATTATTTCATTATTTTGATTGATATTGCAGGTACAGCCTGCTTGTTTCATGACGCAATATATGTTATCCTTCTTGAAAATTACATCATAAACGTGAAATATTGTCCCAAGAATTTACGAATCAAATAAAATGTATTATCAATATAAAAAGAATCAGGCATCTTTGCTTTTTGCAATTATTTCTAATGAATGTACATATTTGCGATAATAAAAGAAAGTAACTGGATAAATTAATTATATTTTTCCTACTTTAATAATTAAACAAGCCACGTTCATAACAGCCATTAACTGAGTATCGTTTGATACGTAATTTTTATTAATATCCACTTCACTTTAGTACCTACGTAATATAATTTCAGGCTATAAATATACGTTTATATAGCAAATTCTGGTGCTCAGAGTACCGTAGTCACTAACATTAGCTACGATTCGTAGCGTTCCTTCTAATGGAACCTGAAATATATTAATAGGTACTCATTTTTATTTTATTGGTTTTGGCTTGTAAAGGGTGTCCCAAAATTTAATATAAGTATTTGAATAAGTAATTGAATGAAATAGGAATAATAAGTATTTGAATTAAATAGGAAAAAGCAGTTTCTGGTTTTATCCTTTTTTGTGGTTTTATGTTGAATCATAAAATACGAAGTACCGGGCAAATGGCCACCATGGCTTTGCTAACATGTTTTCAAAAATTTTCATGATTATTTTGCATAAATGTGACTAAATTTCGTTGTGTTTAAATCTTCTTGTAATGCTCGGCAGGTTTAGTGCTTGTTGACATAGACTTCAAATACTTCAAACAACCGTATTAAAATACATCTCACTATAAACTCAAAGACTATTTGGGTATTTCTCCAAATACAAAATTTTTGATGTGTTTGGGTATATTTCTATAAATAATGCATGAAATTTTTTGGATACAGTTTAGCTTTATTCTTTAATAGAGCAAATTATATTTTTATAATAATTGCAGCCTAGGTATAAAATAAAAAGAAAATGTTATGTAATGTTAATGAAAAATTCATATAGAGTATCCGTTTGTCATTTTCCGCAACATAATGGTCTATGTATCAATTTCTGTTCGATGAATAAATAGAAATTATAATTTTATCGAAAGGTGATGAACTGACCGTAAATAAAATAAAATTTGTATGATTACAACTACATTGGTGTTTTTAAAAATAAGAAACTAAGAAGTGTCCGGCGTATCTGCGCGTAGCTGCGCTTGACTGTACTTGGTCAGATTAATAAATTAGGAATATGGCTAGCTGTGCAGGGAGAAGCAAACCTTGCAACCAACGAGCTAAAAAGAGGATGGGCAGCTAGGTGGCTTAGATCCTGGTGTCATGAAGAAATATAGCTGATTCCTCTGTATTTGCTTTAGGTGACAGTCTGATTACAGTGCATTTATTATAGAATTTATTTATTACTTTATTAAAAATTCAATTTGTGTTTCGTGTGATGTTTTTGGGTTATAGATTAATTTAGAAAAATAAAGAGTTATGCATGATTTTAGGCAAATTTCTGATTCATCTGTGCCTGATTCGTATTATCAAACCACCATATTGATCAAAAAATAAATAAGTTTTGTGCCTTCAATCAAGAAAAGAGCCATTTTATTGCTTTATTATGCTGCAAGAAAAACTTTAATAATCATCGAATGCAGAGCATTAAAAGAACCGACTTCGTGACAACACTTTGGCCGACTAATAATGTCATCCACGTAAACATTCTCCGAAATCATACATATTGATTCAAACATTTGAAATTTTTAATGAAGTACCCAACCGATTTCGATGAAATTTATATGGGACCAACTATGAAGTATCCTCTAAAATAGATTCATAAATGTTTGAAATATCGTGTAACAAAGACAAAAAAAAACATACAGGCGAATTGAGAACATCCTCCTTTTTTGGAAGTCGGTTGAAAAGAAATTGGCCTGAAACATATTTTACTCAGATTAGTAAATTAAAGTAAATTATGATTTAATGAATTGACGGGGTTCTTACCACGATTTTTGCTTTTATTTTCACACGTCCGATATTTCGATGCTGTTACAAGCACCATGGCACCGTAAATTCATTAAATTATAGTGAAAATAACCACGATAGTTTAAAATAATTATTTCAGTAAATTTACCATAAAGACCTATAATTAAATTCAAAATCTGAAAAGAGTAACTAAAACTGCCGGAACAAGTTAAACCGCTTACAAAGATGATAACAACTCAAAAGTTTATAAAAAAACACACAAAAATCTACCTTAAAATAAAAATACAGCTATTTGTCAACAAATTCTGATTCATCTGGACTTACGATTTTTGGAACATCGATATCTTGAAAACGACCATAGCAAAACCCTCATTAAAATATATGTTGTGTGGTATATATATTTACGTATAAACATGTGCGACTAGATAAAATAAAAATATAATCTTGGCCAGATGAATCACTCAAACAATGAAATTTCGGAGAAATACCCATTTAGATGATGAACGTGGGATTGATGTCCTCTCAGGTTATTTCCAAATTGGCTTCAAAGCGGCTTGGCTGTCACATGACATTAGCAAGCACCACTAATGTTTTAATAATGTTTTTAAGTTTTGCATTTAAAATTCTCAATGCTAAAATGATGAACATCGTCAGGGGAGAGATGCAAACTGCTGGACAGAGGAATCCCTCAAGGTTCTTCACGTCACCCGGTCCCACGCGCCCTCATCAAGCGCTTGACGTCATAATTATACCTACTGTAAATAAAAGCTTTTCAGTTTCATTTTACATACATACATACATAACTTCACGCCTGTATCCCATACGGGGTAGGCAGAACACTAGAGGTTACTAAACCATCTGATGTCACGTTTGACAAATTTCGAGGCATTAAGTATAATGATGGAGAGAGATTACTGCAGTGATAAGGGGTCAGCCTATCGCCCACAAAAAAACCTCCAATAAAACCTCTGTCCCTTTACTGATTTTTACAGATTTTTACGGGAAGAGAAGCAGCTGGCACATTCTATGTTTTTCCTTTGCTTCAGTTTCAAGTTTCATTTTAATGCGACCATATTTTTTATGAAGTTCAAAATATAAATATTTTAGGATTGAAATATATATATTCAATAGGTACTAAAGCTACCTTTAAGTATTTAAAAATTTGGGACACCCTTTAACTAAGTAACTGTTCTTTTTTTTCAAATTATCTAAAAATATAAAATTAATTAAAATAAGAACGTCAGTTTTAATATTTAACTTGACATTTATTGGTTGTTATTTTCCATTCTATAAAAAACCTTTAAACGAAAGAAATCCATCAACAAAAGTTTCCTAATAGGGTAAACTTATCAATTTTCTTTTAACCAAACCAACTTTCCAGGAAAAAAATTAAAACTTTGTCCCCAAAAATATTTTGCTTTGATGCTTAGGTATACCTACGCTTTCTATCGATTTATATTGTATGTTTTGCACAATTTATTGAGAATAATTAAATTCTGTTATACCGCCAGAAACAAATCATCCACAAGACCACGATTTTCTAAATAATACAATTATAAACTTTCGGACCGTACTAAATACAAAGCTCGTCATTTATAAAATTACATTTCAAAATGGATCCTTTTGGCATTAAATTGTTAATTAAACCGGCATGTGGGTAGTTTTATATTCACAAACATATATATCATCAGAACGCTGGATAATAAAGTCAGTCTAAGCTCAGCTGTGTGGTCTTATTCAATCTCCTTATAACCTACATAACATGGCGCAGTCGTAATTTAAATAAAAGTTTTAAATATAATATACAATCGCAAGAGGCCTGAGTTTAATATAAATCTGTGATACAATGGAGACAATTCTGCATCCGCCACCGCCATTCAACTTTGAAAATAACATCGCAAATGTAACGTCGGGTAATTTGTGCAACGAGTGGAAGAAATGGCGAAACTCTTTTAATATATATTACGAAGCGTGTGAATTGGCAAAAAAGGACCCGAAAGTTCAAATCAATATATTATTACACATCATCGGAGAAAAGAGTAGAGAAATATATGGACAATTCACCGGAGAAATAAGAACCGTTAAAGAGCTATTATTAGAATTTGACAGGTATTTTATGCCTAAAAAGAATTTAGCGGTTGAAAGGCAGAAATTCTTTAAGCGCGACCAGCAAGAGTTGGAGTCTATCGATCAATATGTATTTGAATTGAACAAAATAGCAGTGAACTGTGAGTTTAGAGACTTAAGAGATGACTTGGTATGCAGCAGACTTATATGCGGTTTGAGGGATATATCGATGTCGGAGCGCTTACTGAGGGAACCAGATATTACATTGGTAAAAGCGTTGAATATTTGTCAGCTAGCAGAGATGTCGAGAAATCAAGCCCTTAATCTCAGAGGAGAGTGTAGCAGAGCGTTGGATGTGCAGCTGGTGAGTCAGTCGCCACAGTATCACCGCGCGCAGTACGAGCGGCCGCCCGACCGGTCGTCAGGTCGGCCGGCGCCGTCCCAGTCAACGGTTCGTCACTCAAAGAAAGTGCAACGTCATAAAAATGCAAACAGTAATAACTGTGGTAATTGTGGTGGATTACACAGCTATAAACAATGTCCAGCTTTTGGTAAAAAGTGTATTAAATGTGACCGTTACAATCATTTCGCGCGAATGTGTCGATCGCAAAGAAAAGTGTATAATGTGCAAGAAGACTCCACCGATCAGGTAATTTATCAAATTAATCATTACTCTAATAGGGACTGGATAGTTAATCTCAATATTAATAGCAAAATGGTTAAGTTAAAGTTGGATACTGGGGCTGACGTTAACGTTCTACCCGTTAAATTATTAAAATATTTAAACGTATCACAGCATAATTTGTTAAAAACTAATATGAAATTAAGAGGGTATAGTGGTAGTAACATTTCAGTGGTAGGTAAATGTTTTTTGAAAACTATTCACAAAAATAACGTATATTTTTTGAAATATTATATTGTAAACGTTGACTCATCTCCCATATTAGGAAAAAGTTCTTGTGAGGAATTACAGTTAATAAAACGATTATTTAATGTAAATCAGGTGAAAAGTAAAAGTATTTTAGATGAATTCCCAGACGTTTTTAAAGGTATAGGGTGTTTACCGGGTGAATATAAAATACAGTTGCGTGATAATGTACAACCGGTCGTACACGCACCACGGAAAATACCATTAGCGCTCAGAGAGCAGTTTAGTCAAAAGCTGTCAGAAATGGTGAGTCAGGGCATCATTGAAAAAGTAGAAGGGCCCACGGATTGGGTCAATAGCATCACGGTGGTAAAAAAGCCCAACGGTGATTTAAGAATCTGTCTAGATCCGCGAGATTTAAACAAAGCAATTAGGCGTGAGCATTTCAAACTACCGACTTTCGATGAAATAACGGCTAACCTCTTGGGTGCAAAGTTCTTTAGTACACTTGACGCCAAATTTGGTTTTTGGCAGACGAAATTGCACCCAGATAGCACTAACCTCTGTACGTTCAATACGGTGTTTGGTAGGTATAAATTTTTACGTATGCCATATGGTATATCATCGGCGTCAGAAGTTTTCCATAAAAAACTGTATGAACAATTCGATGATTTGGAGGGTATTTGTCTGTTTATTGATGATTTATTAGTTTATGGGCCCACAAAAGAAATACACGATGAAAGGTTACGTAAAGTACTTAAAAGATGCCAAGATATAAATATAAAACTAAATAAAGAAAAGTGTAAAATCGGGCTCGACGAAATAAAATATTTAGGTCATAGAATTACTAAAAACGGCATCTATCCTGATAATTCACACATAACGGCCATCACAAACATGCCTACCCCAAAAAATATAAAAGATGTCGAGAGGTTTTTAGGTTTAGTAACGTATGTAGGTAATTTTATACCACATTTGTCGGAAAAAACTACTAAACTGCGAGAACTTTTAAGAAAAGATATTTCTTGGCATTGGGATAGTCACCACGAAATATGTTTTAACGAAATTAAAAAATCCTTGGTTAGTCCACCCGTGTTACAATACTATAGTTTAAATGTACCCATAGTAATATCTGTAGATGCTTCTAAGAATGGTCTTGGGGCGTGCTTGTTACAAAATAATTTGCCCGTTTGCTACGCGTCGAAGTCATTAACGAAAACAGAGCAAGCATACGCGCAGATAGAAAAAGAATTATACGCTTGCGTCTTTGCCTGTGAAAAGTTTTATACATACATTTATGGTAGGTCAGATATAACAATAGAAACAGATCATAAGCCTTTGGTTAGTATTATAACTAAACCTTTGGTGAGTGCACCTGCGCGCCTACAACGGATGTTAATGAGATTACAACCTTATTCGTTCACACTAGTATACAAGCCGGGTAGGTACTTCTACATAGCGGACACGCTGTCGCGCGCGGTCGCCGTGGGCGAGCACCGCGCATCGAACCCTGCACCCGGCGACGTGCCCGATCCGCGCGACCACTACGGCGCGCAGGCGCAGCTCTGTGCGATTAGTTCATTTAATTCGTTAACGGATACAAAATTTTTAAAAATACAAAAACTTACTGAATGTGATGAGGAGTTACAAAAGTTAATAAAGATTATTAAACGAGGTTGGCCAAATGAAAAGAATAATGTAGAAAATGAGCTAAGATGCTACTGGAACGGGAGAGAAGATCTCAGTTATAACTTTGGCATGGTATGGAAGGGTAATCGAATAGTAATACCTAAAGTTATGCGTTATGATATGTTGAAAGGGTTACACACAAGTCATTTAGGCATTGAAAAATGTAAGCTGCGTGCTCATGAGCTTATGTATTGGCCAAACATGAATACGCAACTGGAAGATTATATTTCCAAATGCCAAGCTTGCACTACTTATAAAAAACAAAACTGTAAAGAACCGCTTATATCACATGAGATACCTGACCGGCCCTGGTGCAAGCTAGGTGTGGATATATTTCACTTCAGCAGTCACTCTTATTTGATAGTCATAGATTACTACAGCAAATTTATAGAAATTGCAAAGCTTTCTTCAGTGACATCTAATTATGTAATTAGTAAATTAAAGATATTATTCAGGCGATTTGGAATACCTGAAACTGTCATGTCCGATAACGGTCCTGAGTTCTCATCTAATGCTTTTAAAATGTTTTCCCAACAGTGGGACTTCAAACATATTACATCCTCTCCTAGATATCCTAGGTCTAACGGACAAGTCGAAAGGGCCGTCCAAACAATAAAAAGTATTATGAAGAAGACCACCTACGATCAAACAGATTTAAATTTAGCTTTATTAGAATATGCAAATACACCTATAAGTTCTGATTTACCTTCGCCTGCAGAATTAATGTTTAATAGGAAACTGCGTAGTATACTACCATGTAATCCTGTTTTTCTTAAACATAAATCTAATAAAAACATTCATCAAAAATTAAAAACAAGGCAGCAACGACAAAAACAATATTATGATAAAGGTACACGTAAATTATTGCCATTAAAAAGTGGTCAAAACGTAATGGTGCGAATTAATAATAGCTGGGTACCGGGAATGGTAACTAAACAAGTAGATATAAGATCGTACTTAATTAAACTGAATAACGGAAGTGAACTTAGACGTAACCGGCAACATATTATAGTAGATAATAGCGAGAGACCCACATCACTTAGTTATTTTCAATTTGATGATATTGGTAGTCATAGCAACGTCGCGTGCAGCTCCAGTAATCCATTGTTGAGTTCGACAGCTGATAATTATTGTACTCGTTTTGGCAGAACAGTTCGGCCTCCTGATCGGTGGGGATACTCAGCGCATTAAATGCCATGAACCTTTTAGCTTGGCAAATACTGCTGTGTCATAATATGTGCTACCTACCTACTTGTAAGTTGTAAAATTTATAATTATTGCATAAAAATAAAATAAAAAAGCGGATGACTGTACCTACCTATACCTATTGTATAAAATGTAATGTATGGTAAAAAATTGTAACTTAAACTCCTGGCTTATTAATTATTGACATACTTATTAATTTTTGTTTTTAAATTGAAATATTGGGATCCATTTTGATAATAATACTTTAACATATAATTAATTATAAATGATTGTGTTTTATTTATTTCTTTTAATTTAATTTAATTTTAATACCAATAACATATTATTTTTTGTTTTGTTTTGTTTTTTTTTTTGTTATTAGATCCATAGTTGTAATTAACAAATTTATTTTAATGAAGTCATCGTTGTGTTTTGTTTATTATTTTAATATAAGTACCTAATTTTAATGTCTCTGATTTAATTTCGATAGCACCTATTAATATAATTTATATGTGAAAATTATTTGATTATAAATTCTTTGTTTTTTGTGGAGTTATAAAATGCATGAAGGAATAATAGCATCATATTTAATTTTAATTTGGTTTGATTTTATTGTTTTATTTTTATATTTTTTTTTTTTGTTTCATTAATTGTATTACTGATACCTAAGCTTTATAAACAAGCGGTACTTCACGGTGTATATGTAAAGAAGGGGGTTGTGGGTAGTTTTATATTCACAAACATATATATCATCAGAACGCTGGATAATAAAGTCAGTCTAAGCTCAGCTGTGTGGTCTTATTCAATCTCCTTATAACCTACATAACACGGCATCGCTATGCTCAAATATGAAATTGTAAGCTCATTAAAAGTTATCATCTTTGTAAATGTAACATATAAAACCTAATGAAAAGATATAACCATTGTTTTTGAAATATTTAATTTAATAAGTAAGAGCCCGTAAACTAATTAATGACGTCGACCTTACAACCAAAAAAACTGCAGACCTTAGAGCATCGCATCGTCGTAAGGTTGCGTGTCTAACCGTGTACTACAGGATACATTTTGGTGAGTGCGCCAGTGCTCTGTTTGAACAAATTGAACCCTCACCCTTTTACCATCGGACTACTAGACGCAGACAGAACTTCCATCCGTATGTGGTAGATATTCCGAAAAGTCGAACTAAGCGCTTTGACAGTTCCTTTTTGATACGGGTCGCCAAGGTTTGTTTTTTTTTTTATATAAATTATGGATATTGCCTGCCTGCGTCTATTTTCCCTGACCAGTATAGTCCTAGTACTTTTAAGCGTCGAGTGAATACCACCTTAGGCTTCATGTTCACTTAACATCAGGTGGCATTGAAGACAAACGTCCCATCCATAATTTATAAAAAAAAGGTACAATGAAGTACATAGTGATATAATTTAAAATAGTAGCCGCTTCGCGCAGTTTTACCCGCTTAACTTCTGATCCCGTGGGAATTTATGTGTAAAACAGAAATAACCTTATTCCCCAGAATAAGGTTATCAAATGCAAAAAGATTTTTCAAATTAGAGCAGTAGTTACAGAGGTTAACCCATTCAATCAAACAAACTCTTCGGCTTTATCATAATAGAATAGACGATCTCTAATCAGCAAATGTCTGGAAAAATGATAAGCAAAAATGACACACAATAAGGGGGTCCTCAAACGAGTTTCAAAATAATCCCAAAATAAAAATCTTACTGGGTAATTCATGTGATTTTTGTTGTAATATTAAATGAAAGTTGAAATTCTCTTAATTATCTTGAAACTTTACACCGTAAGCTGCTGTTAATAAAGTTATGAAATATTTTATTGATATAAGAAAGGGTTCATCAAAGCATCTAAGATTTTATTGCGCGATATAATATATTAATAGACTCGCAAACAGTAAAGTTTTTCAACTTTTAGAAGTCAAACAGACCTATTGGGAAAATTATTAAGAATCTGCGAAGTATGTGCCTTATTAGACAGCCATGAGTTGTCGTTAGACTATGTTGCCAGTAACTCATACCCAAACCCATTACAAGAATATAGAATTCTCATACTCATGCATAAATAACATCTTTAAAACTTTAGTTAACACGGAAAGAAATCCTTTATATTCAAGTATTATGTCAATTGCTCAGTAAATCCTATTAAAGTTCAGCTCTCTTAGTGTAAAAATTATAAAATGTAAATACCTGATTAGACATAAGTTACACAAGATATGTTTTTTTTTTAAAGCTAGTTCTAAGGTCTGTGGATTTTGTGAATGATAAATAAATAAATCTCAATATCTGAACAAGACTATTATACAACCGAGATTAAGAAAGAGGGAACTCTGTATCTAAAAGCGTATTTCGGTACCATCTACTGTGGGTAAAATATCGGGTTGTTCCGTCTTCATACTATGTCGTCTCATCCTAATTCCTCACACATCCTAAAGTGGTATTCCGTATTCACCTATGACATTTACTTAATATTATTTCTTTATTCATCCTAAATATTGTATGCCTTACTCATCCTAAAGTAAATTTTACCAAAAAAAAGTACGAACTGCAAAACAATTTATGTTTACGATAGAAATACCTGGATATTAGAAATACATAATTAAATTAGCATATAAATGATTTAGGTGCATGAACTTTGCGCATATTCGGACCTTCTGGTTTGACGTTATCCATTAAAAGTAGAAGTGCAAGAAAAAACATGTGTGTGTCATTCGCACGTTTTATTGTACCGTCTACCGTGAGAATCTTTGAAGTTACCATGTAGCCGGCGAGAGAATGCCGTCCTGGCAGCTCCTTATGTCCATTGAATAGAGTTCATTTACGATTACAAGGAATAGTAAAGCTATGATTTTGAAAGCGGTCAGGAACTCATTATTTCTACAAACACGCGTTTTTTTTTTTTATCTACTATTATATTAGAGAGAAAGGGATGCCTTCCTCTATATTTATCTTTACCCTTAAACCAGTTTCAATTGTTTTAACGACTTTGCAAATCATCATATAAGTTAATTCATCACAATTCTTCGTTAATTATCTGTATTTTTATATTTATTTGATTATTTGTAATTAAAAAGTTTATCCATATCTATCTATCTTCTATCTATACTTATAATAAATCTGTAGAGAGGTCAATTCTGCAAATGAAATATATTTTCAAAATAACTATCAGGGGGTAATTAGTGATCGATACTGATGCCAAAAATGCAATCAGTAAAATTTTGGTCTGTCTGACTGTCTGTCTGTCTGTCTGTATGTTCCTTATAGAAACAAAAACTACTCGACAGATTTTAACGAAACTTTTTTTTTTTTTTATTTATAAGTGACTAAACCCGCGTTTGACCTCAATCTCACCTGATGGTAAGTGATGATGAGGTCGAAGATGAAAGCACACGGGTTTAGGAAGAAATTAACTTGGTAAAATTATTCTTCATACTCCTGGGCAGGTTATAGTATACATATTATCACGCTACAATCAACAGGAGCAGAGCAGTGAAGGGAAATGTTGGGAAAACGGGAGAAATTACTTCATTTTTTAAGCTTCCGTCGCGTGTGCAGCCTTAATGGTTAAAGCTACATAGAAATCATGTATGACAGAAATATTCTTCATAAAATTATATAAAAAATATCCCACTACAGTATATGTCTATATTTTATGGTTGACTCACAATAACACGTGTAAATCCCGATAGCTTAGCAGTTCGGAGCTTTCTGATTATATTTGTTTACTCTTACGTTTATAATACTCTCACTCATCCCTAATTTAAAAAATTACTTTATTACCTATTCAATAAAAAAAAAAAACATAGAAATCGGTAAAGAAACACCAAACTTATACATGAAATACGCTAATAACACATCGCGCGTGAATACTGATTATATAAGGATTATTTTTGCGTAACGGTTGCCGCGCTCGACGCGGCTCGCGGCGGCAGGGTATAAAAAGGCGGGAGGCCTTTTTATACCTTTTTTCCTTGGTGGTAGGATCCCTTCTGGGTCCGCCTGGCTAGCGACCACCCTTTATATAAAGTCTGCCGCCAAATGTTACCGCTCCGGCGGTAATGTGTTCCGGCAATATTTTATAAAGAGCCAGTTCCTTCCTAAACCCGTGTGCTTTCATCTTCGACCTCATCGTCACTTACCATCAGGTGAGATTGAGGTCAAACGCGGGTTTAGTCAATTATAAAAAAAAAAAAAAAAGGCGAGCGCAATAGTTTATTTGAATTTCTTTTGTTGTTATTTTATAAAATAGGTATTAGTTGTTTTGGTAGTGTTTAAATATTCGGTCAAATTCCAAATTTTGACTAATTTATGTTCAGTTTTTTTTTGTATTTTTTAGGTAAAAGCGTAGGTACTTTTAATAATTATTGTAGTTATAGGTATTTATTTTTCAGTGAAGTAGGTATAGGTAGATAGCATAGCACAGGCGTTTCAGCTTTCTCTGTTGTAAGTTGTACATATTTCTGGGTATAATTCTATTTGGATATTTTAGTTTAAACAGGCACTTAGATTTCCAATTTAAAAGAACGCAATTCCCAGTATCGGTGTGTTTTGCAATGACAATTAATAAGGCTCAAGGGCAGACTCTTCGTGTTGCTGGAGTAGATCTCGGTATCAGTTGTTTCTCGCATGGTCAGTTATACGTCGCTCTTTCCCGGGTTAGCAGTTCTAGAAATCTTCATGTTCACGTGCCGGATGGGTCAACTTTCAATATAGTTTACTCGGACGCTTTGCGCTGAAGTATTTTCGTTCCATAGATACTTAAGCCTCATGTGAAAGTGATCTAAACAATTAATTGGCAAATATTATAAAAGTCAATCCTTATCCTTACTAATATTATAAATATGAAAGCGTGGATATTTGTTCAGCTTTCACGCAAAAACTACTCGACGAATCATGAGAGGTACTAGAAGTAACATACGATACTTTTTATCCTGAAATTATCGCGAGCGGAGCCGCGGGCACAGCTAGTATGTAATATTCGTTTAATTCTTAAAAAAATTATATGGAATAGAGTCCGAATCGCACCTTATAAAAATATGTTACCTTTAATCGATCATAAGTAAAAAATATACATTATTACTGAGTTCATATTAAAAAATTATATTGTGATAAAAGATTTTGCACGATTTTATTCTTAATTTAAATAAATAAAAAGAAATCCCCAAACAAATACACCAACTACATGGCCCCAAACTAAGCAAAGCTTGTGATATGGGATACCATGTAGCGAACTAGGGGGGACATTTTTATTTACTTGTTGCGGGCAGGAATCGAACCCGCAAATACTGGCGTCTGAGGCAGATAGGTTTACCCCATTACCATATTACTGCCGTCATCAAATTTTATTTAATAGAACCACATAAAATAAAAATGTACTCTGCTTCAAAATATATCTTATAATAGTATTTTTGTTCAGACCGTACACAAATCTTACACTTTTTTAGGTTAAATACACCTAAATAAATAGGATGAGAAAGGCATATCAGTAGGTATTTAAAAGAAGATTTTTGCTGTAGAATGAATACGGCATATTAATAGGACGATCGAAGAAAAAATATGAGAAGTCATAGAATGAAGGCGGAACAACCCAAAATATCATGAGGATTCTCAATAATTAGTTGTCTACTTCTTAAAATATCACAAGACTTTTTCAACTGGATTTTATATAAGTAGTGTACAGTTTACACGAGCCCGTGACCGCAAGGTCTGTACAGTCAACGAAACAATCAAATATATGCGTGCAGATATTATGCGTAAAAAGTACCATATTTAATATAATAAATCATGAATATGAGAAAAATTGTATATTTCATATAAATTATAAGAAAATATAAGAAAATTATAGCTGTTATCCGACATGGTTTTATCCGACACTGTTGTTAATTTACAGAGTGGCTATAAATTTCGACAAAATTAAAGTAACATGGTAAAGTCACCGATAGGATAAAAAACAAAATAAAAATTTTGAAAAACCCACGACGCGACGGTTAAAAAGTAATTGAAAAAGAATAAAATAATTTAAAATCCCCCGACTTGTCGCAATAACATAGGTATTCAACTCCCTATGAACTTTATAAGAAGAGCGAGAAAATCCGTCGAGGGCTGCCATCAATATTTTAAATTTCAATATAAAACTACAAAACGAATTCATTCAATGGCAGCCCCAGACGGATTTTCTTAAATTTCAATAAATATTTTAAATTTCAATATAAAACTACAAAACGAATTCATTCAATGGCAGCCCCAGACGGATTTTCTTGCTCTTCTTATAAAGTTCATAGGGAGTTGAATACCTATGTTATTGCGACAAGTCGGGGGATTTTAAATTATTTTATTCTTTTTCAATTACTTTTTAACCGTCGCGTCGTGGGTTTTTCAAAATTTTTATTTTGTTTTTTATTTCAAACTTTTTAAAGAACCTAATATAGGTACCATACATTACATTACACAACTCCTCGTTCCTCATTACCTATTTAAGAACATTATACTAATCAAATCCAAAGCGATAATTGAAAACGGCTTTCAAATCGGACCAATGGTTTGCAAACAAATATTTACTGCAGCGCCCCCTGGTGAGTTGTTACCGTAACACCTATCTCAGAACATGCGCTAATCAAATCCAAAGCGATCACTGAAAACAGCATTTAAATCGGACCAATGGTTTTGCAGATAAACGGTAACATTGGCTTTTACAAACAAATGTTTACTGCAGCGCCCCCTGGTGAGTTGTTACCGCCACACCTATCTAAGAACATGCTACCAATCAAATCCATAGCGATTACTGAAAACCGCATTAAAATCGGACCAGTGGTTCTGGAGATAAATGGTAACATTGGTTTGCACAAACACCCTCTCACCCCAAACGCATATACCGTCTCCGTTCCGTCGTGGGTAAAAAGTAAATAAAATAAATAAATAATAATAAAATCTCCGGACAATCACACCAACTACATAGCCGCAAACTAAGCAGTGCTTGTGATATGGGATACCATGAAGCGAACTAGGGGGAACCTAGAATATAAATACATAGTTAAAATATACTCGTAGACATAAACGCCCAGACCCGAAACTTTTTTTTCATGTTCCGTGCGGGAATCGAACATGCGACCACTCGCGCCTGAGGCAGACAGTGTTACTCCATTGCCAAAGAGGTCGTCAAATGTTTGACTTTTTCAGAATTTGTCAGACGTTTGACACCATCGCTGTTTAAAATTAGATACCTAGTTAAAATTTTACGCATAGTGTAAAATTAGATCATACTTCCGTGTCAATAAAACCTACGCTATAGGCGTACCACAAGATATTGCATTCCACGTTTACGGATTGAAACTGTAATAAATTAACGCCCGCAGGCTCTAATTTGTGGCACTGAATGGAATGTAATTGAACTATTTCAGGAACGTGTGCGCGTCTTAAAGACACGTGTCTTAATGTATTCGTGATCTGGTTATTTATGATGGTGAAGCCTTTATGTCTGTAGTTATTTATTTAGCAATATTTACATCGGTAAATATTGCTCAATAAATAAACTTATCCGAACTCAGTAAAGCAAAAATTAAAATGGCCGCCATTTCTAAACTGTAGGGGAAAAATGCCTTTTTATTGTGGTTTTGTCGATAAAATTTATCATATTACTTGGCCTAAACGAGTCGGATGCCGGTGACCAGACACACTGTATAGAAGTTAGTCAATATTAGTCGTTATTTAGACAAATATGATGAAAAGCGACATTGAAAATTTCAATGTGTTAATCAACTTTTGATGCCGACTATACCTATCGTGATGATATGACGAGGCTAGCGTGATCCCCGAGAACAATTTTCGGCCCGAATTATGAAGGCTTTAGCGTTGATCATAATTCATGACTCAAGACTAGATTCGCTGTCAAAACTAGAGAGTCAATAAGTTTGCAAAAGTATTTCAAGTCTGAGTATGTTTCATAATACGGGCTCAAATCGATAACAATCAAATATTTATCCAGTGACTAGTGCTTCTATGCTGGACTGGGAGCGAAAGAAAAACATAGAATGTGCCAGCTGCTTCTCTTCCCGGGCATACTGTAAAAGTCAGTTAAGGGACCGAGGTGTTATGGGAGGCTTTTTTGTGGGCGATAGGCTGACCCCCTGCCACTGCAATAGTCTCTCTTCGCTATTATAATGCCTCCTAATTTGTCAAATGTGACATCAGATGGTTTTATTACCTCTGGTGTTCTGCCTACAACATACGGGATACAGGCGTGAAGTTGTGTATGTATGTATGTATGACTAGTGCCTAAAAGATAAAATATTTTGATACCTTTTAAAAAGTAACATAGGCCTTAAAACTTACATACTCTGAGGCTACAATTGAATTCGTTTGAATTTCTGTATTATGATTTATTTAAATTGATTTATTTCTATTAATAGTTTTTTGTTTATATAATACAGACTATTTAAAATTATGTAAGTGCCTTACAGAATAATTGACTTTTAAAAGGATAGCTGCTGGTGTTCTACGGATGACTGGTGGGTCACTTTCATAATGCCCGGACGGGATAGTTTAAGATCATATATGAAGAAAAATATAATTAAAGAATACATATCAATTATTTACTGAGTAAACTTCTCCGAAAGTTAAAGAAATAATTACGCAACGCATGGTTACATTAGCTTAATATAATAAATACTTAGCGGGTGGACTGAGGCAGCGCGTCGGGAAAATGTAGTAAGGTCTCTTTATTCATTCATAGGGATTTCTGGTGAAAAATTAAGTACCTACTTTTATTACATAATTATGATCAGAATCGAGTACAGAGTGCTCTCCTTCAGTATTGCAAATTTGTCACCAGTCATTCTGTATAAAGGCGGGTCCAAAATCGATTCTGAGAATTCCAAGTGAATTTCGATTTTAGAACTAGGTTTTCGCCGGTAAAATTCACGCTTGGCAAATTGGCTTTCAGACCGCCCTATTTGTGTTCTTCAGATTTTCACATGTTTTTGTCTCGCTCACTCTTTAATTATTTTATGAGAATGAAAGAGGCGAGGTAATCTGTACCCCTGAAGTCCTTTAGAAAACCCACCTTATCTAGGTGTTTTTTAAGGTTCCATAATTATGATAATGAAAATTCATTGTGTTACTATCAAATCAGTTCATTGTGTTACCATCAGATTGCTAAGGTAAATTAGAACGGAAGTGCTTGCAATTATATGAATAACATTGTAATCAAATCTGAAGATGAAAAACTTCAGATGCTTTTTGGAATCGAAATAGGTCATCGTATTCGGCCCAATAAATGCCAACCAACTCGACTTTTTGGGTTTTAGTTTCAATACTAAGAATACATACCTAATTCGTTTTAAAATACCCTGGACGAAATACACAATACTGAATTCAAATTTATAATTAACGAATACATTTTGAAACCTTGAAATATATTCATGTAAACTCTTGTGATTTTGTGATTATTTTTCATCTAACAAATGGCAAATTAAACGTTGCAAATTAACCATTCTAAATTTTCACGTAGTGTTACGGAGCCCAAAATAAGTAGGTACATATTTCTCTCGCTCTCAGGGAAATTCACCCTTTCTGCAACGTACCTGTCAGCGGCACTCCGCTTTCGATATTATCCATGTTCATATAAATTGAGTGTTTCAATTAAACATAATTCATCCACAGTTGTTAATGTAATATTCACACTTTAATCCAATCACAAAATCACAAAAGCATGCTAGTTTGTCTTCCATACAAATACCAAAATTCTATTACTACTAGCGCTACGCACCGGGCACTACTGGAACTTTTTGTATTTTTTTCTGCGTTCGATATCGATATATCTATTGTGGGGGATAGCTCCAGTGGACTGTATAGTCTATGAATCCGATAACGATTAGTCAAATGATGCGCTATCCACCCACTCTATTAGCTGGAATCGATGCGAGGGGCAAAAGGAAAATGCGAATTCACCACTTAACACGGTCGTGAAAGTCCAGCCGCGCGGCACTATATCACTCGCGAATACGCCACAAGCACACTCTATTTCCCGCGCTCTTCTGTTACTGTATTCTGCCTTCAGTCTTCTGTATTCTGTCTTCTATATTGACTTCAGGCTTCTATATGAGTCTTCGGGCTTGAGATTCACTGTACTGTTGCTTGAGGCTTCTTTCGGAGGCTTCTTTCTTCCGGAGATCTTCTCTCTTCGGGATCTTTTCGGCGAATCCGTCGCTAGCGGAGTGTGGCGCATCCTTAAGTGATTCGGTGCAGGCGCGCAAGGGTACCGCACAAGAGAGAGTAATGCAAGCGTGCGAGCGAGACACACATATGTCTGTCTCGCTCGAATCTAATTCGAACTTTCTAGATTTTTCTAATAAGATTCTGACTAGATTCGATTATTCTTATTAGATCTTTACTATATTCTAATAGGAAAACTATTTATGAAATCTATTTAGATCTCTCTCTATGTGCGGAAATGACAAGACTTTCAAAACCATTTCTTTATTTCCAAATCAACCCTAATACATATCGAGCTATTTTAAGCTATAATCACGTAAGTTTCATTTCATTGTTAGCTGTTAGCTATGCGTAAATTCATTATCATAGCGGTTATTAATTAATCAAATTCCAATCAAATTACAAAGAATCAAACGATTAAGCAAACACTTTCTCAAGCTAAATAAAACTGTTATGAACTTCTTACAAACTAACACTTGTATGGGACACTTATTCACTATAAACACTATAAAAACACTATGAAACACTATTTTAAACGTTCTTAGCTCTTTAAGAGTCTTATAAAACACTATAACACTATCTATATACACTGTTTTTAAGTTTATATAACTGTCTTTTACGTTTTGTTGTCACTGTCCTGCACACTATAGTACCAGGCAGCGTATTTATAGTATAGTATTCAACCAATCAAATTTTTGCACTCGTTGCATTTGCTTATTTTTCTGTGTGTTTTTTGTCGCTGAATTCTTTTGTTAGTGTTTTCTACAAAGTACCTTGAGTAGAGTGTTCACTCCTCGCGTTTTTACGATGTCAAATCAAAGATTTTACTTTTGTGAAGTGATATTTTTACATAGGATGCTGACTTTCTAGTGAGATAGTGAGTTAAGAAAAATAATTGCATTGATTTTGAATGACTGGTGCAAGGAGGTGAACAATTTGTGTGGCAAAATCATTGAGTTTGACGAAAACGACCCGAACAAATCCATGGCCTATAATTATTATATCAAACACAAGTAATTAAGAAAAAATAAATAATTGTCTGAGATGCATATTTTTTTATTACCCCCAACTCGCAAAGCATCATGCTTTGTGCAGTTTATTTCAACTTATTAGTATTGCGCAGTTTGCACAATAGTAATAACTGGTACTACGAATTTCTGAAAATTTGAAAGTGGCGGTACGGCCGGGCTGCATTCTAGGGTTGTTTTGGTCAAAAAGGTTCCTAGAGTAGATACTGTGTGGCGCTAAAGTGCAAAAACCGCGAGACGGTCATCTATACTTTAGTACTTATATTCATCTATGCACAAAAGTTATAATAATTTAGGTTTCACAATCTTTAACAGTAATCTATAAGAGTAGTTGCTATCACAACGACAGTTTTAAACTAAAGTCTAAAATGATAAATAAATCCACATCAAAAATCAGCCAGTGCAGCTGTCGCAATAATCTCATTAAAATAACAATAGATTAATAGGAAGAACTTATTAATTAAAACCGTAATCACAAATTAAAGAATAGAAAGGTTCAAAACAATATTATACAGTAATTAATGTTATTTGTATAAGGATAATTGA
This sequence comes from Stenoptilia bipunctidactyla, assembly GCA_944452665.1. NCBI lineage: Eukaryota > Metazoa > Arthropoda > Insecta > Lepidoptera > Pterophoridae > Stenoptilia > Stenoptilia bipunctidactyla. Next base: position 20,907,166 of record OX101724.1, read on the forward strand.
TTTTAGTCACAAACAAGTTATATAATAGCCAATTAATGGAAACTTACAAAATCTGCAAAACAAATAACGTCATCAGAAAGGAATATTTCTTACTTGTAAACTTATAAAATATAACTAAATGTAATTGCCGCCCAAATAGGTACCCTTATATTAGTCATGATCTGCTTTCGGAAATCATCAAAATTGTTGCTTGCTTGCTATGAATACTTACAGGCATGCCTATAATGATTCAAATTCCCAATGAAATAAGATTTCTATGAAAATATCTAAAAAAAACTAAAAAGCCAATAATACTGCTAAAATTGTAAAGAAAGGTCTGGAAGAAGTAAGATTTGAGGATCAAACGAACTTCTAAAGTGAAGTTCGATCCTAATTATGTGAACAGCTTCTTTCGAAGCGATTGAGGTTTACTTTATGTAGTAGCGCCACCTACTGCTAGCCTTTGCACGGATTTTAGAGTCTATGATAAGGGTTCTTTTCTTTTTTTTTTTTTTTTAACAACTGTCACGTTTCGCTCCCTATGTCAGCATCCAGTCTACAGAACTCATTTTGTTTAAAGTCAATCTGTCTTATTCCTGTTTGTTCATTTCACTATATTGGGGTTGGGTAAAATACAAATATAAATTGAAATTACTCCATGTTGAAACATATTCATATTATGCTTATTTCAAAGCATAATAACGGGTGGGTTTATATTAAATCGCTTCGAAAGAAGCTGTTCACATAATTAGGATCGAACTTCACTTTAGAAGTTCGTTTGATCCTCAATTATATTTCACAGCTTCTTTCTTTGCGATTGAGGTTTACTTTATGTAGGATGTTTAAAGATTTGAGGATCAAACGAACTTCTAAAGTGAAGTTCGATCCTAATTATGTGAACAGCTTCTTTCGAAGCGATTGAGGTTTACTTTATGTAGTAGCGCCACCTACTGCTAGCCTTTGCACGGATTTTAGAGTCTATGATAAGGGTTCTTTTCTTTTTTTTTTTTTTTTTAACAACTGTCACATTTCGCTCCCTATGTCAGCATCCAGTCTACAGAACTCATTTTGTTTAAAGTCAATCTGTCTTATTCCTGTTTGTTCATTTCACTATATTGGGGTTGGGTAAAATACAAATATAAATTGAAATTACTCCATGTTGAAACATATTCATATTATGCTCATTTCAAAGCATATAAACGGGTGGGTTTATATTAAATCGCTTCGAAAGAAGCTGTTCACATAATTAGGATCGAACTTCACTTTAGAAGTTCGTTTGATCCTCAATTATATTTCACAGCTTCTTTCTTCGCGATTGAGGTTTACTTTATGTAGGATGTTTAAAGATTAGTTATAGTGAAATGAATTGGCAGAGTAGTAAGGTAAAACTCTTCAATAGTAAATAAACATACTTATTGAAAACAATTCAACAATGATTAGGCAAATTATTTTTCGTTACAAAGTTTGTTATAATTTCTAGCAAGGACTGAGGAAGAATCCGACCATCCTGCAGTCCTTTTGATAGGTCAATAGAAACTCCTAAATAAATAGCTCTTGATGTAGCAGCATGTCATGTACTATGTGCACTAAAAATATTTTCATCAATACCACTGAGAGTTAAAGTGTTTTTAACCCAGTGACTTAAAGTTTGGAAACCTATATGTTTCTTAAAACTAATAAACAAATTATCAGGTTTCCTTAAATTTTCGTTTTATTTATATACTTACTTCTGTAAGGTTTTTGCTGGACAAATTTCTGGACGAATATTAAAAAACGGAAACTTTACCAAGGTCTGTTTACTATTAAATTTAGAGGTTTTTATAAACCCTTTTATGAGTACTTTTTTAGTTATTAAAATATTTTTAATCTTTGTCACGGATAAAATTTGAACACGATGTTCCGTTACAAGAGCTATTAGTGTAACAGTTTTCTTGGAAAAGAGTCTTTAAGTCAAGGTCTTCATTAGGAAATTTTGTAGGTAAGTAGCTCAATACAACTGCTGGATCCCAGTAAGATCATACTTGATGTGGTTGGTCTTCACATAACGACTCCTTTCATGAAACTTTTTAACCTGTCATATTGGGAATTTATGTTTAATATTAATGATAATGCAGATCTATAGCTATTAATAGTACCGTACTTAGCACCTTTTTCGAAAATTTCAGTTAGAAAATGAACAATTATTGGTTTAGAAGTTTGAGTAAAACTAAAATTATTATTTTTGCAATATTCAATCCACGCCTTGATACCTCCTTCACACTGTCTCGGTAAGAATTATCCAACAAAGATGCCAACATAATTTCAACGGACTTTGAAGACAGTGATCTTTTTACTAACGCTTGCTGAACAATTTCGCGGCAACCAAGGTTAACGTTTAATGAAGGTTGTGCGCAGATTTGGTAGATAGTGATGATATCACGGTTGAGCGGGTGAAATTTTGTGGTTAAGCGGCATTCATAATGCCTTATTAAATAGATAGTCTGAATATTGAATTTGTAGATTTTCTTTCTGATTATCGTGTATCCGTGACTCGGTAGAAATCGCTTTGTATCTGGCCAATCTTCGATTATTTTGCTGCGATTCTTAGGAAACACGTTTTCTTATGTTTTAGTAACATTAAACTTGTTATTATTTTGGCAATTGGAAACGTAGTATTACGATAGTGTGTGTTTAATGAACCACGGAGATAGGCAATAACGTCGAGATTGAAAAGATTGAAAATTGAAAATGCGTTGAACTTGTTGCAATTGACAAAAGAGCTGGATTTTACTGTCGAACTGTTTGACATCCCATTCAGTGTCATTAAACTGTTTTCGTGACAAACTCTCAGCTTCTATATTATCTTTTGAAGTAATATAAGATGTAAAGATATTGATCTTACGCATTTCACGCTATTTCCATTGGTCTCGGGTAATATGATCCATATGTGAAAACTGAACAATACCCATTCTATTTATACAGGTAATGGTAATATCTATTCGTAACAATATATCACAATCGTAACTACCATAATTATGCGAATGTTTTAAGTCCGAAAAAACTGCTTTTAATTCCAGAGTATTAGTGTGTAGCGACGACTCGCTTTCCTTCCAATGACCCGCTGCCTCTTTTCCATCACAAAACCCGCCCTAGCCAGTATTATGATGCGTCAGGATAGATAGTTTTAGTGTATTGGCCTGTTCTAAGAGGAGAAAAGCCCTCTTCTAGATAATTTAACCACCAAGTAAATTCATATTTATTATATCTGGGTAAATTCACTACCTGATCATAAGTAGGATTTTTATTTGGTGACAATATTTTAAATTGCTCGAATAACTTTGTGTATTATTTTTTCTATTTTAAGAACTTATTTTTTTTTTTTTTTTGGGGGTAGTTTTAAAATAATTTTCTCTGAATCAAAAATAAACCCAAGGAATTTACATTGTGTTCTAGGAACAAAGCAACTTTTTTCGTATGCATTATGAAACCTAAATTTATTAAAATATGTTTTGTAATCCAAACATTCTCATTACAATCAACACAATCTTTGCCAATGTAAAATATATTATCTAGATATATTATGGATGAAAAAATTATCCCGACGTAAAAATTCCATGACTGGTTTTAATATTTTAGTAAATACTTATATAAAGAGCGGTGCATAAGTCAAACGTTTAATATTTGAATTCATATAAAACGTTGTTATATTCAAATCGAAGGTACTTTCGGAAAGACTTATCAACATTGATGAAAAAATAACTATCTTTTGCATCTATTGAGGCCATGTAGCATTGTTTTGTTAACTTATCAGCGGTTCTGTAATCTTCCATTTTGAAGTGTTTTGTAGTAAATTAATTCAAAGATTTTAAATTATGTATGAAGCGATTTTCACCGTATAGCTTGAGCACAAGAAAAAATTTGTGATAAAATTTACCTGGCTCATGAGAACATACGAATATAGCATTTATTTTTAATAGTTTATCCAACACTAAAATATAATCTTTATGGCCATGTATTGGCCTTGGGTAAACACAAGAGCTACTTTGTTTAGCGGGCAGATATTTAAAAGGTTTTTAGTAAGCAGCTATTCACGATAATATTAATGGATCACTCGTTATCTAAGCCCATTTTTGATGAAAATATCGTAAACGTCCATCGCACTGCACCTGGTGGTTTATTTCCGCTGGTTGCTAGTGTTCCACGACCGTTCGTGGTAGGTCCCACGTGGCGGGTACGTGTAGCTCTGCTGTGGAGCTCGAGCCGGCAGCTGTGGCTGCGGAGATGACGTCGTCGTTTTTTGCAATTTGCAGCGTTTCAGCAACATCTCCTCCCAATAAATAATCATCGCAACTTGTATTGGTCAGCGTGTCACGCAGGCATACGTTTATGGAACTCATTATTATGTTACGATGAGTTTTAGTTTCCCTATTCTGGCTATCGCGACAAGCGTAACTCAGCAGTTTTAAAAGTTTTTGCTTCAAAGTTTCATTGAAAATGATGACCATCGCTTGCGATGAAGCTGCCAAGGCGATTCCAATTTGCCCTTTTTTTTTTTTTTTTTTGTTGAAGTATAGAATCTCCGTTGGGTAAGAGTTTCAGCCAATGCTGCTTTTGCTTCTAAATTTAATAAAGGGAGCAAGTAAATATTTGCAAATTGCGGGTACAAGATAGCCCTCAACAGGCTTATCTTTAGATTCTTTAGATCTTCAGCCGACAACTGCTGGTTTTAAAAAAAAGGCTGATAATGACGGAGGTAGCTCGGGCACTTCAAATCTTGGATTCGGCGTGCAAGACCGCAAATCAGATTAATCGCCAACGGCGATATTATCTGGTAACTGACTAATCAAAAAAATTAATTATATGCATCGAAACTCGATGACTACACGCACATACCATGTGGGTAATTTTGTGTCAACGACATTTTTTCTAATATTTATTAAAATTATATTAGAGATTCTCCACCGTACATCAGATTATATCGCCACCGGCGATTTTATCGAGTAACGGACTAAATAGGAGACTTAATTATATGCATCGAACCTCGATGACTACACGCACATACCATGTGGGTAGTTTTTGTGTCAACGACATTTTTTCTAATATTTATTAAAATTATATTAGAGATTCTCCACCGTACATCAGATTATATCGCCACCGGCGATTTTATCGAGTAACGGACTAAATAGGAGACTTAATTATATGCATCGAACCTCGATGACTACACGCACATACCATGTGGGTAGTTTTTGTGTCAACGACATTTTTTCTAATATTTATTAAAATTATATTAGAGATTCTCCACCGTACATCAGATTATATCGCCACCGGCGATTTTATCGAGTAACGGACTAAATAGGAGAATTAATTATATGCATCGAACCTCCCAACACCGTTGGGTTCTTCGGAATTTGTAATTTGATGTCTCAACCTCCTCGAATTATTTTCTTGAGAATTTTCTCCTCCTTCGATGCACAATTTTTACCATTTAAACTTTTAAAATTTAACTAGCTAATTAATATATTTTAGTCGACGTGCGCAGGCTACAGCACGGAAACGCAGAATGAGTTCTGTAGACTGGATGCTGACATAGGGAGCGAAATGTGACAGTTGTTAAAAAAAAAAAAAAAAAGAAAAGAACCCTTATCATAGACTCTAAAATCCGTGCAAAGGCTAGCAGTAGGTGGCGCTACTACATAAAGTAAACCTCAATCGCGAAGAAAGAAGCTGTGAAATATAATAGTTATAGTGAAATGAATTGGCAGAGTAGTAAGGTAAAACTCTTCAATAGTAAATAAACATACTTATTGAAAACAATTCAACAATGATTAGGCAAATTTTCGTTACAAAGTTTGTTATAATTTCTAGCAAGGACTGAGGAAGAATCCGACCATCCTGCAGTCTTTTTGATAGGTCAATAGAAACTCCTAAATAAATAGCTCTTGATGTAGCAGCATGTCATGTACTATGTGCACTAAAAATATTTTCATCAATACCACTGAGAGTTAAAGTGTTTTTAACCCAGTGACTTAAAGTTTGGAAACCTATATGTTTCTTAAAACTAATAAACAAATTATCAGGTTTCCTTAAATTTTCGTTTTATTTATATACCTACATCTGTAAGGTTTTTGCTGGACAAATTTCTGGACGAATATTAAAAAACGGAAACTTTACCAAGGTCTGTTTACTATTAAATTTAGAGGTTTTTATAAACACTTTTATAAGTACCTTTTTTAGTTATTGAAATATTTTTAATCTTTGTCACGGATAAAATTTGAACACGATGTTCCGTTACAAGAGCTATTAGTGTAACAGTTTTCTTGGAAAAGAGTCTTTAAGTCAAGGTCTTCATTAGGAAATTTTGTAGGTAAGTAGCTCAATACAACTGCTGGATCCCAGGTAAGACCATACTTGATGTGGTTGGTCTTCACATAACGACTCCTTTCATGAAACTTTTTAACCTGTCATATTGGGAATTTATGTTTAATATTAATGATAATGCAGATCTATAGCTATTAATAGTACCGTACTTAGCACCTTTTTCGAAAATTTCAGTTAGAAAATGAACAATTATTGGTTTAGAAGTTTGAGTAAAACTAAAATTATTATTTTTGCAATATTCAATCCACGCCTTGATACCTCCTTCACACTGTCTCGGTAAGAATTATCCAACAAAGATGCCAACATAATTTCAACGGACTTTGAAGGCAGTGATCTTTTTACTAACGCTTTCTGAACAATTTCGCGGCAACCAAGGTTAATGTTTAATGAAGGTTGTGCGCAGATCTGAAAGGAGATTTCAGCGAATTAGTATTTAGTAAATACAATCACAACACAACCTTTTAAACAATGGCAACCATAGTTGCGTGGGCCAGTATGGTACTACCACAATACCCACAGACTTTTCACTAACAATTTTCTGAAGAGTTTTTGCATCTGGGTCATTTTTCCAGGTTACATAAATAGGACATTATAAGTTGCATCTGTTTGCAAAAAGATCAACCGATAGTATTCCAAACCTATTTGTTATATTATTAAAGGTATAGTCACTTAGATCCCATTCAGTGTCATTAAACTGTTTTCGTGACAAACTCTCAGCTTCTATATTATCTTTTGAAGTAATATAAGATGTAAAGATATTGATCTTACGCATTTCACGCTATTTCCATTGGTCTCGGGTAATATGATCCATATGTGAAAACTGAACACTACCCATTCTATTTATACAGGTAATGGTAATATCTATTCTTAACAATATATCACAATCGTAACTACCATAATTATGCGAATGTTTTAAGTCCGAAAAAACTGCTTTTAATTCCAGAGTATTAATGTGTAGCGACGACTCGCTTTCCTTCCAATGACCCGCTGCCTCTTTTCCATCACAAAACCCGCCCTAGCCAGTATATGATGCGTCAGGATAGATAGTTTTAATGTATTGGCCTGTTCTAAGAGGAGAAAAGCCCTCTTCTAGATAATTTAACCACCAAGTAAAATCATCTTTATTATATCTGGGTAAATTCACTACCTGATCATAAGTAGGATTTTTATTTGGTGACAATATTTTAAATTGCTCGAATAACTTTGTGTATTATTTTTTCTATTTTAAGAACTTTTATTTTTTATTTTTTTTGTGGGTAGTTTTAAAATAATTTTCTCTGAATCAAAAATAAACCCAAGGAATTTACATTGTGTTCTAGGAACAAAGCAACCTTTTTTCGTATGCATTATGAAACCTAAATTTATTAAAATATGTTTTGTAATCCAAACATTCTCATTACAATCATCACAATCTTTGCCAATGTAAAATATATTATCTAGATATATTATGGATGAAAAAATTATCCCGACGTAAAAATTCCATGACTGGTTTTAATATTTTAGTAAATACTTATATAAAGAGCGGTGCATAAGTCAAACGTTTAATATTTGAATTCATATAAAACGTTGTTATATTCAAATCGAAGGTACTTTCGGAAAGACTTATCAACATTGATGAAAAAATAACATGTAGCATTGTTTTGTTAACTTATCAGCGGTTCTGTAATCTTCCATTTTGAAGTGTTTTGTAGTAAATTAATTCAAAGATTTTAAATTATGTATGAAGCGATTTTCACCGTATAGCTTGAGCACAAGAAAAAATTTGTGATAAAATTTACCTGGCTCATGAGAACATACGAATATAGCATTTATTTTTAATAGTTTATCCAACGCTAAAATATAATCTTTATGGCCATGTATTGACCTTGGGTAAACACAAGAGCTACTTTGTTTAGCGGGCAGATATTTAAAAGGTCTTTAGTAACCAGCTATTCACGATAATATTAATGGATCACTCGTTATCTAAGCCCATTTTTGATGAAAATATCGTAAACGTCCATCGCACTGCACCTGGTGGTTTATTTCCGCTGGTTGCTAGTGTTCCACGACCGTTCGTGGTAGGTCCTACGTGGCGGGTACGTGTAGCTCTGCTGTGGAGCTCGAGCCGGCAGCTATGGCTGCGGAGATGACGTCGTCGTTTTTTGCAATTTGCAGCGTTTCAGCAACATCTCCTCCCAATAGATAATCATCGCAACTTGTATTGGTCAGCGTGTCACGCAGGCATACGTTTATGGAACTCATTATTATGTTACGATGAGTTTTAGTTTCCCTATTCTGGCTATCGCGACAAGCGTAACTCAGCAGTTTTAAAAGTTTTTGCTTCAAAGTTTCATTGAAAATGATGACCATCGCTTGCGATAAAGCTGCCAAGGCGATTCCAATTTGCCCTTTTTTTTTTTTTTTTTTGTTGATGTATAGAATCTCGTTTGGTAAGAGTTTCAGCCAATGCTGCTTTTGCTTCTAAATTTAATAAAGGGAGCAAGTAAATATTTGCAAATTGCGGGTACAAGATAGTCCTCAACAGGCTTATCTTTAGATTCTTTAGATCTTCAGCCGACAACTGCTGGTTTTTAGACCTCTTCCGGGACATTAATCGTATCAAAAAAAAGGCTGATAATGACGGAGGTAGCTCGGGCACTTCAAATCTTGGATTCGGCGTGCAAGATCGTCTCCACCGCAAATCAGATTAATCGCCAACGGCGATATTATCTGGTAACTGACTAATCAAAAGAATTAATTATATGCATCGAAACTCGATGACTACACGCACATACCATGTGGGTAGTTTTGTGTCAACGACATTTTTTCTAATATTTATTAAAATTATATTAGAGATTCTCCACCGTACATCAGATTAATCGCCAACGGCGATATTATTATCGAGTAACGGACTAAATAGGAGAATTAATTGTATGCATCGAACCTCGATGACTACACGCACATACAATGTGGGTAGTTTTTGTGTCAACGACATTTTTTCTAATATTTACTAAAATTATATTAGAGATTCTCCACCGTACATCAGATTAATCGCCAACGACGATATTATTATCGAGTAACGGACTAAATAGGAGAATTAATTGTATGCATCGAACCTCGATGACTACACGCACATACAATGTGGGTAGTTTTTGTGTCAACGACATTTTTTCTAATAAGTCCCAACACCGTTGGGTTCTTCGGAATTTGTAATTTGATGTCTCAACCTCCTCGAATTATTTTCTTGAGAATTTTCTCTTCCTTCGATGCACAATTTTTACCATTTAAACTTTTAAAATTTAACTAGCTAATTAATATATTTTAGTCGACGTGCGCAGGCTACAGCACGGAAACGCAGAATGAGTTCTGTAGACTGGATGCTGACATAGGGAGCGAAACGTGACAGTTGTTAAAAAAAAAAAAAAAAAGAAAAGAACCCTTATCATAGACTCTAAAATCCGTGCAAAGGCTAGCAGTAGGTGGCGCTACTACATAAAGTAAACCTCAATCGCAAAGAAAGAAGCTGTGAAATATAATGTAAAGTCAATCAAGGATCAACAATTTGCGTGGTTAGTGTTCAAAAACGAATTATGAATGTAAGAAATACAGATGTATATAATTACATATTTAAAATAAAAAAAGTCACGAGCGACTGACCACGGGGTCTGCAAAGACACCGAAACGTCGAGTTAAAATGTAAAATATAAATTATACGCGGTTAATCCGGTTAAAAAGTAGTTTTATTTATATTATGAATCGTGAAAACTTAAGACAATATTTTACACATTTCTTTCCCTCAATAATTTACTTAAAAACTTTGCTGCCTTACTTTAAAATTTATAACTGAGATGAGTAATCAAGTTAATGTAAACTTCGCGCTTACAGAACAGCGAGTACGCCAACTTAGAGAGCAACATCCGATGGGCCGAGGCGTTTATCCTGATGTACTCGATAACTGACAAGTGCTCGTTCGACGAGTGCCATCGCCTGAAGTTCCTTATCAACTACACCAAACGCCGGCGACGCCTGTCCTCGTCAGGGAAGGTAAGTTGTAGTGATTCTAACTAGTCCTTAGTACAGACAATAACCAAACAAATAACGGTTTTGAAGAGCTTGAGAAATACCATGTGGCGCCAGAGGGAAAGATTCATACATACATAACTTCACGCCTGTATCCCTTATGGGGTAGGCAGAACATCAGAGGTTATAAGACCAACTGATGTCACGTTTGACTAATGAGGTATTATAATGATTGCGAGAGGCTATTGCAGTGACAGGGGGTCAGCCTATCGCCCACAAAAATTCCAATAAAACCTCTGTCCCTTAACCGACTTTTACAGTATGCCCGGGAAGAGAAGCAGCTGGCACATTCTATTTTTTAGGACAGATAAGGAACAAACTGAAAATTGTTGAATCGAGTCTGGGTTTAAATCAGGATAAATATCATCAGCTAGGAGACGCGCAAGGCCCCATAGCCTTCTCTAAGGCTATGCTCGATTACTGTGCTGCCCACATTCATCATTTACCGGCCACTTTAGCGATGGGGTAAACCTCAGACGCCTCAGACGCCAGTGGTTGCGGGTTCGATTACCGCACGGAACAAAAAAAATGTTCCGGATCTGGGCGTTTATCTATATATGAATTTTATATTCTAGGTTCTTCCCTAGTTCGCTACATGGTATCTCATAACACAAGCTTTGCTCACCATGTAGTTAGTGTGATTGTCTGAGGATTTTATTGATTTAATATTTATCTTGACCACATGGACCGTCATCCAGACGTAGGGCCAGCACGAACTTTGTCTTCAAATAAGTATTCACCGCTTGCGGGCCTTACTGCTACCCGTTCAATACAGGGTTACTTTTAATTAGCGCATTACCTCTTGCAGGCAGCTTCTCCACATCAATCCCAACAACATTTGTTCTACGATTTTTTACAAATCTTGATAAATAACACAAAAAAATAAAAACAAACAAATTTTGGCTCCCTCTGTTAAAAATTACTCTGTATTTTGAAAGTCCTCCCGTTCACCCGCGGCCCGCTGCACGTGACTTGAGTCTTGACGCAAGGTGCGTGGCGTGGCATCAGTTTTAATAGAGTAACGCAAGTTTAGAGAACCCTCGCATTTCATAAACTCCGAGCATAAGTCCTCTTCATTGCCCTTTTAACAACTTTAACTTTCTTTATAAATCCTATTGTAAGCGACCACGGTTATCTAATCACGATAGCCCCGTATTTTTGATAAGTAGTCATCTCCATATATTTGTCAAATCAAACGACGGGTTTGGCTTAGTGAACCGCTATGTATCATAATATTGTCTTAAGTTTTCGCGATTCATACTATTAAATAAAACACTTTTTAACCGGATTTATCGCGTATATTTACATTTTAAATTTGTGTCAATCCAGAACGCTACGCTCGGAGACTGCGAAACAGATGGAGATGATGATGTATAACTTTTTCAATCTATCAATCCGACGCTTGACACCTCAGTAGCTCGTGATCACGGGGTCTGCAAAGACACCGAAACGTCGAGTCAAAATTTAAAATGTAAATATACGCGATAAATCCGGCTAAAAGTGTTTTATTTAACGCGATATATAATTTTACTCACTGTTTTTAAAGGGTTAATTAAGTTTTAACATATAAATTTAGGGATATCTGTCTGAAAACTATAAATTCCAATCCCATGACAGCCACTTATACTTGAAAATCAAACGAACTTGTGAAGTTCGATAACAATTATATAAGCAGCTTAATTCGACGCGATTTAAGTTTACATGTTGTAGTGGCGCCCCCAGGCGTCACCCTTGCACGTATTTTTATAGGATATTTTAATTTTTAGTTTGGTCACACCAGAGCAACACTCAAAATTCAAACAAAAAATATCTAACAACGCCTCTTTACTCGGAGTAACCTGCAGGACTTTCATTAGTTGAGAGTAAGAACCTCCTTATACCCCATCCATAGTCACCCACACGTAGGTATGCAGATACCTACCTACGTGTGTTGTGCTTTTTATATTTGATTTACTTGGGCTGGGGTAGAGGAACCTCTAGATACTATGAGTAACAATTGTTATTCAGGGAGGGATTGAATAAATCGCGTCGAATTAAGCTGCTTATATAATTGTTATCGAACTTCACAAGTTCGTTTGATTTTCAATTATATTTCGCAGCTTAATTCTTAGCGATTTAAGTTTACATGTTGTAGGATGTTTAGAGAATACAAATATAAAATGCCTTCAATTCTAATAATTTATTTAATTATCAAATTATTTCAGTTACACTAGTAATTATTTAAATTCAATAATAGTTACATAAACCTCTTAATCAACTACATATTATCACATTTTGCTAGTTTCTTGATAGCAATTATATAATCACCATATTAAATATAACAAAAGTAAGATACACTCTTATTTATAAAGAGAAATTATTTAATAAGGATGTGGCAAAGTTCGAATCGACAATTTCTCTATTGTAGTACTTTGCAAATGTCGCGGATGAGTTACTCCATCCTGCAGTTTTTCTTATAATATCAATATTCACCCCTAGTTTATTGGCTGTCGTCGTAGCCGCGTGACGGGTGCTGTGAGCACTAAATATTGAGGTGTCTAAGCCACTCTTAAATAAAATATCTTTAATCCAACGGCTCAAGGTTTGTGTGGTTACTTTGCAGTAAGGTTCTTTGAAACTTATAAAGAGTTGTTTTTCAGAACTTCGTCGATGTTTTGTTTTATTTAAATATGTATTTAAACAAGAGGCTGGACAAATACGGAGGTTTTCTTTATAAAAAGGCAGTTTAAGTACTGGTTGTAATACATTTGGCTTAGAGGTTTTAATATTATCTGGAATATAAATCAAAAGCTCGTTTGGATTATTGATATTAATATTATCTATTTTAATTAGACACAAAGTTTGCACTCGATGAGCTGTGACGAGAGCCAATAACGTAGCGGTTTTTTTAGTGAGGACTTCCAGAGTGAGGTCCTCATTAGGCCATTGATCTGCTAAATATGACAATACAATGTTGGGATCCCAACTCACATCGTATTTGGGTTTCGTAGGCCTCATTCTGAAAGCCCCCCTCATAAATGTCTTTATGTTATGATCGTTATGTAAATTATTAAATAATAGGCTTAGTGAGGATTTAGCTGAATTAAGAGTGCCGTATTTCGCACCCTTGTTAAACATCTCAGTTAAAAATTCAACAATATTTGGTACTGAATTAACGGAATAATCATAACCGTGGTTTCTACAAAATGTGACCCAGCTCTTAAGGCCGCTATTATATTGTTTGTAAGTATTTTCGGAAAGGGCATTTACCATTATTTCGACAGACGGTCTTGTAAAACCTATGTTCAAGTAGGTTTTGCTGACAATTTCGCGGCAGCTAGGCGGAGTGTCGAATGCAGATGGTGTGGCAATCTGGAAGGAGATTTTAATAATTCAATATTCGGCTCAAAAATTAACAATGGAGAGCTGGCGACTTTCTTAAATAGGGGAAACCACGGCTGTGTTGGCCAGTAGGGTACAACAAGGACTCCTTCAGCTTGATCATTAATTATCTTCCTGATAACTTTCAAAATCATTGCGAATGGCGGGAAAGCGTAAAAATACATATTTTTCCAAGATAAAGTGAAAGCGTCAACCGCCCAAGCATTAGGATCACACTGCCAAGTTACATATTTTGGACATTTAGTATTAATTGGGCTAGCAAAAAGATCTATATCAAAATCCCCAAAACAAGTTTTTATCTCACTAAATGCCATATCTCCAAGTTCCCATTCCGTGTCTGAAAATTTAACACGTGATAACGCATCAGCTTCATAGTTGTCTTTCGTGTTTATGTAAGATGCTAAAATATGTAACTCTTTACTTTCACACCATTGCCAGATTGACCTACTTAAAACATTTAAGTGGCCGTATTGCACACTGCCCATTCTATTTATACAAGATATTGCAGTAGTATTGTCAATACGAAGTAAAATCTCACAATTAGTCAACTGTCTTGCAAAATATTTTAACCCGAAAAAAGCAGCTCTTAATTCCAGCTCGTTGATGTGCTGTTTTATTTCGCGTTCATTCCAAAATCCATAGGTTTTTTTACCATTACAGAATGCACCCCACCCAGAGCGAGAAGCGTCGGAAAAAATTTCAAGTACAAAATTGTTACTTTTGATTTTACTACAACTATTATTAATATTGTTTTTCCACCAATTTAAATCCACTTTAACTTCTTGTGATAATAAAACGGTCTGATTATAACTAGGGTTATTGGATAAATATTTAAACTTAAGTGCTTCAAAGTTTTTTGTGTACAGCCATGAGTAGTCCAAAGCTGGGCAAGCTGATATCAATAGACCTACTAATCTTGTGAAATCATGTAAATTACATTTTTCTCTATTGATAAAACCATTTAAAAATTTTTTTATTTTTTCTTTTTTATAGGTGGGTAATTCTAATTTCATAACTGTCGAATCATAAATAAAACCTAAAAACTGACATCTACGGCTTGGTATTAGGCTGCTTTTTTCCTTGTTGATTATAAAACCTAACTGTTGTAATAATCGCATTGTAATTTGGACATTATTAACACATTCATCATAAGTTTCACCAAAGCACAAATAATCATCTAAAAAAATCACCGACAGAATATTTTGTTTCCTCAAGTGTTCTATGACCGGTTTTAATAACTTTGTAAAAACGTAAGGAGCTGTACAAAGGCCGAAGGGTAAACATGTAAATTCGTAAATACAATTCCGATATTGAAAACGAAGGTATTTTCGATGAGATTTATGAACATTTACTAAAAAGTATGCGTCTTTTAAATCTATAGTAGCCATGAAACAATTTTTTGTAATTAAATTTGACGCCGTCCTATAATCCTCCATCTTGAAGTGCTTGACGTCTACAAAGTTATTGAATTTCTTTAAATTTAGTATGAATCTTTTATCGCCATTGGACTTTGGAATTAGAAATATAGGCGATAAAAACTGATTTACATCGAAAGTGCATTTACGAATAGCTCCTATTTTTAATAATTTAGAGATCAAAGGTTCGAATTCTGTGTGATTTTTAAAATTATTATTATTATTTAAAAAGTTGTCTTGTAAGGGTTTACTTTTAAGAGGTATTTGGTAGCCATTAATCCAATTTAGTATAGTTGTATCCGAAGTTATATTAGTCCAATTCAAGTAAAAGTGACGTAAGCGACCAGCAAATCTTACCTCGTCTAACGACGAGTTGTCTTGCGGTACGGCGCAGGCGGCGGTGGGGGGAACGACGATGGCTGGAACGGCGGCGGCGGTGCCGCCGGTGGATCCCGAGGCGCGCGGTATGCTGCGCGCCCCCGTGCATATCCGGTCTGCAGGCGTGGGGCCATTTGAGTCTTCGCTGTATCCGGCCTCCGGAGATACAGGCTCCTGAAGTTTCCCCGGCTTTTACTAGTTGAAGCAGAGTTTCTTTGGTTGACTTTATGATTTATCTTTAGGGCTTCTGCAGATTTTTGAATACTTTTGGCATCTCTTAATTTCTCTGGTAAATTTTCTCCAAACAGATACTTATCAGTTTTAGAGTTTATCAAGGTCTCCTTTATATCGGAATTAATTGACGAAATAACGAATTTTTTTCTTGTTTGCGTTTCAAAATGGTGCATTTCGCATAAAATGCGACAGGCATCACTTACAGGCTTTAGAACGTCTTGTTTTAATACTTTGTATTCCGATTTAGAAATCAAGTTATTCACAGTTTGTGTTAGAGCTGCCACGGCTACACTTAAATGTCTTTGTCTGGCGGCCATCGAAGCATCACGCTTCACAAAGTTTTCTGCCAAAGCTACTTTTACTTCGGAATTTAATACTGGAGGAACTAGTAGTTCACAGTTCTCAGGTATTAAGTACTCTTTAAGTAATTGTTCTTTCGTTTCCTTATTAAGTCCCTTTTTAAGAATTTCACGCCATCTTGCGGCCAAATCTTTGTGAACTTGCTTAGAAAAAGTAATATCAGCTTCTGGCGCTTCACCCAAAAGAAACAGAGTTTCGTCATCCAAAGGCATGTCCTCGTCATTTGCTATTGATTCAGCGGCGATGCCTGTAGCAGGCGGCGGCGATTCGGTCTCCGTTGGCAACATAGCCTCGGTTGGCAACAAGGGCTCGGGCATCATCGACGATGTTCGCTCGTGCTCGGCGTGCGGTGCATCGTCGGGCGGTGAAAATATTTCGTGCTCGTAGGGTATTTTCGTACTTGTCTCGACGGAAAGGTGTGGAGGACCTGTTGAATGATAGTTTCTTTTTAATAAAGTGAAAAAGCAGTCTCATTCTTAACTGGGTAACTATGTTGTTACCTATAAATATTTAAAATGACAAGAGCCCCAAGAATGGCAATTGCGCATTTTTCATAAATTAAACCTTAGGTAAGGTTTTAAATGTGTAGGAAACAACCCCAATTTTAGTTGCTCGCAACACGTACATCAAATAATAAAAGAGGATATTTGCCTCTATAGGTACTTACATTCCAGTTCGTCCTCAGACGAATAAATTATTTGTTTTCTTCGTTTCCTGAGTTTGTCTTCCAAACGACGTATTTTTCTTTCAATCCTTTCTTCACTTGTTTCACTACTTCTTTTCTTCCCCATGTTGAGTGCGAGGCACCAAAATTATAAAAAATACTAATTGCTTGTCGGAGCTCTGTTGACGTGCGAAGGGTTCGGCACGGAAACACGTAATGAAAGTCCTGCAGGTTACTCCGAGTAAAGAGGCGTTGTTAGATATTTTTTGTTTGAATTTTGAGTGTTGCTCTGGTGTGACCAAACTAAAAATTAAAATATCCTATAAAAATACGTGCAAGGGTGACGCCTGGGGGCGCCACTACAACATGTAAACTTAAATCGCTAAGAATTAAGCTGCGAAATATAACTGTCCTCCTACATGAATTTCGTAAACATTGGTACCTTACTAAAACCTTATCTTTAGATAGCTTATCTTTAGCTGGAAGTAATAAAGAGGCAATATGCATGGAACATGTAATTTCAATAAAAGCCTACTCATGTAACTTAATATCATCATATCTTTATATAGATATTGAGATATCGTATTTAATATTGAGATACCCGAGTAAATCTACTTATTGTTGTTCAAGCAGACAAAGATTTTCCCGTGTACCTAATATTTTGCGATGATGTTACAAAATTGGTCTAAATTTAACAAAGTTTATTTTTTTAAGTTTGACTAAAAAGGAATGTAAATAAAATAGATAGGACATTTGCTCTTCGTATCACCTGACATGATGACACAAACTGAAAGTAAAAAAATAAGATGTTACACTAACACGTCCTTTTAAATTGCGCAATACCCTTTTTACATACTCTTGCAAGAAATAGGAATCATATTGGTCGGGAAAAACAAACACCAGCAAGATTCTTTTAGAATTGGGCACTTCGCATCTCAAAAAACTGTCAAAAGGTTTCAATTAACTCTTTTTTATTGTTAATGAATCTCGCGTTTGATCTCAAACTCAACTAATGGAGTCGAAGATGGCAATGGCTGTTCATAAAATACTACACGAAACGAGAAACACATAAAATTTAATATTTGGAGTTAGATATTTATAAAGCTGGCTAGGCGGTTCCTGAAGAGTCCTAAAACCGAGCAGGGGTCAGCCGTAGCTATTGGTCGCCCCCAATGATAGAATTTACCAGGATTAGTATTTCCATGCTGGACTGGGAGCGAAAGAAAAACATAGAATGTGCCAGCTGCTTCTCTTCCCGGGCAAACTGTAAAAGTCAGTTGAGGGATGGAGGATTTATTGGCGATATTGCGGGTGACAGGCTGACCCCCTGTCACTGCTATAGTCTCTCTCCATCATAATAATACCACCAAATTTGTCAAACGTGACATCAGATGGTTTTTATAGCCTCTGGTGTTCTGCCTACCCCATTAGGGATACAGGCGTGAAGTTATGTATGTATGTAGTATTTCTATTCTTAACCGACCTTACACGAGTATAGGTTTATTACATAACCGAAAGAATACCTTGAACACGTTCATTGCCATAGAACAACAGTCATTTTCTACAAAATCGGCCTTGATATTTTTATTGGATACTGCCTGGGGGCCGAATTTTCGTTTTATGGGTTTTATTTGTAATCGAAATTATTAACGGCTGTTCAGAAGGACCACGTTAAAATAAAAATATTTTTTTAATAAAAAATAAAATGAAAATACAAGACTTATAAATAAAATGAATAAAAAAATATTAAATTATAGGGATTAGAAACACTATACCGTGTATGCGGCCACTTTTGTATGACAAACAACACATGGTTACTGTGATTTGTGGCCACTATTGCAAGATAACCAACACACGCTACCGTGTGCAGTGGCAACCAAAGTGTTAACCGCTGGAACTCCTTTGTTCCCTGTAATCTCAAGTTAAAACGGTCAACCAACGAAGAGATCATACGCACTCTCTTCAAAATGTATTTTGTAAAATATTGCAAAACATAAAACTTTGTGACGAAACTCGAGGCTCCATTACCGTGACCGTAAAAACCTTCTACGCAAATACCTAGCTGCCGTTTCTTAGAAGCGTAGACATAGCGAACACAATATAGTGTTAACTTTATACTCTGTTGCTTCCCGCCCCTTCTGATGTGAAAATAATTAATTGTTAACGACCTGCTTTACCCTGACAAAACCCTTAGTGTAGCTCGTAAACCCACATTTTGTAGGACGCAAAAGGCGACAAACGGCCCAATTACATGATAGAAACGATACAAGACCCTAATGGAATTCAATTATTTTCTACTGAGGTTAGGATCGAGAAAAGAAAATAATTTTGGGCAAAAGAGTTCAAAGACCTGGAAAAGTAAAGGTGAGTGTGGGTACGAATGTTTAGTTTTAAAGAAATTGTTAAATAATATAAGAACAATTGTTTTATCATAATGTTATAAAAATAAATAAAATAAATTCCCAGAAAATCACACCAAATATATGGCCGCAGAGTAAGCATAGCTTGTGATATGGGACATTATACAGCGAACTAGGGGGAACCTAGAATATAAATACATACAAGGTTGATTTGTCGTCACCGGCCAATTTTTTTTTACACAATCAGTATAATCAATAGAAACGATTTTTGCAAAAAAATTTTTTTTTTTTTACAAGGAAATTATTATATCCGCTAACAAAGCATGGTAACTCCAAATTACCATTAAAATACCATTAAAAGTCAACAACGCGCTACAACAAAAATCTCGTAGTACTAAGTCGTAGTATTACAATGAAATGCTGCGTCCTAGTAGCTATGTTCATCAACAGCGACTATTTTGAAAAAAGTTTGTGGTTCCATATTTATACTTTTTTATACTGAGCGACGCTAAAATTAATATGCAGGTACGCTTATATCGTATCAAAGAAACTAACATTTGAATTTGGCTGGTAACCAAAAAACAACCCTATATATAGATAAACACCCAGACAGGGAATATTTTTTTCTTGTTCCGTGCGAAAAACGAACCTTACTGCCACTGCACCATGAAGACGGTCAAATCATCAACACCTAAGTTTGCGATTAGAAATCTCAGCTCTTAGTAATATCTACAACTTAAAGATTCAACAAGCAACAAAGCCGGCTTCTAAAAGCCTTGTATCTTACGACATAATTTTGTCAAGATTATGTCCAGGAAAACTTTAACGTCCGTTTTCTAAGGGGATTTTGTCTCAAAACCATAACTCACGCTTCAAACGATGAATGGGTCGTATAGGAAATATAACTTAACCTAATATAATTATAACTAAAATTGAAAAGGGTTTGCTACGGTGGTTTGGACATTTGGAAAGGATCAGTGAAAGTAAATTTACAAAAGAGGTGTACAGAGCAAGAACGGATGGTGTTGTAAGAAGGGGCCGCCCGTATGCCGATCAAATTAGCGACATTCTTAAAAAGTGCCTAGACAGGCGTGAGGTTATGTATGTAGGTAGGGAATATGACGCAAAACTAAGGACCACCACGTTATTTTGCCATTACGTAAACAAAAAACAAGCGAAAAGGAAAAACAATCAGGATACAATCTGTATTGTAATAAAAATGTTTTAACAGATATCATAGTTTAAATCTACAAATAAGCTTGTCTTTACCAGGGTTTGTAAATAAGTAAGTTTAGGAAGCGCATTTACAACTCCAAACCTAAACTCCAAATACATTTAATGAGATCTAAAGTTAAAATATTTAATATCAAATCAACAATCAACTAAATAAAAGTCTAGCATAGGAGATAAAAATATTCATTTAGAGTATTAATTACTTCATTCATAACAATTATTTCGTAGATATTGGGATATTGTGCAGCATTATTCTTATACTGACAAGTACTAGCACGATACGGATTCGTCGCCTCTAACGACACGCTTATCCAAGCGTAACATACAACAATGATTACTTTACTTGCGATGTAGTAATTCTGAAAATATTTCCCGCGGTGGAGCCTTATAGAATTTTTGATTATCCTTAATATGAACCTTTTCCCATGTCCGTGAGTCCCTGAAAATTGAATTGGATCTTTTGTCCCGGAGCCAAAATTGATCTTTGAATTTTCCTTAACAAAACGTTCGAACAACCTTCCGTTTGCCGTTTAAGATAGTCATCTGAATCCATTACGCCCACAATAACTTTGTCCGGATCGACTTCCGGTCCAGATAATACATTTTCTGATGGATGAAATTCTGGCTACAAGCAGTTATACTGAAAGTCTGGTTATACAAGCAGTACCGACAGCATTACTAAAAGTTCTTGCGGCCAGTATGAATCTTTTAGTTTTTTGTTAGTTATCCAAAATGTTGTGACTTGTATTAAGTCACAATGTTATTTTTATCGGGTGAAGGAATAAAGGTACAGAAGGCAACAGATCGAGTTTTCCAAACCTGTCAAAAATTGTAGTTGAATCTGAACTCCATGCCCTAGTCATTAAGTTGAAAATTGGTTGGGGAAATTTGACAGATTTGTAACGCTTGATCTGCTGCCTTCTGTACATTAAGTTACTTCATCATCTCACCGCATGTCCACTTCAGGACTATGAGTATCTCTCCTGACTGAAGAGGTTTAGACCAACAACCGAGTCCATCAACAGGTTCGAGTCCTGGTCGGCTGATTTATTATTAATTTATTTATTAAATGAGCATTATTAAAACCAACAAGGTGGCCCAGTGCTAGCTGGTGATGTTGAATTTTTAAGGGTGCTGAGATGGCTTCTGATATTATACAAACAAATGCTCTTAGCTTGCCCTCTAAAGCATGCAGTCGTTTAGTATATTTACTATAGTAAAATGATTGGCTGTTTGCTCATATTTTACCGACCGGGCCGAAAGTTGCTTGAATAGTAGTCATACACGGTGGCCACTACAAAACGACAACTAAATATTATACTATAGACCACTTTGGCGATGGGGTAACCCTGTCTGCCTCAGACGCCAGTGGTTGCGGGTTCGATTCTTGCACGGAACAAGAAAGAAAAATCCGTGTCTGGATCTATTTATGTATTCATATTCTAGGTTCGCCCTAGTTTGCTACATGGTATCCCATAACACAAGCTTTGCTTACTTTAGGGACATGTATTAGGTCCTTACATATGAAATTGGCGTTTTGTATAGGAAGCATAAAAGTCGTTTATTTTTTTTATATAATATGTTTA
The DNA here is from genome assembly GCA_944452665.1 of Stenoptilia bipunctidactyla. Lineage (NCBI taxonomy): Eukaryota > Metazoa > Arthropoda > Insecta > Lepidoptera > Pterophoridae > Stenoptilia > Stenoptilia bipunctidactyla. The sequence continues at coordinate 20,929,172 of OX101724.1, forward strand.
TTTAATCAAAGTATGATCCATTGCTATCTATGCACCTCTGCCATCTCATAGGTATTATGCCATTAATGCCTTTTCTAAAAATACATTAGGACGGGAATCAATAAAATCTTTCAAGGCAGTTTGGACTGCCTCATCGGAGTTGAATTTTTTCCCCTTCAAAACGTAATCCAAATTTCTAAAAAAAATTGTAGTATGTTGGAGCAAGGTCCGGGGAGTATGGTGGATGTCTTAAACATTCCAATTGAAGCTCCTTTAATTTGGTAGCAGTCTGTTCTGCAATGTGTGGTCTTGCGTTGTCCTGAAGCAGCAGTGGTCTTGTGCGAATGACACATCTCGGTTGTTTAGCGGCTAGTTTATCCATCATTATTTCGAGCTGACTACAGTAGATATAGAAGCTGTAGTGCACCACACCGGCACTAGTCCACCAAACGCTGACCAATAACTTTTTTCTAGTTAATTTTCTCGTGGGACAGAATTTGAATGGCTCACCGGGGTTTTTTTTTTTATAAATGGGTTCAGCCATTTCAATCTGCGCTTCCTATTGTCATAGAGTATTCACTTTTCATCACAGGTAATGATTCGATTTAAAATCCGTTCATTATTGTGCCAGTTCAGTAAAGTAACGCTGCCGCTGCCGACGCGCGTTTGTCGGTTTGCTTCACTCAATTCATGAGGTACCCACCTTTCGAGCTTTCTTATCGTCCCAATTTGTTTCAAGTGGATTAAAACAGTTTTATCACTAACACCGCAGCCTGCAGCTAACTCGTACGTAGTATGCAATGGATCCGCTTCCACAATAGCCTTCAATTCTTCACTGTCGACTTTGGTCTTCGGCCGTCCACGGGGATTGTTCTGTAGGTTGAAATTTCCAGAACGAAAACGTTGGATCCAAAAACGCATTGTGCTTTCTCTAGTGACACTACTGTCATACACATAATTAATTCTTCGAGCAGTTTCCGCAGCACTGGTGCCACGGCGGAACTCATATTCGTAAATAACGCAAAATTTAAAAAAAATCCGTTTTGTAAACTCAATGACACAGAGAAAATACCAAAAGAAAAAAAACAAAAGAAATACGGTTTTCGAGACACAAATTGAGTAAATAGCTGTATAAATTTGAATTTCGAATTCTAAACCAAAGAGGAGATATTTGAGATTAAAGTGGCCAGTACGAACAATTAAGGCCCTAATATTTGGCGTGATTGTCTGGTGATTTCATTTTATTTGAATTTTATTAAATAGATCTACTAAGGCCCGTATTATGTAATAAACGTACTCAGGCTTGATCTCTACTGAAGTATAGATAACAGCTACTTAAATAAAAAAATAATAAAAAAACTAAATCCCCAATCACATCAACTACATGACCCCAAACTAAGCAGAGCTTGTGGGGGGGGGGACCTACAATATAAATAGAGAAAGGCCCGGACCCGGAACATTTTTTTTTCTTGTTCCGTGCCGTAATTGAAATCGCAACCACTGGCGTCTGAGAGACAGTGTTACGCCTTCGCCAAAGTGGCCAAAGTGGTTATATATGGAGACTTCACTTTTTACGTTTTATACTTGAGTAATCAACGTACGAGAATTAATATTCTTTACTAAAGCTTTTGTTATAAACAGTCCTAACCATAAATCAATAGTGACTTATTTTTTTAAGGATCTTTAAATAAGTAAGCAAAGGCTTTAGATATTGTTGATCATGTTTTAATGGATTCATTATACTGTTTGATTATTATCTTCTTGTTGAAGGACTCTGTGTTGGAGACTCCAGTGGTCCTGGTTGGCAACAAGATGGATCAGGCAATGGACCGCATGGTGAGCTCGGAGGAAGGCCAGCTCAGGAGCAAGGAGATCGGCTGCGTCTGCTTCCACGAGATCTCTGTCAGGGAGAGCATAGAACAGGTCAGATGTAGTGAGAGTTGGTATGCTTCACCTATGTACATACGATACATAGGTAGGTTATCCATCATCATAACGATGATAAAGATTTAAATTTATTGAATGGCAGCGATTGAATTGACTTCGGAATTTTGTTAAATACTAGGATTTTTCACAGATTTTTCATAAAATTAGGTTTTTAATAAAAAACATAGATTTTTAATCAAAATCCGAAATATGTCAATTTAAACTCAAATTCATCATAAACCAGTAACAATCCAGATTTTTGATCAAAAACCAGAACTAGTTTGGATTTATGATAAAGTTCTTGTCAAAATCATGTTTGCTTTGTTTAGTGACAAATAAATGTAATTATAAAACGATTATTAATTTATCAAAATTTTAACATCCATGATCCAATCAATCCTTCAATCCAATTATGTAATGAAATGTTTTAACTTCACGTACCTTTATCAATCTGATTTTGAAGGGCCGCGAAAGTGAAATTTTGTAACTAAGTATTATCGTTCTCGTAACTACTATTTTTATGAAATAGTTGTTGATTTCGTAATCAACGACCATAAAAACGATATCCATGTTGATTTTCAGTATTTGTCACCCCTTTTCCAACTTTTAGGGTTTGAATTCTGAAAGATCTTAAAACACTTGTGTATTTATTTATTGACAGGAGTGCCCCCATGAAGTTGCGAATAAAATAGTTTAAATAATCTTTTTTTCCCATACAAACTTTCAAGCTCTTTTTCACCCCCTGAGGAGTCAAAATTAAAAAATCCTTTCTTATCGAATGTCCATTATGTCCATGTCATCGGAAGTCATTACAAATATCTGTATGCTAAATAGCGAAAAACGTTCAGTAGCTTCGGCAATGCATTGATAAATGAGTCACTCAGGTTTGTCACCGGCCACATTTTTTTACACAATAAGTATTATTTATAGAAACGAATTTTCAAAAAATGGTATGTGTGGGGGATAGCTCCAGTGGACTGTATAGTCTATGAATCCGATAACGATTTAGTCAAATGATGCGCTATCCACCCACTCTATTAGCTGGAATCGATGCGAGGGGCAAAAGGAAAATGCGAATTCACCACTTAACACGGTCGTGAAAGTCCAGCCGCGCGGCACTATATCACTCGCGAATACGCCACAAGCACACTCTATTTCCCGCGCTCTTCTATTACTGTATTCTGCCTTCAGTCTTCTGTATTCTGTCTTCTATATTGACTTCAGGCTTCTATATGAGTCTTCGGGCTTGAGATTCACTGTACTGTTGCTTGAGGCTTCTTTCGGAGGCTTCTTTCTTCCGGAGATCTTCACTCTTCGGGATCTTTTTTGGCGAATCCACGCGAATGTTTTGCTGGCGGAGTGTGGCGCATTCTTAAGTGATTTTGTGCAGGCGCGCAAGGATACCGCACAAGAGAGAGTAATGCAAGCGTGCGAGCGGGACACACATATGTCTGTCTCGCTCGAATCTAATTCGAACTTTCTAGATTTTTCTAATAAGATTCTAACTATATTCGACTATTCTTATTAGATCTTTACTATATTCTAATTGGAAAACTTTTTACAAATTCTATTAACTATTTAGATCTCTCTCTCTATGTGCGGGAATGACAAGACCTTCAAAACCATCTCTTTATTTGCAAATCAGCCCTAATACAAATCAAGCTATTTTAAACTATAATCACGTAAGTTTCATTATCATAGCGGCTATTAATCAAATTACAAAGGTACAAACGATTAAGCAAACACTTTAAGCTATAAACTATTACAAAACACTGTTTTAAAGCACTATTTCTTATACCTAACACTTGTATGTGACGCTATTAACTATAAACACTATAAAAACACTATGAAATACTATTTTAAACGTTCTTAGCTCTTTAAGAGTCTTATAAAACACTATAACACTATCTATATACACTGTTTTAAGTTTATATAACTGTCTTATTGTCACTGTCCTGCACATCACTCCCGCCGTGCGTTGTCACCGCCGTTGACGACGCATCTTCCTCGGTGCAGGCAGGTGACTCGGAGATCAGCACGACGAGCTGACGGGTCTTCCGTGGAACCCATCTCTCGCCCGCGCGTCGACTGTCAGGGCCGGGGAAGGTCGCCACGATGTCTCCCGGCTGCATTGCGGGGCCGCGCCCGTGCGGCTCCCGCCGGTGATGGAGGTCCGGTGGTGGGTACTCCCGGGGCTACCTGGCCCGGAAGTGGTTCGCCAGCTGTAGGGAGGCGCGCCAGCTATTGCGCCCCCTGACGCCACGGTCGGTGAGCGGGACCATGGATGGCGCGTACGGCGCCGGCCCACCCAGAGTGGAGCGGTACGGAGTGCGCGCCTCGTCATCCCCAGGGATGACGGACACGGGAGTGCGGGGTCGACTGTCGACTGTGGGGTCGACCTCCGCCAACTGAGGTCGCAGGACCTCTTCGGAGAGACGCTACTTGCGCAGCAGCGTTGCGAAGGCTGTCTTCTCGTTTCGGTTTTCTGTTCTATGCTGCGCTGATTTTCTGTACTATTCGGCATAACTATGGTTTCTATATTTCTCGGCGACTTAGCTTCGCGGCGTCTGTCTTCACCCGGAGCAGTTTTTTCTGTTTTCGGCGTCTTCGGTAGGTGATTGACGAAATGGACACTTTCTATTTCTATTCTGTTCGGTTCTGTTTCTTCTATCGGTGACTCGATGACTGCGCGCTTCTCGAAGTGAAGGAGAGGGTGGTGTAGTCTGCTACACCCGTCTGTGCTGCAAGGCCTCTCCCTGCACGTGTGATTTCTTGCCCGTTGGTGTAGACATCTGAAACATAAACGATTAATCTTCGCTAACTCCCATCTTCGGTTCGAGTCGGCTTCTAAAAAACTGTGGCAGCTGTTTGCATGGTGCCCCTTCTTCTCGCAAACAGGACACCATGGGTCGAAATCTGTAAATACTGTTCGCTGTGATACTGTTCTGTTTTGACTGTAGGTTTCTTGATTGACTCTTCTGTTCGTCAGGTGGTCTTCCGAGACGCGCTCCGGTTGCGCGTAGGGTCCGCAGCGATCCGCTTCTCTCTGTAAAAAGTTAGCAAGCTTTAGTAAGTCTGCTTCGTCTTGAGGGTTCTCGGCAGCGTAGTCAAACCAGCGATATCGCATAGCCGGCGTTAGCTTCTCTGTTGTGATCTTCGTGACTTCCGGGTTGTACAGGTAGTGAATCTTCCCCAGGGCGCGCAGCGTTGTTACAATGTTGCAGACCCGCGTCGCGAATACGCACAGGTCTCTGGGCGCGTCCGTAGGCTTCTGTAGTCCCCGTAGTCGCTCTAACTCGGCGAGGGCGATAGCGTCGGGCCGTCCGAAGCGTGACTCGAGGGCTCGCAGGATTTCTTCGGGCTTCGCGTTGTAGAGGAGAAGCCCTTCGACGACCTCCCGAGCTCTTGAACGCAGGCTTCGTCGTAGACGCGCTGTGTTTTCTATGTCGCTGTAATATCCCGCTGTTTCTTGATAAGCTGCCTTGAACATGAGCCATTCTTGATATGACCCGCTGTATGTCGGAAGTTCTGTGTAGATCCTAGGCGGCTGCTGCGGACCTGTCCTGGCGGCAAGTGCGATGGCTGAGGCCAACTCGCTGAGGTCGATCTTCTGTTGCGGCACGGCGACTGTGTCCCCTCCCGCCGGTACTGGAGCCGGGGGGGGGGATGAAGCTCACCGGTGCCGGGAGCGCCGCAGGACGCGTCGGTTCTTCGCTCTGTTGCGGTTGCTGCGGAGGCTCTTCGATTTCACTCTGGCCCTGGATCACCAGCGGCGGTTCTGTCGGATTATTCTGTAACCACACTGACACTCTCTTCTCTGTATTTTCTATTGAGGGTGCTTCAGATTCCTCTTCTATATCTGTTTCGTCGTCTTCGAGTGCGGCGACTTCGGCGGCGGCGAGTTCGACTTGTAACCGTAATAACTTCAACTTCGCCTTCGTTATTTTCGAGGATTTCTTCGATTTCGAGACTTGGGATCTCTGTGGAGCTCGCTGTGGCTGCGTAGCTTCGATTTGACGGGTGGTCTTCGTAGTTTCTGTAGCTGTGGCACCCGTCGTCGCTGTGGTTTCTGTCGGCGTCGTCGTTTCTGTAGCCGACGTCGTTGGCGTCGTCGTTTCTGTGGTTTCTGTCGGCGACGTCGTATTCTTGCTCTTCACGGCTTGAGCTTGAGACTGTTCTTGAGCGGGCCCTGTCGAGGCGGCCCGCTGCCCGCGGCCTGACTGCGACCGTGTAAGAGGCATCGCTGTCTCCCAATTGCCCTCTCAAAGATCCGGCTCTCGAAGGACCAAAATGTGGGGGATAGCTCCAGTGGACTGTATAGTCTATGAATCCGATAACGATTAGTCAAATGATGCGCTATCCACCCACTCTATTAGCTGGAATCGATGCGAGGGGCAAAAGGAAAATGCGAATTCACCACTTAACACGGTCGTGAAAGTCCAGCCGCGCGGCACTATATCACTCGCGAATACGCCACAAGCACACTCTATTTCCCGCGCTCTTCTATTACTGTATTCTGCCTTCAGTCTTCTGTATTCTGTCTTCTATATTGACTTCAGGCTTCTATATGAGTCTTCGGGCTTGAGATTCACTGTACTGTTGCTTGAGGCTTCTTTCGGAGGCTTCTTTCTTCCGGAGATCTTCACTCTTCGGGATCTTTTTTGGCGAATCCACGCGAATGTTTTGCTGGCGGAGTGTGGCGCATTCTTAAGTGATTTTGTGCAGGCGCGCAAAGATACCGCACAAGAGAGAGTAATGCAAGCGTGCGAGCGGGACACACATATGTCTGTCTCGCTCGAATCTAATTCGAACTTTCTAGATTTTTCTAATAAGATTCTAACTATATTCGACTATTCTTATTAGATCTTTACTATATTCTAATTGGAAAACTATTTACAAATTCTATTAACTATTTAGATCTCTCTCTCTATGTGCGGGAATGACAAGACCTTCAAAACCATCTCTTTATTTGCAAATCAGCCCTAATACAAATCAAGCTATTTTAAACTATAATCACGTAAGTTTCATTATCATAGCGGCTATTAATCAAATTACAAAGGTACAAACGATTAAGCAAACACTTTAAGCTATAAACTATTACAAAACACTGTTTTAAAGCACTATTTCTTATACCTAACACTTGTATGTGACGCTATTACCTATAAACACTATAAAAACACTATGAAATACTATTTTAAACGTTCTTAGCTCTTTAAGAGTCTTATAAAACACTATAACACTATCTATATACACTGTTTTAAGTTTATATAACTGTCTTATTGTCACTGTCCTGCACAGTATGTACTGTTTTACTGGGGAATAAATATATTCGCTAACATATTAAGCAAAGCATGGTCACCCTAAATTATGAATGAATACCATTAAAATAAATACGACTACGCGCTACTACAAAACATCTAGTAGTACCACGTCGTAGTAGCTGTGTTTCTATTTATTTATGTACAAACAAGTTTAGATACAATATAAGGACACATAGAACAAAATAGCGAGGGAAATCTCTAAGTCCTAAGTCCCTAAGTCAACGGAAATGTTTGGATTTATGATTAGATTCGTTACGAAAACCTGCAACATACTCGTAATATATACGTATTGACATTCCGATAAATGATTTGTTGCTTTTAGCCAGCCTTAATTTGGGAAACGCTACGTTATGATCTTTCCTAGACCTTACAGAGTAATTTTTATCGTGATGATATTGTAGAATTTAGTAAAAGATAGTTCTTGCTAGTTTAGATATTTATTCACTAAATTCTTATAGATTTATGAAGATGTAAAAGCTAGATAGTAAAGTTGCTAGTTATGAGTACACGCGTCGCGGTCGACAGTTAGTAATGCACTGGTTAGGTAAATTGCTTAGTAGCGACGCGCTGAATACAATATGCTGACATTACACTTAGAAAATGTTCGGTTAGCCCGAACATCTTCCCGGGGGAGACAAAAAAAGGTAAATGATGTAAGTATAAAGCAACAATGATGGTGAGACAACATGATGGGCATAGTTAATATTACAATATAAAACTAATATATAACTAAAATTATTAAAATTATCAAAATAGTCTTTAGAAATTAGACACTCTCAGTTAGGGTAAACGTCGGTTTACGTCGATCGGGTACCGTGCCACGATCTTGTTTACCCATACGCTTTAATTTATAATCACTCTCACACTGACACACACACTTGACACTCGCACTAGCACTAGCGCAGTCCCCGCCCTCGTCCGGGCGGGCTCCGACCGCTGCTGCCGCTCGCTCGCCGCCCGCGGCCTGCGCTGGCACCCGCCAACGCCGCCGCACGCGCCGCCACGCTATCGCCGCTCCTGCTGCGATGACTACCGCCAGCAGAATGTAAATAACGGTGTAGTGGTGGATGTCGTGGACAGACACCTCATCTAGGGCGTCGCCCTCTGTTTGCTCCTTCAACAGCTGGATACTTTGATCTATTTTTTCTAAGGCCTTTCTATTTCGCTCTGTCTCGGGTTCGTTCGTGTCAAGCAGCGGCAAAGTCAAATTAAACAAATGGTTTATTGGAGGGATCTCCGGGGCGATAACATCTGCTCGAACATGTAAAGTTGTCGATCGTAAAAGCTTGTGTGGATATATAAGAAAGTCATCGGTTTTTAACATACAATCATTTGGAATTACCGCTATGCCAGCCCGTGCCAGATGATATGAGGTAACTTGATCTCTTCCACAATAAAGTCTAGCCGTACATTGTTGACAGCAAAAGTACATGTAAGTATTGATATTGTTTAAGTTGACCCACATGTTACTACAAACAGCTGTTTCAAATCGACAAAACGACCTCGCTGAATCTGCAGATTCGCATAAGTCGTAGTTCCCGGTCAGGTGTTCAATAGGCGCCAGCAGATAACAAAGGTAGGTATCGGACTCTCGACGTAAACACTCGCTTATAACATGCTCGGTTATAGTTATGTAGGTGTCCTTTCGTAAATTAAGTGCTACATATTTTGATCGAGGTATAAAGGTTCTCATAGTATTATTTCTAGTCAGAATAGGTATCGGTATAAGTTTATATAACTCGTAATTATCTCTTAATATAAGCGGTATTCTAATTTCAAATAGTAGGTATTCTCTAGATATTCTAGTTTTAATTTTAAGGATTGAATATATTTTACGTAGGTCGTTATGGATGTTCTCTATAGGTAAACTCAGGTCGGACGGTAGCTGGGTAGATATAATGCTTAGTTCGTTTAATAGTTGTTCAGGAGTGATAAGATGAAAGTTGAACTTCCCATGATAAATGTCAGTTATTTGATCTAATAACATGCCTTGGATTTCTTTTAAGTTATGTAACATATTACTGGCGGCCAGGGCACCTAGTGTGACCTCATTTTCTAAGTGATTTATGTTTATTTCACTAGCTAAGTTGTTTAAGCTTTGTTCTAATACATGTAAGTTTTTATGTATACTCTTATGTTGATTGTCCATCGATTCCGCAGTACGCTTAAGTAGGTTATACTCGGCTTCAACGATTGAGGTTTGATTCCGCCATAAGCTCGCTAGATGATGCTGATCGATTCGTATTTGAGATATGTCTCGCTGGTACTGTTCCGCAAATCTTTCGTCAAGTACACCGAACAGATAATTTGACAGGTAGCCGACTCCGTTTATGAGCCCCCGTCGACGTCGAGGTCGTGCGCTATCGTGCTGACTTAGCATCATCACATTATAATATTGTAATTCCGAATAGCCATGATGTAGTTGTGTTGATATTATATTGCAGTATGTAGATTGATTAAGTTTAGAGCAAGTTTGTTCCAGTTGTTTGATGTACTTATTTAAGACGAATGAACCTTGCCAAAATGGGTCCATTTCGTAATAAACCACTAGTTTCCATTCGTCTCGAATTACCTGTAGATTCGATATTTTGTCAAAATAGAGTCCTTGAGAAATATTAAATTGACTCGTGTGTAGTTCGCTCTGTACATTCGTGAGAATATTTAGAAAAAGGATCATAGAAAATAATATACTCATAATGTTGCGTTTGAATTTTGGTTTGCGGGTCACGACCGCGGATGTAAGTTGGGTTTGAGGTTCAACCGTTTGATGTACAGGTAGAACTGACAGTTTGAGGACTGGTCGCTTCATGATTCCATTTTTTGTTTTTAGGGATACCACCCTGACAATTCCATCACTGCCAGGATGCAGCTCTACTACTCTTCCCATTGACCATTTACCCGGGGGAAGATGTTCTTCATGAATGCACACTATGTCGCCTATGCTTATGTTTTGATATTTTTTGAACCACTTGCTTCTCACGGTTAGTTGGGTTAAATATTCGGTTTTCCATCTTTTCCAAAGATCTTCTAATAGTTTTCTTATCAGTTGCCATCTTGTTCTCGCATCTTTTTCCGTCTCAATAATAGTCAAATCAGCTCTACAGGTAAGAAAATGTGATGGAGTTAAAACCTCAAGGTCTTCCGGGTCTTCGGAAAGTGCCCACAGCGGCCGCGAGTTAAGGCACGCTTCGATTTGGGCCAGGAGAGTAGAGTACTCCTCGAAAGTTAATTTTTGCTCTCCGATTACAGGTTTGAGATGACCTTTGAGACTGCGAATAGCTCGTTCCCATAACCCAGAAGCACTTGGCCATGATGGGGCCTGGAAGTGCCATTCAATATTCATCTCGGTGACTTCTTTTAAAAAATCTTGATCAACAATTTGTGCTAGCTCAAAAAGTTCCTCCTGAATATTACGATTTCCTTTGATGAAATTAGTCCCATTATCGCTATAGATATGGTGGGGTGCTCCACGTCTGGCAGCCATCCTCCGAAGGGCTGATAAAAATGCTGCGCTTGATAGATCGGAGACTAATTCGATGTGTACGGCCTTCGTAACCATACAGATAAATAGCACAATGTACCCTTTCGTTGTTTTTATACCCCGACCACGATTCGACTTTACATCTACAAACCCAGTTAAGTCTACTCCCGTATGATAAAAGGGTGCCGCCGGAGTAGTACGTGGTTTGGGTAGAGTACCCATTAATTGGTGCTGAAATTGAGGGTTATGTTTTCGACAAGGTACGCACTTCCTAAGTTGCTTTTTCACAGCTCTGTTTCCTCCTACTATCCAATACCTTTGCCGTAACCACGTTGCCGTGAGGCTGGCTCCTCCATGGAATGTTTGAAGGTGGGCTTCTTCGATAAGTAAGGTTGTTAAACGACTGTCGTGAGGTAGTATCGCTGGGTGTTTTGTTTCAGATTTAAGTTGAGATTTTTCCAATCTGCCACCGACCTTCATTATACCATCCTTGTCAATAAACGGATTTAAATTAATTAACTTGCTATTTGGTTTGATACAATTTTGTTTAGTTAGCATTTTAAATTCCTCGCTAAATTCATTTCGTTGTACATACTTAATAATGAGCCGCTTTGCTTCGCGTAACTCATGTAACGTGAGATAGTTAGTATGATGTTTACGTTTTGTAAGTGCTCGTAGTATCCAGGCAATTATTGACGTAATTTTTCTTATCGAACTATGTTTGAGTAAGAGCTCGTTAATAATGCTGGGTTCCGTAGGCTTATTTTGGACGACAAGGACCTGATTTTTCTTAATTTCTAATTCAGTTACAAACATTTTTTGCTCTTGCTCTCGTTCAAAATTATTCAGCCAAGTGGGACCTTCCCACCACAAACAATTTTTAGACAGTTGAGAAGCTAGTTGACCCCTGCTTGCACAGTCAGCGGGGTTTTCTAATGATTTAACGTATCTCCAACTATTTTTAGGTATTATGGGAGTGATAAGTTTTACTCTATTGCTTACAAAGGGCTTCCATCTACCCGGATCTCCTTGCAGCCAGCCTAGTACTACTTTAGAGTCGCACCAACCATATACCTCAATTTTATAGCTATTTAATGTATTTGAGATCTTATGCATAAGTTTTGATAGTAGCTGCGCTCCACTTAGTTCTAACCTGGGTAGGGTGATCTTTTGTGTTTGAGGTACCAGTTTGGTTTTTGCTGCAATAAGTACAATCTTAGTATGGTCTTGCTTTTGTACCCGGGCATACACAACACAGGCATACGCTCTCAATGACGCGTCGCAGAAGCCATGCAACTGGATGCAATCACCTTCACAGCTACCTATCCACCTAGGTACCTCACAGAATTCTATGTTTTCGATATCTTCTCTCAATTGTGTCCACTCAACTAAAATATCGTCAGGTACCACGTCGTCCCAGCTTAGGTTGGCCTGCCAAACCTTTTGAAACAAAACCTTTAAGTTAGTTACCACCGGTGCGAGCCACCCTAAGGGATCAAATATTTTTGAAATTTCGCTTAACAAAACTCGCTTAGTCGGCCTTGATGCTAGATTTTTCGTTAATTGATGTTTGAAAGTAAATTTGTCCTGTTTAACATTCCAGCTTAATCCTAATGTTTTTGTGCTGTCCGACTTAAAATTAAATTGACTGCTCTCCCTCCTTAGATTCTGTTCGATATTTTCGATTAACTGCTCGCTATTAGAGGCCCACTTTCGCAAAGTAAACCCGCCTGATTTTAAAATATTGTTTAGATTTGTTATTAATATTTGACCTCGTTCGATAGAGTGGAATCCAGTCAACAGGTCATCCATGAACAGGTCATTTTTTAGTATTTTTGCAGCGTCTGCACATTTTGATCTCTCGTCTTCTGCTAGTTTATGCAACGTCCTCATCGCTAGAAAGGGCGCTGCTTTCATTCCATATGTAATGGTTGCTAGTTTATAAGATTTTATTTGCTCGTTCTTAGTGTCACGCCAAACTATTTTTTGGTAGGCCTGATCTTCAGTATGACATTTAATCTGGCGGTACATTTTTTCAAGGTCACCGGTTACTACGAATTGATATTGCCTCCACTTGATGATTAAAGATTGAAGGTCTTTTTGAAGATTTGGGCCGCGAAGTGAGACATCATTTATACTGACCCCTGTTGATGTTTTCGATGAAGCATTGAAAACCACTCGAAATTTACTGACGCCGCAATCCGTTTGTGGTTGAACACAGTGGTGAGGTAAGTAGCATCCTTGAGCTGTTAAATCCTGGTTGCTGCACTCTTCCATATGGCCCAAGTCTCTGTATTCTGCTATAAATGCCTTGTACTGCGCTGCTAGATGATGTTGTTTACTCAGCCTTTTTTCTAAGCTTAAGAACTGAGCTATAGCTATGGTCTTTGAATCCCCTAAAGTATGAAGCTCAGACCTTTTAATAGGCAGCCTGACTAAATACCTACCGTCAGATTGACGTACCGTAGTGTTTTCATAAAATTGAAGACACTCCTGGTCCTCACTAGTCATTTCAGAGTCATCATTAATATCCTCAATGTTCCAAAATTGTTTTATCTCGTCGATGTTATTTAACACTACATTGCATTGAAATGTTTGTAACATACTTCCACAGATAATCCAGCCTAAACGGGTTTGTTGTACTATTGGTTGTGAATTATTGTCACCTTTCAGGATTCCACTTAATATTATTTGAGAATAGACCTCCGCTCCGAAGAGAAGATCCACAGGACGCTTCAAATTAAACTCAGGATCTGCTAGCTGTACGCCGTTTAAGTGTGACCAAGTCGGTTTTGTGAATGATTGCGTAGGTAGACTTTTGATTAAATTATTCATTATGAGTACCTCGGTATTAAAATTGAAGTCGCTGTTTACGGAAGATACTTCTATGTTAATTAAGCCCTTGCTGTTGTTACTCTTGGCTCCTACTCCAAAAACAACTCCACTGCATGCCCTACGTTTGATACCTAACCTTTGGGCCGCGTTCTCCGTTATCAACGATATCTGTGACCCTTGATCGACCAAGGCGCGCATTGTATGTTTGGAGCCATCTGCGGCGGTGACGTGTACTAAGGCTGTTGCAAGTAGTACTTGAGATTCATCCCCCTGCGACACATGTGAAGTACTTGACACGTGTTTCGGCGTGGCCACGCCGTAAGTAGATGGCTGACCTTGTAGGCATGCATCGTGTAGCAACGTATGATGCTTCCTTTGACAATTGCGACATGTTTTTGTGGAAAAACACTGGCTTCCATTATGATCAAATAAGCAGTTTTTGCAAAGGCGATTTTGATTTACGATTTTCATCCTTATGTCGTGCGGCGTCTTTATAAATTGATCGCATTGATATAAAAAATGATCCGCTTTACAAAGAAGACATTTGACACCGAGTTGCACTGCGCTTGATTTTAATGTAGGTTTTGTTATGTTATTGTATGATGAATATATTTTATTCTGATTATGGTTATTGTTCGAAGTTTTATAGTCGGACTTAAGAAAGCTTGTTTTACTAGGTTTGGTGGAATCTTGTTTTCTATGGGATGCTTCTAAGGTGGTAAACTTGACCTCCAGAAACTCAATGAAAGGTTGAAGTTCCGGAAGTTCACGTGGGTTCTTCAGCGATTCGATATAATCTGAATGGGTATCCGCGTCGAGCTTCTGTGATAATAGGTGTACTAAAATAGGGTCCCAGCTACTAATATCAACCCCAAGATTTTTTATTGCGTGTAGATTTTCTAGGATGATGTCATGAAATTTTTTAATTTGACTCATAGACTGTTGTTGAATGTTGCTGAAGCTTAGAATTGAATTTAAATGAGACGAGAAAATCTGTTTTTTGTTGTTATAGCGATTATTTAAGATTTCCCAACAGACTAAGTAGTTTTCAGATCCTACAGGCATATGTTTGATTAAGCTTTCGGCTTCTCCTCTTAGCTTGCTTTTCAAAAATTGCATCTTTTGTGCGCTAGATATTGAGGGATTATTATGAACCGCCTCGTAAAATAAATCCTTGAAAGAAGTCCACTGATTAAAACTACCTGTAAAGGTTGGAATATCCATGACTGGCGTTGATTTCTCCCTGTGGGAAACTGCCCACATCTTTCTGTTGATGGATCTTTTCAATCTGCAATAGGTGCCTTCATGCATAAGAAAGACACCCTGATAAGATTGTTCTTCGTCGCCATTCAGCTCCGCTTCAATTTCCCAGTGTAGTGTGTCGATGACAGCCCAGCGAGACTCCAGAGCTTTCAAGGTGTCCTCAAACTCCCACTTCTCGTTTATCTCCTCTAAATCGATGTTTGCTACCGTCCTAGAGAACGCCTTAAAATTAATATACTGTTTTCGTAACATATCATCAAACCTACTCGATACACCCCTAGATACCTGATGCTGTGACGACTCGCCTGCTGATTGCTGACCGGCCTGCTGCTGGTCGGTGCTTGCCGCATGAGGTTGAGACTCGGCGCTAATTGATAAAGGCTTTGTAGTTTCCTGCTGCAAAGTTACCTCATGCGCATGCGACGGCGCTGGGCGCTTAGCTTTATACAAAAAGTCTTCCTGCTGCTTGAGTATGCTTGTTTTCAACTTCTTATAAACCGACATTGTATGCTCGTAGTCCCTGTTAATAAGATATGACTCTCCACGGATATCGTACCTTGAAAGTTCAACATGATTGCTTTCAAAATCCTTCCAGTAGGATTCTAAGGTTTGAAGCCTCCTATTGAAGTAATCTACCGAAGACTTTCGTTCCGCCCCATCTTTGTTAAAATTGATGCTGAGTTTATTGATCGCCTCAATAATCTCGTTTTGGCTATACAGCAAGTTCTCCATTGTTAGTTTGATAGTATAAATCGGAAAGATCTTACTTGTTTGTAGCCGCTGCTTGCTTGATTTAGATCCAGTTCAGAAACAGAGCACTGCAATCCGATATGCGCTAGTATTCCGCACAACCGAAAATTATCCCGCCTGTACGGAGGCTCGAAGGACCATGTAGAATTTAGTAAAAGATAGTTCTTGCTAGTTTAGATATTTATTCACTAAATTCTTATAGATTTATGAAGATGTAAAAGCTAGATAGTAAAGTTGCTAGTTATGAGTACACGCGTCGCGGTCGACAGTTAGTAATGCACTGGTTAGGTAAATTGCTTAGTAGCGACGCGCTGAATACAATATGCTGACATTACACTTAGAAAATGTTCGGTTAGCCCGAACAGATATTTCCTAGTTTTAAATTAATTGCTATTTTTTCTTACATGTTACACTCAATATAATTAAATGCAGTAAGAAACGCATTTTATTGAATACTAGCTTTTTCGTATAATTTTTTGAGTATGACTTTTAATCCAGTTAGAATTTCCTAGTCAACTATAGCTTAAAACCTTAGTCAAGAGACAGGCTATCAAATGCAAATATTTTTCAATTCGGATTGACAGTTTTTGAAATATGACTCTTATAGTCGGGCTGATGAAAGTAGAGAATGAAAAATCTGGCGATTTAAAACAAATCCCATGATGGTTACCCCGACTAATATAGTGCGACACATATGGATTAAACAAACATGATACTTGATTAATAAAATTATAGTAATAATAACAATACTGTCCTACTTTTTGATGAGAAATAGTATATAATTAAAATGATAGGGTATATAATTAAAATGATAGGGAACTAGTATTAATCAGGCTTAAAAATAAATCAATTCTATATTGGAATGAATCGTCAGAGTCACTGGTATCGCTGTTTCCTACATCGGTTATGAAACTATCAAATTTTTATTTTTTTTATTCATTTTTAAGAAAATTCCAAAATCTCAATTACCAAAACCACCAACAACCGTTTGATTGACAACAGTGACACCAGATTAAGTTGCCATATAAAAAGTTTGCAAAAATCCCCATTGTCTACTTTCGTTAGCCAAACTCTACAAACAACCCTTCAGCTTTGTTAATAATGAATACTGAAAACTAAATCAATACAAGTTTTAAACAAACTTTATTTATTTATAACTTTCATGAAACTAAAGAAATTTAACCTGAGATTATGTTTTGGGTGTCAAATTCTAATTTTTAAAACTTACGTACTTCGTAGGTTCTTGATCTCTTCAGAAACTTTGATACAAATAACTTTCCGCCAAGAAGTTTTATAGAAGCAGCTATCAAAGATAAATTTACAATATGAAGTCGGAAAAACTTTCCAATAATAGGTACGTACAGTTCGTATAGACCTCCGTCTAGCAGGTGGGCTCTAATTTCTATATTTCTGATTCAATTGTTTAGGATAAATAGATTCAAATATTAAAACTCCAATAATGGTGGATAGACCAAACATCTAAAAGTATTAAATAAAACCCTGTCGCTCGTGACCACACGGGGTCTGCAAAGACACCGAAACATCGAGTTAAAATTTAAAATGTAAATATACGCGATAAATCCGGTTAAAAAGTGTTTTATTTCATATTGTACTGTTTTGAAGACATGATACATTTAAGTTAAGATGTCCATCTCGGAGTAGCTATGGATTATGGTTTTGCATTTACCTTCGAAGCAGTAATTACTTAAATACTTATTTAGTTACTCGTTGTATGAAGTACCCCGATACTTTTATTTTTTTTTATAAAATATGGATGGGACGTTTGTCTTCCATGATAACTTATGATAAAAGGCTATTTCGTTTACAGAAAAACGCAGTTGTAGTTTTCTGCCGACCGATCAAAGTCGATTCAAACCAAGCTCTAGGGGCGTGGACACATGTCGCCATCTGACAATACAATACAATGGGCGCTGGGGCACGGCATGGCGCCGTGCCGCGCATTCTGCCGACACGGCGGCGGCGGTGCCGTACCGTTACACGGCAAATGTCGCCGCGCCGAAGACATGGGGTCCCGCCCTATGTCGGGAATGCATCATCAATCAAAATTACTTGATGATTGATGTTTTGTGGATCGTTCGTCAACTTATATCTATTAGAAAATATAAAAGGTAAGAAAGGAAATCTAAACGGAACTTATTTGACATCTCAAAAGCTAGCGGCGCGGCGTGTTAAGCTAAAAATATTGTGTGGGACGTTTTAATTCGGAATTACACCTACATTAGAAATTAACCACAAACTTTAATGAGTGAACGTAACTTTCTTGTAGGGAATACGTATTTTGTAAAATGAATGATTTTAAATATTATCTACAAATACTAAATGCCAAGACAACTATTAATGCTTGAAGCTTATTTTTATTTTTATCAAAATTATACAGCCATAAAATGATACCGATTTCCCGCCTTGTTGAAGTACTAAGTACTAATTTTGGACTCGTCAACGAAGAGACAATTCCGCTAAATGTTTTCCTCGTCTTTTTTCATTTTGACGAAGTCTAGCCCACTGCAATCTGCGGCGCTGTCTTTGCTGTGAGTTCAGAGGTGCGCGCCAGGATCTCCTCGCTCGTAGTCCAACCTGGTGTAAGCAATTCCTGATGGTCTGAGTGCAAATTTGTAGTCCAGTAGCAGCCCACAACTCAGCTTTTATGTTAGTGGCATTGATTGTTGGGTCTCGGGCAGTCAGCAATCTGATGTAACGCTTCTGAGCAGCAGTAAGAACAGTTGGCCGACCACTGCGAGGTCTTTTTTTTTTTTTTTATAAGTGACTAATCCCGCGTTTGACCTCAATCTCACCTGATGGTAAGTGACGATGAGGTCGAAGATGAAAGCACACGGGTTTAGGAAGGAACTGGCTCTTTATACAATATTGCCGGAACACATTACCGCCGGAGCGGTAACATTTGGCGGCAGACTTTATATAAAGGGTGGTCGCTAGCCAGTCGGACCCAGAAAGGATCCTACCACCAAGCAAAAATCACCAAAGTTATCCACGGCGTGGATCACCAAAGTTATCCACGCCGCGATATTTCCGTATTGTGTTCACGACACAGGATTGGGATACAGGCACTCTACGTGCTATTGCTCGCGCAGAATGTCCTTCTTCACTCAATTCTTGCTCGTAAAACTTCTGACAATCCCCTCGGCATCCTTTTCAATGAACACCTTCTTTGAAAAGTCAGAAAAAACGCTTGAATCAAGTTGGTCAGATTTTTGAATGAGTGTAAGCAAGTATTTAATCTCTTTTTATACAGTAAAATAACTGATATTTAAAAAATTGTCTTGTTTAAAGATTCGATTTTTAAATGAAAAATCTTAGAAAATAAAAAAAAAACGTCTTATGCTAACGTGACATAAATCTACGTGATCTCAAACTTTTATTGATGTGTGTTCGTTCGCCTAGGGCGGCGGCTTCCGACATGACCATCCAATCGTGCTCTGTACACCTCTTTCGTAAATCTACTTTCACTCATTTTACAACACACATGCTCCTCAAAGCTCTCATCTCCACAGCATTAATCCTGCTTTCATGTCTCTTCTGCCACACCCAAGATTCACTACCATACATAAGTGTTGGCGCCAAAACTCCTTCAAGTATGGCCAGACGAGCCTTATTCGGTATAATTTTGCTTGCCATAACCGAGTACAAGGCGCCATTAACACAATTTTCTGCTTTTACTCTCCTTTCAATATCACCTTCACACTTCCCATCTCTTGTAAACAAGGATCAAACTCTTTCAATTGTTCCACTTTTTCATCTCCTATCATAATATTGCATTCCGTCATATCTTCATTCCTCTCCATAACCATGGCTTTCGTCTTTCCAACATTCACTCTCAAACCTTTCCTTTTAAATGACTCATACAGCACATTGACCATTTGTTGCAATTCCGACGCTGACGATGCAAGTGGAACCTGGTCGTCGGCGTAAAGTAGAGTTTTGATCACTGTCTCATTCATTTTTAACCCCATTCAGATTCTTTCAGATCTGTCAAACAACTATCTATGAATAGGTTGAACAGCCATGGAGACGCTACACAGCCCTGCCTAACACCACGTTCGATGCTAAACCAATCTGCAGTTCGATCACAGAACTTTATCGAATCGTTTGTTAACGAATGTTCGTATAATATGGAGACGGTTTTTAAGAAAAAAATGAAATCTATCCATTGCCGCACGGCCAGTTTAAATAAATGTGTGCCTTGTTAATTTTGAATGTTTGTAAGCATGTTGTACTCATAAATATCTGTAAAATAAAAAATTACAATGTTACTCAAAACTTGCAACCGACTCCATACTATACGAGTATTCGTAAACATTCGTTAATATACGATTCGATAAAGTTCTGTGATCGCACTGCTGTGTAGTCATCATTCAACCTGAAACAGTCACTCGAGTCCTTATATGTATAAGGATTTGAGTGCCCATATCAAGTCATTGTCCACCCAATACTTTTGAAACCTCAAAATAAGGTACCTAAAGTTAATATAACACAATAAAAATTATAGGTAAAAAAATGAACAATGCCCATCTAGGCCTATTACGGTTCTTTCATGACATGACATGATAAACAAGATTTCTATGTTAGAGTAATAATTATACTTTATTCTTACTCTAAGATTTCTTCGATACAATGATGATATAATGAATGCACGAATTCCCTATACAACATACATTACAATTCATTGCATGCAAGAGGCATTACCGTTTGCAAAGACAGTTTCAATGATATCATCAATGCTTTAAAAACGTCAATTGAAAAAGGTGAGATCCAGTGAGATCGCACCCACCTCTATGATATGTTTGTTTCTTGATTTCATTTTTGTTGTGCTTTCATAAATAAATACTATATTATTGTATTCAGTCTAGATGGCAAGAGCTTAGCTAAGAGATTTCGCCGAGGAGTAATACCGAAAAATGATCGCATGATATGTTTACATGTTTTCAAAACTATCTCATGATATCATCGCATGTTTTTCCGTTTCGTGTGCTTTCATTCTTATTGCATTCAGTCTAAATGGCAAGAGATTTCGCCGAGGAGTAATACCGAACAATGATCACATGATATGTTTTACATCAAAACTATTTCATGATATCATAGCATGGTTTTGAGATCCATAATAGGCCTGCTTGTTTACGAATGCAGTGCAAGAAACTTTCTAAATAAACATAAGTACCGTGCGCCAACCAATTGCGCCACTACTGGAGCGATAATTCTAAACAAACATTTAAAAAATGAAGAATATATTGGATAAATATGTACTTAGCAATTCCCTTTTTAAGTGACGATTTCTGAATTTAAATCGATTTCTCTCTACCTCAGTAACGATTATAAAGTAGCAACACTACATCGCACTTCTTAAATTAATCTCACCGTGAGTTTTGTTGTGACGAAGGCATCTTAAACGTACCGTATGAAATCTGAAAAAAAAACTAAGTCTTTTAAACTAAACTTTCTAAAAAATTCGTTATTTCCCAAGTTTTATTTACATTAGAATGAAAGTAAAATGACCGCCGCGGTCGTCTCCGGGCCCAGTGCCCACAAGTCGACTTATGTAGCTTAAGACCACCGGCTGGTGTAGTGGTAACATACCTTCTATGCCAGAGGTCCTAGGTTCAAATCCCGGTGGCAGTAGGTATGTGTGAGATGAACATGATGATGTAGTTTTTCTATGTGTAAGAGTTATACCCTTCATAGGTTTTAAAAACCTGTATTAGCAGTCACTCCCCGACGTGTCGAGGCTACCTACATGGATGTTTAACGTATAATACATCACTATATACCCCCGAGACATCAATTATGTCTGACTCAATTACAAAACTAACTTAAGTTTAACTCACTAGTTTAATAAGTCAGTCAGCAGCCAAGCGTTGTAGCTACGTGATTTTCTTTATAACCTTTATAACCTAATTTCTTTATAACCTAATCCAGCGTAGAAACTTCTCCAGGAGCAAGGCTATCGAATTCAGAAATATTATTTCAGAGATTTGTAGTTTAAGACATGATCGCGTAAAACCAAAAAACCCTTCATCTGTATAAAATTTGTATAGATTGCTCTCAAGCGTTTACATCCACTTTGGCGATGGGGTAAACCTATTTGCCTCAGAAGCCAGTGGCTGCTGGTTTTATTCCCGCCCGGAACAAGAAAAAAAATGTTCCGCGTCTGGGTGTTTATCTATACTAATATTATAAAGAGGAAACCTTTGTATTTTTGTATGTTTGTATTGAATAGGCTCAAAAACTACTGGACCGATTTCAAAATTTCTTTTACCATTACTTAGAGGGACTCTTCCGAATCCGTATAGGCTACTTTTTATCCCGAAAATCCCGCGGGAATCGAAATTGCGCGGGTAATACCGCGCGCAACAGCTAGTCTTTGTATATATGTATTTATATTCATAACACAAGCTTCGTTTACTTTGAGGCCATGTAGTTGGTGTCTGTTGATTTTATTATTTATTATTATTATTTTCTTGCCATTTTCGGTAAAAGACGAAGTCATATATGAGAAAGGAGTACAATTCACTATTTGGGTTTTGCGTGAGTTGGGTAAAATATGAAAACATTTGTTAAAGACGTCAAAAAATATGCCAAATACAATTACATCATTTTGAGTAAGGCTTCATGCGTAATAACTTCCCGTAACGTTATTTACTGGCGTGGGAAGCATGCGATCACGCCTCGGGGGGTACTATTTTTAAAGTCAGGAAGTGACGCAGCGCAGCGATAGGTAAATGTCTTAAATTAAGGTTTATGGGCCACGCTTGGATTAAGCACCTTTTTTGAATTTTCTAAAACTTTCAGCAAATGCTTTAAGTAAAAGGGTTTTCACTTTATTTACGTTAAAAAGAATATGGAACTATCTCTACGTGCCTACGTCAAACAGAAAAATATTCGGTATGAAAAAAGAACGAAGACATTTTTTTAAAAACAATACTACGGCAAATGTGCAGAAGGCAGCAGATCAAATGTTTGAAACCTCTCAAATTTCCCCAACCAGTTTTTTGCTTAATGTCCAGGGCGTGGAGTTAACTTTCAATAGCAATTTATTAACAGGTTTGGAACGCTTGATCTGCTGCCTTCTGTACAATCACAGCTCCTGCCTTGCATCTACACCGCAGTTTCTGTTTGGTTACATCGTCTTTGGGATATAAAGCTGGCTGTGAAATTTGCCAAAGCATGGCTATGCTAAAGGGGTTTCAATTAATTAGCTAGCAATACTGTTGTTGTTTTCAAAATATTATGTTTTTGTTCTACCCCTACACAGCTGGTAGTATGATCCAGAAGATAATTGAAGGAGTCGGGGATAAAAAGTGTACTTATACCAAACTAAATTATACATATCGGCGGTAAAAAGTAAACCTGCTGTAACCCACAAAATGCAAAAGAGAAATAATAAGTCCAGCCACAGAATATTTTTTTGGCCACGTGACCAAGCTTCTATTTTCATGACTTAGCCACGAGACATTTAACTTTTGCGAAAAATGTCTCTTGAAGCAATTTATACTATAATTTTACCATAATAATTAACATTGCGATGAAAAATATTATGCGACAAGAAGGGCACCCGTTTCAGAAGACGTGTCGGCACGGTCACGGCATTGACAATCAAAGCATTTTATTCTACTTTAAGAGTTTGTCCATATCACAATTCAAACGTTTGGTGGCGCCACTTTATTACTGGCAATAACAACTTGATATGAGTGAAATGAGTGAGTGATAGACATTCATTCGCCATTTGACCACAAAACAATGCCGGCTTGCGAAAGTCCTACGCATATCTGTTGAAAACTGCACATATCTGCTGTGTTTATAAAATTTCGTGCAAACTCAGATGTAGCGTCAAGTGAACTAAAGTTTATCATTGATGAAACTGAATTGTTGTGATACTTGATAGACTTCATGATTCACATATTTTGACGAATAACTTATAAATATCAAACATGCTAGCTAGTGTTGGTTTTTGATTATTTTGAGTTAGTGGTACGTTAGTTAGTTACCATTGTAATGTAAATTAGCACCCTTTCTTTCACATATGAAAAACAATATTTATTAACAGTAATAATAAAAACCACTACAGTGCGTAGTCCACCCAATAAACCTCAAGCACATAAGCACCGCCAAGCGGCAAAAAAGCTTGCTTTCCAAACTTCCTATAATATTGATATGTCCTATCTGTACTTGTACATAATACATTCTTATCTGTGGGCACGGTTAGGTGCGACGATGAGCGCAGCGAGGAGGACCACTTAGGTTGCATATAGTAATATACGTGTATGAGCCGAGCGAGCGAAACGAACGGTACCGCGGCAACGGCTGGCGTAGCGCCATAAACCCTAAAGCTTTGTTAAATAACCCCGACGTGTTTTGTGGCACGGATTGTGGTTGACATGGTAATTTAGAAGGCAACTTAGATTTTTAGAGGGGAATAATGCTTTTTAAAAGAAGTCTGTTTAAATAGTACCCAATGCAAAATGCTTAGAAGAGTCCAAAAACTTTTTAAATTTTCGAAAAAATCATATCGTCATCACTATCATAGAGCCACGGGAGTAAGATCATTCGACGCAGGTTTTTTCTGATTCTAAATATAAAATAAAATAAAAAATATGATATGTGTGAGTTACAGCAGGTTCGCTTTTGACCGTCGATATTCTACGTCTTACGCATTTGTTTTTCATTGCACCTGATGGTAAGAACTATGTGATGTGAAGTTACACAACATTACTGAAGAATGAAACACAATATGTGACTTTGAGTGTCGTTAATGTGACTTTTTCAACAATTAGTCACACAAAGTTTATTCCTAAAGTTAACTCTCCTGCACCACTCTTAGCTGGCCTACGCCATGCAATCGAATATACAATAATGTCTGCGATCGAGTAGCTTAATTCCCGTAAAAATATACGATTGTAAAATTGTTTTATTCATTTTTTCAGGTCAAGTAGAAGGCATTTAAAAGAATGGCCACAGTTATAAAGGTTTTAGAAAGGGTCATACCACTTTTGGCAAAGGGTAGGCAAATAAAAATTCATACCTTATATTTCTACGCACAAAATATTTTTTCATTTAATAACCAGATTTTAAGTAACATCGCAGTTCCATTCAATTGGAAACCTATAACATCGTTCGCAAAATTCCCTGAAATCCGTAAACAAAATAACTGAGCGAAAGTAATTTTTCTACTTGATTTGCGATAAGTCGCCAATCATCTGCGGTGATCACGTCGCAGCCCAGTGGAGCGGCAATTATCAACTTGTCGTTAGATGCCACATAACATTTAGATGATTGACTTTGATTTCTAAACCGTGGCGGGGATAAAATACGTTGACGTTAAACTGTGACAGAATCAATACGGTCGTGTCGGATAGATGACGGCGTCAGGCATCTTTATGATAAACAACCAACTTAAAAGGGCGCATATAAGGGCTGTTTTGTTATCGTGACACGTATTGTGCGCAATAAATTAACGTTTGGAAGATTTTCCATGGGACCGGGGAAGTTGGGGCGTAATACTAATTGTATTTTATATTTTTATGAATGTTCAATTTAAATTACTGTAATTATACTAATTTGTTCCGAATCGTTAATGTGTATGATATTAATACATGGCAGCTTAATTCTTTATCGGGCTTTTGCTAACTGCGTACTTTTTTATGACGATAAAGTTAGATATAGCAACTAAAAGGCTGAACTGTTATATTTTTAACCGAATTCAAAAAAAGAGGTTATCAGTTAGTTTGACCTGTAGGTATGTATGTATGTATGCTTGTCCGCGATTTTCTCACGTTTGGCTCAACCGATTTGGACGCGGTTTTCAGAAAAAGATTTGTCAAGTTTAGGAGAAGGTTTTAGTATATTGACCAACTTTAAAAAATAAGGTTCTCAATTTATCTGTTTATTTTGTATCAGAGATGAGCCGAATGTTCGGCCGAACATTCGTATTTCGTACAACATTTGTATTCAGCCGAATGTTTCATTGATTTGCCGAATAATTACCAAATACTAGCAGTTTCCCGCAGATTTACCTGCACAACTTCTGATAAAAGTAGCCAACTTACAAAGAGGAGTTTAACCTATATGTTAATTATGTTTGTCATCGATTATCTTTCGTTTGGCTGATCTAATGTTGATGCGGTTTTTAAAAGGATATTTGTCCCATTTAGGAGAACCTTTTACCTTTTACTTACGTTCAATTTAGGGCTAGCTTTTAGTTTTTTCATAGTAAGTTAGTTTCCATATTTGTAGATATACGTGATAGATTTTTTAGTGATAAGTTTTGGATAAGTTCTTAGCTGACTGTTCGCAAGAAGATTGTTTTAAGCGAATCTCTTTTCGTTTGTTAGTCTCTGCTGCACGAGCATGCTGGCGATACCTAGACAAGACCATCTCGTGCTGCATCAAGTCGTCGTTATTTTTCGTTGGGATTTAATTCCTCTTCTTTCTTAAAGCGTCCTTCTCCATAGTTTTCTACCTAAGTCTACAGGCAAAACGTATATAACAATAGTAGGTAGGTCAAAGTCATGATTTTACAGTACCAAAACATCACATTACCAGAAGAAATAGGTAGTTACTGATACCAGAACTAGCCCAAAACTTATCACTGATATCTATAACTGTAGAACCTAACTAACTAAGAAAAAACTAATTACTCTAGTATAAAATAAAAAATAAATAAAAAAAGTCATAAAACCAAAACCAAAATGAAATTTCTCAAAGTAACTTGCTACGTAGACTTGTTCAAATATTTTTTGGCAGCATAAATGAACTAACTACCAGAAGTTTGTAGTTGTTTACAGAGAGAGAATACTAGAAGTCTAATTCTCTATTGATATAACTTAGTAAGTCCAAAACTTGTCAGCTCAGACTTCTCAAGGAGTTAATTTATGTCGACGAGTGGGAGTTCCTATTTTGTAAAGTTGTACGAGTTATCAGATTAGTTGAGAAGTAATTTATCTTGCATAACAAAGTTTTCAATTCAAAGCTTTTTATGGGTACTTTGAGTTAGTTAAATAAATATGAAATAAAAGGCTTTTTTAAAGGGAATATATTATAACCAGGTTATTATTAGACGTTTCATAGAATACGAGGACACGAATTTGTGATTTTACGTTAGACACGCGTAGAAAATTCACAATCTTTCCGTAATTGTCATTGCAGGGATTGTTTCATTCCGTTTCACTAAAATTGGACCTTATATATTACAACTTTAATATATAAGGTCTGCATAAAATTACAACTTTGGTATATTTTCTGTACATATGGTAAATGTAAAATAAAAACGTTTCCTGGTACTATGAGTACAAGGAAACTATGAGTTCGCCATTTCTTTTTGGGTTCCCAAGTTATGTAAAATTATGAAAGTTATCAGAATAACCAGAAAATTTTTGAAGGTTTTCGGGAAACTTTGAAAGAAGGATCAGTAGTATTTTTTTTAAGAAATTAAAAGTATATTTGTGCAAAAAAACATTTAACGTTTAATTAAGACTGTGTGTAAAATCTTGTAACGCCGGGTCAGAGTTAAAAAAACAATAGTACTGCAATCTTAATATACAACGTGTAATATAATGAAGAGATAATACTTAAAGGGATTGTATGTTTGATGATATAGTTTATAAGTAACAGTAACATAAATGTGTTATCCTTACGGTTCGGCTGAAAAACAAGTTCGAAGTTTAGATCAAAATATCTAAGTGTGTACGTCTGATGCACACAAGCATTTGAAACTTGGCCCATTTTTTTAAATGTCATAATACCGTGACGCTCTATCTAGACATATAGATAATCAAAGTTATACCTACGGACTATTATTATCGGGTAACTTTGTAGACATAAATACAGTCTTTAAAGTTCAAAAACGTTGCATCAGAGCGAAAGCAAACGCACAGGTTACTGATTCATGTAGGCGATTGTTTAAAGACTTAAAAATATTGACCTCGACGGGACTTTATACATAAAACACATTATGCTTATTTGTTAAACAGCATCCTGAACAGATCCTGTTAAAATAACACAAAGGACAAAGAGAGAGACGACTGAGGTCAAAAATTTATGCCAAAATCTAACCTCAAACTCACGACAAGAAACGTTCATGTAAGGGCAGTAAAAATGTATAATTTTTTACCAATTGACCTAAAAGACCAGCCTGAAAAAAAATTTAAGCATAGCATCCATATGTGGCTAGTGGAAGTAGTGGATAAATCAAGGAATTATTTCCAATATAAAGAGTGGGAGAAATACTTTTGTTACTAAACTACTTACTATAAAACCCCATGATGTATTTTATTGACTAATTAGGAAATGTATTTAGAATAATTCTTAATTTGATTGTCAAATGAAAACGGTAATCTATGAGGGAGTTTTTAAATTATGATATTATAAATAAAACTAAAGTGGCGAATATTAAAATATCTAATTTACATCATTTTTAATTTAATTTTGAACGCCAGATTATTCTAAACTAAAGATTTTTTTTTTCGGAAGCTCGCATTTTGGGTTCATAAATAAATAAATATAAATAGAATCCTCAGGCAATCACACTAACTACATGGCCCCAAAGTAAGCAAAGCTTGTGTGACATAGCGTCATTAACTTTGTGGAAATATTCTGTCTACTTCGCACATATCAGTTGTGTTTTCTTGTGGCGTGTAATCGTGATACGATTAACATCAGACTGATAAGGCCTCACTGAAAAAAAAAAAAAAAACAAAGGAGAACAAAAATTTTATAGAGTTACTGTATCAAAAAAAATCTTGTGGAAAAGCTTTTAAGCTTGGTTATATTATAAAAAGCATAAAATTTACCTACTTGCTTTTTATTGTGTGGTTGTACTATTATCTGTTTTAATAGGTTTATGAAAACATTAAAGATTAATTCTTGAGACAAAATCCTCTATGAATTGTTGTATCTATAGGCGAGTTTAGTGATCGGTGCGTTGCAAAACTCAATTAAAGTAACTAATATCGGTTTTCTTGATCTTCATCAGAAATTAATAATCAATTCAACATTATTCGAATCAAACTATGTTAACCAGGACATCAATTATTGCTTAAAAGAAATCTAAAATTTTGACAATAATTGGGTTACCAAATTAACTTTCATCTTGAAAGGTTAAATATTTATCAGTTTAACCTCTGATTTAACTCAGTTTATACTGATAACTCTGGATGGTGCAAGACTTATCGATTTAACCTGTTTTTGTCTGGAGGAAACCTTGCTATCACATCCCCGACCGCTCAAGGGGGAAAAGTGGGGTATGTGGGGATGATCCGGCAGATGAACCCACTAAAAACCTCTAGGTGTACCCCGCCGTATTTAGGGCCCACGATATCGCCAGTGGCATTGCCCGCTATCTGAAGGGAAAAGGCGTCTCCTTCTCTGTCCCACCCTTCGAACTATACTCAAAGTTATTGCAATGTAACTTTTGACGAGAGCTTTTGTCTTGAACAATAACTTGATCTCATTCAGGTTGGCTTATAGCGTACATATGTACGCTATAAGCCAACACAAGCTAGTTCAAGCCATATGATTTGATTAATGGCATGCATAAGGTAACAGCACCAGTCTTGGACAAGGATCCAGTAATGGACAAAAATAACATTACAATTTAAAAATAAGACAAAAAATCTTATTAACAATTGTAAACAATTAGAATTAAAAAATTGATTCATAAGCTGCCAACATTAAAATTTTCATAATATTCGGCTCTTTTATTATAGCGTAAGATAGTGTTATGTCACTCCGGTTTTTGTTGAAAAATTCGTTTTTAAATTAAATTCTTAAATGAAACTTTTAATGCACGTACGCTTTTTTATACTTAGGTACTTTTCAAAATGAAAATTCGTTTATTGCATTTAATATGTACAGGTACTGTTATTAGATTTTTGTTGTGATCACATATTTTACTGTCAAATAGCAGTTTAGACCTAAAAACTATTAGCATGCAAGAAATAATACATAGTTTGTAATAATAAATAATACATAAACATCACACTTTTACTTTATTTTCGACCATAATTTTTCAGGATTCTATTGATAACTTACAAGTATATAATTGGAGGTTTGACAATGGGAAATGTCCATAACTGGGTGTCCATCACTTGATTTTACCTGTCCATTAATGGTGAAAAAAGTAGTTTTCTAATTTATAGATTATTTCACTACCTATGCATTATGATTTTTTTCTAATATCAGTTTCATTAAACTAACACTGAACTAAACGTATAACTAAACAAGATCAAAGAAGCTTTAGAAACCTATGAGATATTCACAATATATATGATGTCACCGAATATATTTTGTGTGTCGGATTACTTGGCAAGCGATAGGGAAATTCGAACGGTATGTGTAAAATGATTCCCTAAACGTTTCAAAATTGCTTCTGAGCCAGTTATTTTATACACCTATGGGGAGTGCCGTAGTAGGTAAGTTAGGATAGCGTGCACTTACAGTAATAATGGAAAATCCAGTAACTTTTACACCAAAACAATTTATTCAGGTTTCACAATTTAAGTAAGCATATGTTCTATTTATAACTAATAATACAACGACACAGTCCAAATCAAAACAGAGTCCAGTAAAAGCACAAGCCGAGGTACAATTTGCGAGAGCGTAATTACACACCTAAACCGAATCATTATAATGCAAATTTTTACTTTTTACACATAAATCAAATCTAATCGATACGCGTTACTGGTTATAATTATAGATTCCTATAATTATAATTATAGGAATCTAGATTCCTGAAATGAAATTTCTGAATTAAAGTTTTTATATTTTTGACCTTTCCATAAAATCTGATTTTAAAGTACCTATTATGGCTTTATAATCGTTTATTTTCTTCTTTTAGAAAAGATAATTAATCTTATATTTAGAACCCTTTTAAATATTTGGATAACATTTAATTAATTTGCGCCTCGGCTCGTGTAGACATTTGTCGGAACTCTTTGCAATGACAGGCTTTCCGCACTCGTAATGAAATATACTATTCATTTATCCAAATAGGAGCGGCTACACAAGTTTTTAAGACCACAGCTTATGATAAAAATATTAAATAGAGAGTATGTAATGTTTCTTAACAGTTAGGCTATGAAATGGAAAAAAGTATAATCTGACTGGTAGTTTCAGAGATTCAAACAAACAATACTTCAGCCTTATTATAATATTAAGTATTATAGATAGTCATCTCACACAACTTATTGGCCTTAGGTGTGGAACGTGTTTCACGACCTACGTCGCTTCTGGCGCGTCAGCAACAAATGGTCGCGATCGAAGCACGAGGGAGACATCTACACCACAGTCGCTAGGCCCATTGCGCGGGCGGCGTCTGTCACCACGCCACCTACCGACTCCACAGCCTTTGGTAAGTAAGATAAAAAAGAAACCAATCACACCAACTATTATCCTCCTCCACTAGCGCCTTACACTACGGCGCCACAGAGGTAGTCAAGATTCAGATAATAACAATAAATCTTAAACCGAAAAAGTTTACCTAACCGAAGAAGATTGCCGACTAAGTCCACATAGGGTAGGTTGAGAATACCCTTACCGACCCGGGATTAGTGTGTCGTAAAAGGCAACTATTTTCAGTGAAGCCTCCTTGGTGGTGGGACCCCATCAGAGTTCATCTGGCCGGCGACCAACCTTCCCAAAATCTGCTCCCAAATGTACATCCGGCAATGTAAGAGCTAAGTTGTTCTGTCCTAAGCAAGGGTGCATGTCCGGCCTCATTTAAAATTTCCAACACATTAAATTGAAATGATATGTAGCTTCCATGCTGGACTGGTAGCAAAAGAAAAACATATAATGTACCAGCTGCTTCTCTTTCCGGGCATACTGTAAAAGTCAGTTAAGGGACAGAGGTGTAATGGTAGGTTTTTTTTTGCGACGGGCTGACCCCCTGTCCCTGCAATAGTCTCTCTCCATTATTATAATGCCCCCAAATTTGTCAAACGTGACATCAGATAATAATGATAATAATGATATAGAGGCATTACTATGGGAGGATCTATTGTTGTCTTGTGACTTGGAGACCGCGGTGAATATTTTTTATAAACGTATTAATAAAGCTATTGTTAAATATGTACCCAAAAAAACTATTTCAAAAAAATATAATTATCCAATTTGGTATAGTCGAAACTTAATAAAATTAATTAAAGAAAAAGCTAAGGCTCATTCCAACTGGAAACTATATGGGAATAAACAAGATTACGAAACTTTTTCATATTTACGCGCCCAGGCCAAAAAATTGCTAACAAATTGTTACCATACCTACATAGAACGTTCTCAACAAAATATCAAAGAATGCCCTAAACTACTTTGGACATATGTCAAGTCTAGAAGAAAGAATAACACTGACTTCCCTAATTTAATGATTTACGAAAATAAGTCAATCTCAGACCCAAAAAATATATGTTTATCATTCAACGAGTGCTTTTGTAAAAATTTTAGTGAACCCGTATCCATTTTGAATTCCACAGCTAATGACGAGGTAAACATTATAAGTTCTGACACATTAAATTCAATCCATGTGGAAGCCGATTTTATTTTTAAATTGCTTAGATCCACGAATCCGCACAAAAGCGCTGGTAGTGACCATATTCCGCCCATTTTTTATATTAACTGCTCAAAATCTCTAACCAAACCTATAACTCTATTGTTCAATCGTTGTTTTAAAGAGGGGTACGTCCCGCACATATGGAAAACCGCACACATTACTCCTGTCCATAAAAAAGGCACAAAATCAGCTATAGAGAATTACCGCCCCATATCCAGGTTAAATACAATCAGTAAATTTATGGAAAAAACAGTCCATCACTATTTACACCCTTTTCTTTATCGCAATATACCAGCTAACCAACACGGTTTCATTAAAGGACGTTCCACCAACACCAATCTAGCTGTTCTTACCAATGACGTATTGCAAGGCATGGATGGCGGCTCGCAAGTAGATGTGATTTATACGGATTTCGAAAAAGCGTTCGACCGTGTAGATCACATCATACTCTTGCGCAAGTTGCGAGAACTAGGCATTTGTGGTGACCTTTTGCGATGGATGGAATCCTACCTTCGAAACCGTAGCCAGGCTGTAGTAGTAGGCGGTTATCGGTCAAACTACATAAATGTACCCTCAGGCGTGCCCCAGGGCTCAATTCTATCGCCGCTCCTGTATGCTGTTTACCTGTACGATGTGGGTAAATGCTTTAAATTTTCAAAATTTTTAATGTATGCCGACGACACGAAAATTTATAATAAAATTAGTTCAATTTTAGACTGCATCAATCTTCAAAATGACCTTATTAGTTTAAATAAGTACTATACGGATAATAAAATTGACGTTAATATTAATAAATGTATGACATTGACTTTTACTCGTAAAATAAACCCTATCAATTTTAATTATAAAATATGTGACATAAACTTAGAAAAAGTAAAACAAATAAAAGACTTACATTATTTTGGACGACAAACTATCATTTAATGACCACATCACTCACATCGTAAGTACAGCATACAGGAACTTAGGTTTCATTTTGCGAGTCAGTAAACCATTTACTGATACTAACTGTATCAAAATGTTATACTTCGCCTTTGTAAGAAGTGTACTTGAGTACTGTAGTAATATCTGGAATCCACAGTACCTAATAAATATAAATAGCATGGAAAAAATTCAACTGAAATTTATAAAGAATCTGAATTATCGAAGCCAACTTAAAATCCAAAATTATGAGAACGCATGTCGAACTCATAAGATTCTGTCACTTAAAGATAGAAGAGTTTTAAACGACATGATGTTCTTGCACAGTGTTGTACAGGGTGCAATCGATTGCTCCGAGCTCACGGAACTGTTTCTGCGGTTTCGAGTCCCCTCACGCCGTACAAGACACACAGCCTTGTTCGACCTGCCCAGCGCACGTACAAATTATAATCAGAACGCAATTATCTATCGAACGCAAAAAACCTATAATAAATACTTTGATTCTACGGATATATTTAATACTAGCAAAAATCAATTTAGGAGACAGTTAACAGAAGTGATCTCAAACTCAGACAGAAAAGAATAACAATAAAATCCAAACTTACCCATATCTTTACACCCATGCAGACACACGTACACACACACACACTCACACACACACACACACACACACACACACACATTCTGACTCAATAATTCTTATTAATAGGTAGTTACTTAGCAACTTACGTTATTTTTATTATTTTATTTTTTTAACAAATTGTATCAAACCATGTACTTAATTCAAGTTTAGATAATTTGTATTTTTCCCTACTTTCGTCTCTCTTTTTTTAGAACTAATTACTTAATTAAAAACAAAAACTGTATAAAATTCTTTACGATAAAATATATTAGGCTCTCAAGTTTTAATAATAAAATGTAAATCCGTCATTAGACGTAAGCTCGTATCTCTTATGTGAACTATCTAACTATACTTAAGGTCTGTGGATTTTGTTATTGGTAATAAATAAATAAATAAAAAAAAATCAGATGGTTTTATAACCTCTACTGTTCTGCCTACCTACCCCATAAGTGATACAGGCGTGAAATTATGTATGTATGTATGAAATTGTAGTCAAACGTGAATTCAGAACCCAATAAATACAGTACAGTGACTTTCAAAGACACGTGTTTTATATGTAGCTCCGTGGGCCGTGTTTATATTAAATTGTAAAGCATGAAACTATTCGTAACACAAATTATGCAGTGAAAAGTTCACAGTGTTATACATATATTACAACCACAACAATTTCATTATAACTTCTTTCATGTTAAACAAATTTTCGAAATCGATAGGTAAACTTTTAGGGGCTCTAAGGCGATTTTTGAATCGTTGTTGGTTAAAACTTTAAAAGTGATTTGACCAATACAGTATCTCTCAGCGAAATAAAGTTCCGTTACGATTTTTCATCGTAAGACAATAACATTGAATGACAATAAACTTGAGACGAGTTTCAAGATGGCGAATAATACTTTATTCATTAGAATAACTTTTATCTGTATTTTGAAAAATCGGGACTAAAAGTAAATAGAATAAAATTTATTCGCAGAATATGCTCGTCAAAAGTTCTTAAATCTATGTATTGCACAGCATATTTAACCATCAACATCGCACGCATTTTTTTCTGTTTTTCAATTTATGTTAAAAACTTTAAAATACCTATGTCATATTAAGAATCAAAGATAATATAATGTAAACCAAACCTATTGGTTCAACGCGCCTACTGATTTTGCTTTTTATTCTTATAGTGGAAAACAATTATAGACAATAATACTGATAACTAATCATTTAAGAATAACTCTTCGAAACTTACTTGTCTATTAAAAAAATATACATAAGCCCATTGTTACTGCTCAAAATCAATACATCGCCAGATTGTTATAAGAGTTCCTTAATTTTTTTTAAAAGTTGTTTCTGCTAAAATTATTTGAAACACTAGCTGCTGCCCGCGACGTCGTCTGAGTGAACGCTATGCAGCACCAAACGCACCTACGATTATAACACTGCTAGCGTGATAATATGTAGCCTATATGTTGACTCGACTTCTAAACTATCTTCATGCCAAATTTGAAGTAAATCCATGCAGTACTTTTTGAGTTTATCCCGGAAAGACAAACAGACAAACAGACAAAAATTCTAAAAACTATATTTTTTGTTTCTGTTTCGATTGTAGATCATACCCCAAGTATTCTTTTAAAAAAATATTCAATGTACAGTTTTGACTTTCCTACCATTTTATTATATGTATAGATGAATGAGGGTGCGGTTTTACCCAAGCAACTTTTGATCCTTAAGAAATTTAATTAACTGAGATAAAGCGTTAAAATATACGATAGTTTTGTCGTTTTATTATACTAACTCGAAAATATGAGAAAAAAATAAAGAACAAAAACTAGTTTATTCCAACACACAACTTTAGGACCATTCCATAAGGTCTGAAAGACGGTAAAATTTTTTTCAAGATTCGTTCACACCGCTCCTATGGATAACATTAACCCATAACGGTGTAACCCGCCCACCTATTTTGTTTATGTTGTAAAGTCTCAAATATGGCTATTGTATCCCATTGTTCTCCTAATGTATCCCAAAACAAAAGCCAGCACGCAATTATTTTAGGAGTTGAAACACGACTGTCCGTTTTAATGTTCGGATAAGTGTGGCTCGCCAAACAGTGGAAATCTGGCAAATATTTATCTGGTAAGTTTTTATCATTGACGTTTTTGTGGGCGACACGCTGACCCCCTGTCACTGCAATAGTCTCATTCCATCATTATAATTCCTCCAACCGTGTCAAACGTGACATCAAATGGTTTTAATGCCTCTGTTGTTCTGCCTACCCCATAAGGAATAAAGGCGTGAAGATATGTTTTTGGCCGAATGTTTAGTCCTCATATAGCAAGGGTCTCTTTTATAGATTCTTAAATGTGTTCGTCTTATGTATATCTGCCCCCTCCTTACCGAGCTCACTTGTCCAAGACTAGTTTTAAGATAAAATTAAGAACATACATTAAATCAAAGTGAAAATAACCGCGATAGTTTAAAACAATTAAAACAATTAAAATTAAGAATATCTATGTTGGAAGACCAAATTAAACATAAAGATGCCCAAAAGTTATTTTTCAATTAAGTATGCACAGCGTTTCAGCTTTAACAAGACATTTTCTATTATCCATGTTATCTTTTTTGATAAACAAATAATGATTGAAATGACTTAACTAACAAACATTTTACTCAAGAACAAATACTAATATATTCTACTGCAACGCTGAAGCACCTACATTTACCGTATGATTAAAAATCTACCTTAATTACTATATATCAACATCAATGGGGTAAGAAAAATAAATGTGATAGTTTGGATGGACGTATGGATGTTTGTTTCTTAATCACTGAAAAACGGACCAACAGATTTGAATGAAATTTGGCATAGTGATAGTGTACAGTCTGAAATGGTACATTGTCTGTTTTCCATTCCGAAATTCCCGCGGAAATTGAGCTGGTAAAACCGCACGAAATAGCTTGTACACGAATATTTGTAGAATTTATTTTTACAAGGAAAATTCACTAACACATAATAAATAACCTTCTCTATATGTTTAGAGTGAATATGCATAGTCACATTTCTGACGTATTATCTTCTTTTATTCCATCCGTCTGTGCTATCACAGTAGAAAACCCCTAAACAATACCTACGTAATAACCAAATTCAATAATTGTTAGGTACCTACTCCTGAATCTCTAATGTGTGACATGCCGTTAACTGTTGCATATAATTGTTTCAGAAGACGTTTTTTTTCAACAAGAGTTAACGTGGAACCTTAAATAAGTATAATAATAAATTACATATCAACCTTTGGTGCCTTTCCCTTAATTATTTATACCAACTAACCTCGGTACAATGCCCGTAGAATAAGTCCCCGTGTCTGTTTTGCCACCAAGAAATGAAATTAAATGAAAAAGACGTGCAGATGGTCTAACAGTAACTGTGTAAAATAAAACACTCTTTATGTAGGTCTTTAATTTTAATATTGGTCTCAATCTGCACCTTGTTGAAAATAATTCTAGCTGTTGGGATCTGTTTTTGGGCAAATAATGAGAGTTTGTGCCAGTATATTTTATACCTTTCTAATTAAGGAATTCAAAACCTGGGAAAAATTTAGTAGTCATTTATTATTAAGTGGTAAAAATTAGGGTATGGTGTTGTGTTTGTAGGATTGATAATGTATTGTTATATTTTGGTATGTGCCTATTATTAATTGTAATATTTATTTATTATCATAATTAGACGAAGTTGACACATGACATAATTCACGAGGATCATTGATCTCACTTTAGTTAGTTATTTACAGTCAGCGATATCACAGGTTTTCAGCTATAGGTATCCTAGATTTATGCCTGTTTTTTTTTATATTTCACCTTCAATATGTTTATTCCGAGTTAGCTGTCTGTTAATTTTAATGTACTTACATAACAAATAAAATTGAAGCTCAAATTGTTTCAATCTGTTTTGAATGTTTCGTTAAACAGAACATTCTGTGGTTTCGCCAAACTTTCTCAAATTAAACGTATGCATTGACTGACGCATTTACATTGGCCGTAACAATTCTGAATGCTCGAAATTTTGAGACTGTTAAAGTTAAAGTTGAACCCACCCCTTTTTACCACCGGACTACCAGATGCAGACAGAACTTCCATCCCTATATAGTGGATTTACCAAGAAGTCGAACAAAACGCTTCGATAGTTCCTTTTTGGTACGGATTGCCAAGGTGTGGAACAATCTGCCTGCCTCTGTTTTTCCTGACCACTACAGTCCTGGAACTTTTAAGTGTCGAGTGAATAGGTTTCTCGTGGATGGACGTGTAACACCATAGTCTTCATGCGCACTTTCCATCAGGTGGCATGGAAGACAAACGTCCTATCCTTACAATATAAAAAGAAGAGCCGAAAACTTGTCTTAATTATTATTTCATAGCACAGACTTCAGCTTACCAGAAGCAAATCCGTAAACGAATTTCTGAACCATCTTCTATACAAAAATCACATAGATTGAAATTGGTCGTTATCACAAAAGGCAATGAAAGAATTTCCGTTTCAGGAAGTTTTTACTAGTATTTAAATTTATAAACGTGGCACGTTTCACAATAAGCTATTTTTATAAGCACTTAAACGAAGAAAGTTAATAACTCGGAATAATGCCGTAGACACAATAATCGTGATGGACGTAATCTATGCTGAATAGCGTGTTACGACAGAAATAATTACGACAGGTGAAATCCAGCAAATTCCTGCAAATTTTAGTTGTAATTCTACAAGCAAACGTAGTAGATTAGATGCTATAAACAAAATACATTTTAAATCAGGACGAAGATTATAAATTTTTGTTGGATTTTTTTTTATACATCGTTTTTAAACTTTTCTTCACTAGCAGCCACGCGATTTTATCGCGTTGCTATTAAACCTCGTTTCACAATAAGCTATTTTTATAAGCACTTAAACGAAGAAAGTTAATAACTCGGAATAATGCCGTAGACACAATAATCGTGATGGACGTAATCTATGCTGAATAGCGTGTTCATTTTTTGTATGTGTGCGGTTTTCTATTTGTTGGGGTGTGTTGATGTAACTTAATTGTGAATCGATAGAAATAGTTACGAAATTAGTACGTTTCACATCGACTGGCATTATTATCGATTGGCATTCTCAGAAATGTTGCTATATTTAAAAATTGTGGTACAAATACAGAATTTCATACTCCCTCAACCCTCGTTATCATTTTCGATTTTTCATCATATTAATTGTGTAGATGAGAACGTTGAAAGGTTCATCAATCGGTGCATGCCGCCAACTAAACTTACACTGACTATAAAATATGTAATTGAAATGAAAAAAATATACAATAAATCTAGACACGCCAGGGTATAGTTAGGTATAGACACTTGGTCAGTTTTTATTTCATCAGTTATTTTATATAGTTGTTCAACACTTTAATTCTGATAAAAACTGTCCAATTCACATCCTACCTAGTATAAGATACCACAGTTTCAAGTAAGATGCAATTGTTTTAGGTAAGTATTCAATTAAGCAAAGAATTAGAGTTTAATACTTGTTCATAGTGTAAATTTGTTCCTATAAATACATATTTCGATTGTGCATAGAACTTGGCACTCATTTAGATCTCCATTCTTTTTGCGGCGAAACCGACAGCCAAGCATAATTTTTGTATTGAACTTGGCTCTCCTTTTTTACATTTATGTTTTTGCTGGGATACTTTTTACCCACACTTTAATTCTCAATCTCACTTGATGGTAAAAGAAGATAAGGTCGAACATTACAGCACCCAGGCTTAGGAAATAATATATATATTTTTTTTTTTATTAAGATTCACCAAATAATAATTTAGGACTGGTACTTTATTAAGCATTGCCGCAACACGTGACTACCCTTAATAGGTCCTCCCGCTGAAAGGGATTCACTCGGATTAGTCGCTTTTACAACACGCTAATCCCAGGGCGGTATCTAAGTCTACTCTAAGCCGACTCATGCTTGTTCTAACATTCATACAATTGGAACAAGAATGGTGGACAATCGGATCAATAGATTGTTTACGCGAGAAATTATACTTAGATTAAAAAATATTTGAAAAAATCCTGCAATAAAAAGGCTTTATAAGCTTTATAGCTATAAACTATTAATATAAATATAATTATAAATAAAATGAACGCATACTCGTAACATATCTCAGTATTTATCTAATTGCAAATCTAGCATATTGGTACGATATCCAGACTTATTAATTAGGTACCTAAACCCTTTCATTTCACCCGTATAAAAATTAGCTTTACTTTTTTATTTCGAACGCTCCCATTTTCTTGGTCTGAGATAAAAAACGAATAAAAGCTTTACTTTCCTGAAATGTTTGGCATGTTTAAGGTCAGTAATCACAATAATTGCGACAGGTGAAATCCAGCAAATTCCTGCAAATTTTATTTGTAATTCTACAAACAAACGTAGTAGATTAGATGTTATAAACAAAATACATTTTAAATCAGGACGAAGATTATAAATTTTCGTTGGAATTTTATTTTAGTTATATTGTTTTTAAACTTTTCTTCACTAGCAGCCACGCGATTTTATCGCATTGCTATTGAACTTCCAAGAATATCTTGATAGAATATAACCTACTCCAAGAGATATGAGCTACAGGGAAAATCTCAGCAGTTTCCGAGAATAGCGCATTCGAACAAACCAAAGTTTTATATTTTATTTATTTATTTAAAGTCCCTTCAGTCTTATTATATTAGTACAGTCACGTCTAATAATATGTATACACTTCGCAACGTATTCCGTTGTAATAAGGTTAAAAATTCTATGAAACCGTATACATATTACTAGACGTGGTACAGTACCTATAGACAAAATTGATGAACATTACGAGAGAGCTTTCAGCGTGGAATCGAAACCAGGATCTGGGTAACGTTAATTTGTTTTATTGTAAACGCCAATTTGTTATAACTCTGGATGTTTTCGAACAAATTTGCGAACTTTCAAAATGTTCCAGAATGTTTAATTTGGTGCTATTGAAAGTTTACAGTTGCAAGTTGTTTTAAATAACTTAAATTCAAGCTCTCTTTATAGGTTTGTACTTTTCAGGTTTAACGGGGCGTATATGCAAAGGTGCTTAATTTTCTTCGTAGTCTTAGAACAGTTATGAATGGTGTTTTTGTAGTTTTTTACATCCATAACTTAACGCCTGTATCCCTCATGGGATAGGCAGGTGGCACATTAAATGTTTTTCATTTTGCTCCCAGTCCAGCATGGAAGCCTATTTTTACTAATTTGTAAAAATCAGATAAGAATTCTGCATCAATGAAACTCTGTCTTCATAATTTTACAATCTAAGATTTGAGATAAACATGTTTACCAGCTAAAGTGTCGGTATACCCCAAAGTTAAACAGTAGGTATTAATTCGAATTATGAACGTGTATTTACCTTATACGTTCTTCGACCTCAGAATTCTCAATACTTTCGGGGCATTGATTGATATTAAGTCAAATAGACTTAAATTTAGTCAACCATGATTTGACAGTTATGGTACAACTTCGCACTGTTGCCTATTATGCTATTTTTAACGATGATTGAACCCGTGTTTGACGTCATACTCACCTGATACCTTCAAGTCAAAAGATGACACGGAATCAGGAAGGACTGGCTCTGTATTAGGTAAACTTTGCCGAAACACTTCACTGCCGGAGCGGTGGTATTTGGCGGCAAACCTTATACAGGGTGACTGGTGAGAAATTTTAGATGTTGAAGGAGAGCACTCTGTAATCGATTCTGATCATTATTATGTAATATAAGTAGGTACTTAATTTTTCATCAGAATTCCCTATCTATA
The DNA here is from genome assembly GCA_944452665.1 of Stenoptilia bipunctidactyla. Lineage (NCBI taxonomy): Eukaryota > Metazoa > Arthropoda > Insecta > Lepidoptera > Pterophoridae > Stenoptilia > Stenoptilia bipunctidactyla. The sequence continues at coordinate 20,970,655 of OX101724.1, forward strand.
CTAATATTATAAAGAGGAAACCTTAGTATTTTTGTATTGAATAGGCTCAAAAACTACTGGACCGATTTCAAAATTTATTTTACCATTACTTAGAGGGATTCTTTCGAATCCGTATAGGCTACTTTTTATCCCGAAAATCTCGCGGGAATCGAAATTGCGCGGGTAAAACCGCGCGCAACAGCTTGTAAATAAATAAAGAGACATTGCTACAGTTTTCCCGACGCGCCTCCTCAGTCAACACGCACACAATAGTGTTCCCGCCACACGCAGACCGCCACCCTCTAAGTAACTATTGTACTACGCTTATGTAACCATGCGTTGCGTACCTAATGAATTCTTTAACTTTTTGTCAAGTTTACTCAGTAAATAATTATTTTTTATTTTATTGTTTCTATTCATGTATGATCTCAAAGTATCACGTCCTCGTATTTCGAAAGTGGCCCTGGGGTGAAAGTGTGGCTCTCGTATTAGTCGCCTTTTATGACACGCTTATTCAGGACCTGGAGCTATTCTAAGCTGACCTGAAATTCTACGTCGTAGTGAAGCCGCGCTATTTACTGGGACGTGTAAACAAATAAAACCATACATACATAACTTCACGGCTGTATCCCTTATGGGGAAGGCAGAACACCACAGGTTAAAAAATCATCTGATATCACGTTTGTCAATTTTGGAGGCATTATAATGGTGGAGAGAGACTATTGCAGTGACAGGGGGTCAGCCTATCATCCACAGAAAAACCTCCCATTATACCTCTGTCCCTTAACTGACTTTTACAGTATGCCCGGGAAGAGAAGCAGCTGGCACATTTTATATGTTTTTCCTTTGCTCCCACACCAGCAAGCCAGACCAGCAAATAAAACCACTCAACGGCTAATCTTACCACTCATCATTTTTGACTTTCAGGTCGTAAATGGGCTGAGATTGACTTCGAAGAAGAAGAAAACTCAACTACTGGAGTCCTCCGCAGCGACTCCACTTCATCTTCAGGTTGGTGGGATAGCACCGAAATCTTTCTCTTCTCAAACTTTTTTAATATATTTTTTACCCTTTTCATGCAGTTAAGAAATTCCGGTGTCTTCTGATTGAGGCATAATTTGCTCAAAAGGAGGCTCCAGTGACTGATTACTGGTAATCATTAAATAATACGAGGTGGTACCATACCATAGTACGACTATAGTAATAGTACGAGTATAGTGGTGTGTTTGGCTATGGTGTTTTAACCCCCAGGGTTCCAGTCCCTCTAAGAACTTTCTCGGGTCTGTGTGTTTACTAGAATACCCGTTACTTTCGCTGTGTATCCCTAGCACAAACTAATACATACAAAAGCTTCCTTGAGGCCACATAGTTGGTGTCTGGTGTTTGTACCGCATTCCGCCGGTGAAAAATCAAAATCAAAGTTCCTTGCTGCTAATACAATGCAATGAGCGATGCGACCTGCGCAGCACGCCGTGGTCGGCGCTGTGGCACGGCATGGCGCCGTGCCGCGCATTCTGCCGGCGGCGGAGCCGTAACGTTACACGGCAAACAGCGCCGCACCGTGGTTCCACGCCCTTAGTCAGGGTAATTTATTAACTATTATGTCCAGGTCGGTCTGATTGCAACGAGGAGTTCCGTGCCCGGGCCAGTACGGACTCACGCCTGCCGCCGCGGCCCGCGCGCAGCCGCCACCCGCCGCCGCCGCACGCGCCGCATCCCTCGCGTCGCATGAGCGTCTCTATGAGGGGAAACAATACTAACACCTTTTAATGAACCAGCTAAATATGTGACTGTATAATTTTAACATTCTATTGTTATTGATTGCTAGGAATACGCTATGAGTGTTAATAAGGGTTAAATTTAAATTATATTGTAGGTAGGTAATACTTACACAGAGTTAATTTGTAGTCACCGGCCAAATTTTTTTTACAAAATGAATATCATTTATACATAGAAACGATTTTTGCAAAAAAAAGTTATTTTTTTTTACAAAGACATAAATATATCCGCTAACATATTAAGCAAACCATGGTCACTCTAAATTACCATTAAAATAAAGACAACTACGCGCTTCTACAAAGCACCTTGTAGTACTACGTCGTAGTATTATCAAATAAATGCCGCGTCGTAGTAGCTATGTTCATCAACAGCGACTATTTGCATAAAAGTTTGTGGGGCCATATCTTTATTTTTTGTACTGAGCTATACCAAAATAAATATGCAGGTACGTTTATATTGTATCAAAGAAACTAACATTTGGCTGGTGACTACAAATCAACCCAGTATGTGTTTTGTATTTTGTTAACATTGTATTAATTTTGAGTTTAAGTTTACCATGTGAATTGCTTGTTTTTTAGACTAAATGTCTATTAAAAAAAACTATTTACAATTACCATGATATTGTAGGTAAATTTTTGTAGGTAGTCTTTATTAAAACAATCAAATATGCAGATTAAAATATACCTACCTGACTTCTAAAATAGGACAGGCCGTGGAACTTAAACCAGTGTGTTCTTGTGCTTAACTAATGGAATTTTATGAAATTGTATATTATGTGACTTTAAAGCTGTAAATACTGTCGTGGTCATTAAAGTTTGAATTAACTTTAGAGATAGGAACTGAAAATCGTAGATGTTGATATTGAGTTGAAAGAATGTGATCCATGATGTTTCGAAATACCGCGAGTTGCAATCTGTGACCTCACCTTTCCTTCCCATCACGTGAGATTGAGGTCAAACGCGACCTTAGTCATTGATAAAACAAAACATTGTGAATATCTTGTTTCCTAAGTTAATTCAAAAATAATCCAAAGCCGACCAAAATATAATCGGCCTAGTAAACCACTGGTTCTGTACAAAATAGTTATCTTCTTAAATTGACTTAAGTTTTCACGATTCATAATCTAAAATAACTAACTTTTTAACCGGATTACTCGCATATTATTCTGTGATCACGGGTTCACAAAGACACCGAAACGTCGCTCGACTTAAAATGTTTGGGTAATGTATGGGTATAATTATACGCAATAAATCAAGTTAAAAAGTGTTAAATTTGAAACATTTACTATTTCATAAATATTCCCTATGCATATGTATAATAGGTAAACTATGAAAGCACCAAATATGCTAAATTATTATAATTATTATTTTAACTCTGGTTTTTTAGTCACCATCCAAAAAATGTTGTTTTCTTTGCTACGATATAAACATACCTGCAAATTTATTTAGTAACACTCAGTAGAAATAAAAGAATGGGCACCACATACAAATAGTCGCTGTTGATGAACACAGCTACTACGACGCGGCATCTCATTGATACGACGTATTAGGTACTACAATATTTTTTAGTAGCGCGTAGTCGTCTTTATTTTGGTATTCATTAATAATTTAGAGTGACCATACTTTGCTCAATATGTTAGCGAATATATTAATTGTCTTGTAAAAAAATACATCCCTTTTTGCAAAAATCGTTTCTATAAATGTGTAAAAAAAATTTGGCTGGTGACTCAAAAACAACCCTATATACCTAAAATGTAATAAATATTTTTTGCGGTGATAGATTTTTTATGCCGGAAGACACAGCTTTTTGGTTGACCAATTTCATGCGAATGATATTACATCTCATCGCGAACAGACCAATCCATAGACTTTGATTTCTTTACGAGGATCAAAGTATAGGTAGGTACAGCTTTAAAAGACGCGTTTTGTAAAGGAACGGAAACTTAAAAAGCAGCAGTAGCGTACATTATCAAGCGTTATACTTTCATACTTGATTAGATTTTATGGATTACTTAAAATATAAAACCTAAAATATAAAATTATAAACGAATACGGGTCGATTGACAAAAACGTTGTCGATAGGTATTTAATGCGTATTTAGGTTTAGGTAATTAAGGTTAGGTAACAGAAATAATCGAGCTAATTGTTTTAAGTTTAACATAATTAGGTATTTATTTACTACTAAGATCAACGTTTCGTATAACAGGGTTTTACCTATGGACTGCTAGAATGAAAACTAGACCTGCCGGCACTTTAGCCGAGGACTTAAGCAAATTTAGCCAACAAAAGCTAAATTTAAAACTACTTTCAATAAACTTATTGAAAGCGACATAAGTACCAAACTTTGACACGTTTACTACCCACAAAGTTTAGAGCTCACATTTCAAGCTAGCTTTTGCAGAGCCCCTCATTATAAACTTCACTTATTACTGTGAATGACCTAATTTCGTATTCTGTTAAGTCTCATAACATCACCCACCCAACGAAGCCTCCAGTATGTAATATCGTCGTAACTAACTACCACATGAGTTTCTAACAATTAATTGTTTCATTACTGTTCTAAACTTTGAAATACCGTGTATTGTACTGTTGCGTACAGTAATTAAATAAAGAAGCGCTACTTCATTTAAATACATCAGATTACAAACACCTGGAAATAATAAATAATCTGAAATGATCCACAATTTTATTAAGTATAGGTAAGTTAGAGTTTTTACACGTATTTGGAACTAATTTTATAATCGAAGGACCACTGAAAGCGAAAGTAAACACAATTTAGCTAAAATGAATAAAAATATACATGGTTCTGTAAATTAAAGTAAATATAATTAAGATCTGTAGATTTAGGTTTATACCTAAGAATATTGTAAACGAAATCTATTTTTAACAAGTTATCACTGTGCTGTGTCAGTATGTAAATGAGAATTTCTATTTATTATATGTAAGTCGAATTATTTTCAATAATTGCGCTTGTTTGTTGCTGATAACAAAATATGCAGTCACAAAATGTAGGTACTTATCGAACAAAGATTAACTTTAGAATGTTATAGATTATAAATACGAAAAGACTTTGATACATGATTTTAAAGTAAGAAACGGGATTTATGGTTAAATAGTTAGTTAAATATTTGCGCTTTGTGAAATTTTGATCATTAAACATAATTAACATCTGCTTAATTTGTTCAACTGGATAATTTGCCTCCAGGGCTTGATAACTTTGTGAATTCCGAATTATTCCATTAAATACCAAAATTGAACATTTCAATAATAATATCACACCGTCGTCGTAATACGTGGGTTGTTAAATAAATGTTGAATTACTTCAATGTGATGGTTATTAAAATAGCTTAGGGTTAATTTCGACACATTCAAATATCCACCTACGGTATGTAATACTAAGCTATTGAGTAAATAGTGATATAAGTATTGCATGTACAATACTATGATCGACATAAATCTACTCTTTTAAAGGATTGCAATTCCTTCTCTTTTTGTTATTGTCGCTTTTCTGCTTGTGCGACAATTTGTTCAAAGTGCAAATTCATTAAATCAATGCTAGCCATTGTAAACAAAACTATGAAAATTATTGTGTTAAGGGCCTACACTACCTCAAACACGCTCCGAATCCAAATTTTGATCTCAAATATCTATCAGAGTACTGAACTATTAATTTTAGAAAAAACATATAGCAAAGTTAAGAGTATGAACTAAGAACCATATGTTTTGAAAACACGATTAATGAAAAAAATCTCGATAGAAAAAAATCACAAACTTACCTCTAAAATTAACAAAGAAACCTTATTACTTAATTAGTACTTAACCTACACTAATGTAACTTGGTATTTAGTTTCAAGGTATGACAATACGTGTACTATATGATCTGATTTTAAAATAATTTTATTATTTTTTTTATTATAAATCTTAAATCTAAAATAATGTGTTTGGCACGACGGGTGACCTGCGCCCGCTCAAGGATTCAGTTGCGCTCCGGCATTCGTACGAGGAACCTGTGTCGCTTTCACGCTTGCCGCCGCCGCTACAACATCACGTAAATATCGTGTTTTCCATAAATAAATTTGTGGTGTGTTTTATTTCAAAATGGGAAATGAAAGAAATAAGATACGGAAAAATCAGAGTTGGAGAAAACAAAACGCGAGTGAGTAAGATAGCTCCGACACGCGTTGCGGGGTGCTCCACGGCCGGGCGGTGAGGTGGGGGCGAAATTCAGATTCTAGCTGGAGTAGTATGGGCTCTTAATTATTTTAATAAATTACGGCATGTAATAAGTGATTAAGTTGTATTTTATGTATTCCAAAAGCGTTAATGCCATCTTTAGACACAATCACTCACCTCACATTCCCTATTGGCCTGGCTTCCATTACAATTTTCTTAATTTGAACGTGCATTTAAGTCGTCGTGGCGCCGTGGTTACTGTGTGTATCTTACGATATCACAGGTTAAGCAACGTTCGGCGCGGTCGGTACTTGGATGGGTGACCGCCGACCATTCGTTTCTCACGGCGACTTCCGTGCTTCGGAGGGCACGATAAGTCGGTCCCGGGTGCTGTACAGTAGTCGTTAGGGTTTGTCAGAAGCCATATCGGCACCCTGAAAATTCTGACATCCACCACCCAGCACTGGGCCAACTCGGTGGATTATGGCCTAAACCTCCTCGTCACCCAGAGGAGAGACTCATGCCCTGAAGTGGGCCCATTACACGGAGTTGTGATGATGATGATGATGATGAGAAAATCGATGGGTGGGTGCCGTTCAGGAATGTTTTCTTAACTTTAAAAATGTATTCGCACAACTTACCTGATACGAGCTGTAATGGAATAAAGAAAACTGCTGGATAACTTGTTAGGAAAACAAAGTGCGATGCGCGGCAACTCACTGAAATTGTTTTCATTCTATACATAAATAATACTCGTAAATACGAATATGATTAAACTTAAGGGTTTATTTATGTCCTTCTTTGTACGCGCTTATAAATATTTTGTTATAAAAAACGATTTAGTTACAGTTTTTTATAAACTATGTTACAGTATTATAAAAAAAAAAACTATAGTTTATCTATAGTATCAAAAGCTATAGTTTCTATGAATTTCTAGTAATACTCAAACCAAGAAGACCGAGTCTGCATCGTATGTACAGTCACGTCTAAAAAGATGTATATACAGGGTTTATTTTTCATCACCAGCCAAATTTAAATGCTAGTTTCTTTGATACGATATAAACGTACCTGCATGTTTATTTTAGCGTCGCTCAGTACAAAAAAGTACAAATATGGAACCACAAACTTTAAAAAAAATAGTCGCTGTTGATGAACATAGCTACTACGTCGCGGCATTTCCTTGATAATACTACGACGTAGTACTACAAAATGTGTGTAGTAGCGCGTAGTCATCTTTATTTTATTGGTAATTTAGAGTGACCATGCCTTGGTTAATATGTTAGCGGATTAATTAATTTCCTTGTAAAAAAAAAATACTTATTTCTTTCAAAAACCGTTCCTATAAATGATACTTATGGTGTAAAAAAAATTTGTGTCATTGGTGTCATTGGAATTTGAACCTTATCACAACCGAATAAGTTGCGAAGTGTATACATCTTATTATACGTGATGGATTACAGATAAAATAAAACAACAAAATCTGAAGCATAGATGAAAGAACATAGCAGCAATGTTTGCATGGTTTTGATTACTATTAAGTAGTAGATATTTATGTATTAAATATAATTAATTGCAATTAAAAATAATTTTGTAAAAACAAGGAATTAAATTAAAATGATAAATGAAATATAAGTAGTAAGTAGGTATCTACACAACGTATTGAAGACTTAGTTTTACAATCTTTAACTTAATTTTATACATTTATAGACGTACTGAACATTAAATATTTATAAATATAAAAGAAGAAGTAATGTTTTATATTTTTACAGTCCAAAGATTAATTATTTTAACCTCAATTTAGTTACATATTACTCTAATAATATAAAATGAGAAGATAGAGTGTAAAAATTGATATTTATAAGTAAGTGTATAATAAATGTTTGATTTAATTAATATATTTTTTTTCATTTATAAATTATTGAAGGTACTTACATTAGCGGTACGATATCGAGACAACTACGTCATTGATACGGGACTTTTTTTTCCACCAAGGAACCCTTAGCACCCAACAGAGACCCCCTAGGGAATTTTACGATGGGAAGAGGTGAATACTTTATGTACGAAAGGGGCCTAAGCGGGGGACACATAAGGGACCCCGCCACCTTGCCTGACAGTGCGAGAATCCCTCGGCTATTGTGAGCATATCCGCTAAACACCCCCTTGATTATCTTATGTCCTATCTTAGGGCCTGGAGCAACTGCCAGTCTGTAAAAAAGGCTGCGCTATGTTTGACGTTTTGACTACGATTTCAGAAGATACCTACCCATTTCTTTTTTTTCCATTTCTCTAGTGACTTTATGAAAAGTGAAGTACAATCGATAGATATTTATATGAACCTTTCTCAACACACGTAATATTTATAATAAAGAAAGTAATGGTGAAGGTAATATGTAAGAATAGAACATTCGTTTTTAATACAATTAAAAATGAATTATATAAGTAGTTAATTATTGTAAAACATTCTGACGTTTCCTCTTGTTTATATAAAACTTGTTATAGAATTAAAAACTCTGAGAAATAAAATGCACTCATTTCTTAAACCTCATTGTCATCCATCTAAATTAGGCAAGTGATGTAATTCTCGATGGCTTGCGATCAGTCCAGAGTGTGAAAGAGGTGCTCGTTATTTTGTAAATAAAGAGAGTTCATGTCAATATTTCGGAAATTTTAACATAAGCAATCATGTATTAATATGTATGTAATCATGCATTAATATTTTCACTGAGAGCAGCGAGATTTTACAGAATGGTAACCCTCAGGCCCCCCTGACAACGTCATCGAAGCGCCAAAAGAGCCTTGTCAGGTAGTTCATCTTGCTTGAATTTAAGTGAATCGTAATAATAGATTTTTCGCGGTTCTGTACCCACAATTTTTTTATAAAAAGCAGACCTGTTACGTCACTACTACTCTTCAGCATTTTTATACAGAATTGTAGTCCGTGACTCACCATCTTGAGGTTGTGGGCTGGAGCTAGGTACAATAGACCACATTTTTTAAACTGTCTCCTACACTCCGTCTCTTTATATATTCTTCTCCTCCTCACCCCCAAATCCACAGACCTACAAGTACGTAGGTACTCCTCTCTTTCTTAATCGCGCATCACTTACAGTGTCAATAATTTCTTGACCCTAACTTCTAATACCGTATCTATTCCAAGACGTGATACTGGCAGTAATAGCTAGTCGCTTAGTACAGACGGCTGGTTGCCATTTCGTCCAAAAAAATAATGTGTATCGTACTGGTCACACACACCTTCATATGACGGTCTAAGCAAATTTTTCTATTTCTGTAGTAGGTAAGGCCACTGTAAACATTACTTTGTTTCGGCAATCGGCAAAATGTCACATTACTCATATGATAAATGGCATCCCGGCTATTGGATATAATTAACTATAGATGGTATAATTAATGATGCGGTACCAAGCTTATTTTCCTTTTATTTTACCGCTTATATCCGAAATGAAACTGCTACACTTGATCACTCTTACTCAGAGAAGGAGCACATACAAAGTAAACAGTATCTTGATTGCCGCCTTAGAATAATTCTACCACCTCTAGACCAAGGTACCCATCTAAAGTGTGTCTATGGAAGTCTCAGAATATATTCTGCATCTGATTAGGTGACCTCGGCCTTACTCATAAAGTGTCACACCAAATATTATCGTTTTAAACTAATCACCTGCAGCTCCAGTGAATATACAGGGTGACAGGTGGGTCATTTTCGAAATTCCAGGATGTGATAGTTTGAGATCATACATGAAGAGAAAACATAAATTAAAAAAAGGTTTATTAAATATTTACTGAATACACTTAAACGAAAGTTAAAGAATTTATCACGCAACGCAATGCAATACATAAGCGTACGTAATACAATAGATACTTAGCGGGTGGTGGCGGGAACACTGCTGTGTGCGTGTTGACTGAGGCAGCGCGTCGGGAAATATGTAGTAAGTAACGTCTCTTTATTTATTCATAGGGATCTGACTGACTGGACCAAAATTGACAAAAGAATAGATTTTTATGACTCAGTAGATTGATCTTATCGTGTGATTTCTTAGGTGGTACTATATTATGTCTGGAGTCTTGGCATAATGTACGTTTCCATGGTTCATTGGTGCCACATAGGTTGCACAAGAGCTGGGGCAGTTTGGGAAACGAGCTTTTCTGAACTGTGTCAGGTCTGGGTGTATACAAGGATCAATCTTAGTCCAGCTATGTAGCTAGTCTTTATAACACAAGCTTATCGAAGAATACTTTTGATAAATTTTATTTAAATAACATTGATCCGCAGTTATTTCATCTTAAACATTTTTATAGATTTTCAGTTCAAATTTGTTCTTCTTTGGAATACGCTTAACTACTTCATTAAATGCCCCATCAAAATATTTTTATTCTTATAGATAATACCCATTTCCAATATAAACATCATCACAGCAATAAATTCAAAATTCAAAAAGTTTTATTCATCTTAGGACTGCAGACCCTAGAGCGTCGTCGTAAGGTTGCTTGTTTAACCGTGTACTACAGGATACATTTTGGTAAGTGCGCGAGTGCTCTGTTTGAGCAAATTGAACCCTCACCCTTTTACCATCGGACTACTAGACGCAGACAGAACTTCCATCCGTATGTGGTTGATATTCCGAAAAGTCGAACTAAGCGCTTTGGCAGTTCCTTTTTGATACGGGTCGCCAAGGTTTGGAATGAACTGCCTGCGTCTATTTTCCCTGACCAGTATAGTCCTAGTACTAGTCCTAGTCCTAGTTTAAGCGTCGAGTGAATAGTTTTCTCGTGGATGGACGTGTACCATCTTAGTCTTCATGTTCACTTAACATCAGGTGTCATGGAAGACAAACGTCCCATCAATATTTTATATAAAAAAAAGGAATTTCAGTCAGTCATCATATACGTTTGTGTGCAACAATTTCTGAGTTGCACACAAACGTCCTTCCCTTTTGGCAATCTTGCTAGTTTTAATGACATTGGTCAATGTTTATTGGAAAATAACTTATTACAGCAAAGGTCAAGTCCCGTGCCACGTGTCCAGATTAGTGTTATCTTGGAGAGTTAATCATCCATTTGACCCTTTATAGTAACAAGTCATAGATACACCTATCTCTTCTAAATAGGAGGTGAGTAATGGAGATTATGAACAAATATAGATAACTGTTATAAATCGATATAAATGGAATTTTCTATACAGCTTATGTAACAAACTTAATTGATTCGTGTCTGAGTGCGAATAAGAATAAACCGTAGTTGCCAGACAGTACCTACTGTCTTTTTAACTCATAAAACGAACTCTAAGCGATTTTAACCACATAGAGATTTAATGGCTTATTTGCCTATTAAATCTCTATCTGGTAAACTAGATATGGTAACTATTGCAGTGACTGCCTGTCACTGCAATAGTTTGATTATAATACCTCCAAATTTGTCAAACGTGAAATCAGATGGTTTTATGGCCTATGGTGTTCTGCCTTCCCCATAAGGGGCGTGAAGTTATTTATGTATTTAGAGATTTAATTTGGATTTAAACAGTAGTAAATAAACAATATTTTTTGCGATTGGTCATCATTATTTATTTCGTCAGAATGCCACTGATAATGTTACGATAAATGTTTGATTAGAACGAGAGGATCAAAACTATAACTCAAAAAATAATACCGACTCCAAAATTTTACGTTAACTAACTTAACTGGTGACAAAACCTTGAGAATACAAAACCTGAGGTGAAAGAACTGACTATTTTGTTGAGCCATGTGTACAAGCTGTTTTCAAGAGTCATTGCGAACCATCTCGCTCGCAGGTTTGACGACTTCCAGCCTCCCGAACAAGCCGGTTTCCGAAAAGACTATAGTAAGTACCATATACCATATCCATACTCTGCGACAGGTTATAGAAAAGACGGAGGAGTATAACCAGCCACTTTGCTAAGCGTTTGTGGACTATAAGAAAGCCTTCGATTCAATCGAGCCCTGGGATGTACTCCAGTCTTTGCAGCGGTGCCATATTGACTATCGATACATCGAAGTGTTGAAGTTTTTGTACAATAACGCCACTATGTCAGTCCGTCTTCATGATTTGAATTCGGAGCCTATCCAACAACAGAGGGGCGTCAGGTAAGGTGATGTTATATCGCCTAAGCTGTTCACCGCAGCGTTGGAAGATGTCCTCAAGCTTCTGTGCTTCTTCCATCCCAGTGGGCTCGGCATCAACACCAACGGCGAGTACATCACTCACCTTCGATTCGCGGATGACATCGTAGTCATGGCTGAGACCCTGAAGGACCTGAGTAAAATGCTCGATGACCTCAGTGGAGCCTCGCGGCGAGTGGGTCTTAAGATGAACATGAATAAGTCCATGTTGCACCTGCTCCTGTGGTAGTTGGAGGCACCACGCTCGAAGTTGTCGTCGATTATCTATACCAAGCACATAAAATCCAGTGAGGTAGGTCCAACTTTGAGAAAGAAGTCAACCGTCGAATCCAATTCAGCCGGGCAGCGTTCGGTAAGCTCCGTAAAATCTTCTCGTCCCAAATACCGTAGTGTCTGCAGACAAAGGTTTTTGACCAGTGTGTATTGCCGGTGATTACATACGGCACTGAGACAGAAGGATTGCAGAGCTGAAATGGCAATGGGCTCGCAGAGCAGATGGCCGTTGGGGCAGAAAAGTTTTCGAGTGGCGGCCGTGTACTGGGAGACGCAGTGTAGGCAGACCCCCCGCAAGATGGACCGACGACCTGGTCGCGAATATACAAAGGCTATATACTATTTGAGTCACGAGTCAGACTCTAATAGAGGAGCTTTTGTTTATGCATATTACTCGACAATACCTAATCTAACTCAGTAAAAAAATTGACTGAAATGGATTAGCTTTTGCTCTTGTAAGTTTCAAAGAAATGCTAAGACAAAACCTAGTACTGTATAATACATATTCACTCAAATATATAAGCTTTTGTCAAGATGAAAAGTAGGTATATCTTTGTTTGATATACAATGCGATGAAAGAGATAAGCTACGAGAAGGGCTCCCGCACCGGAAGGCGGAGTCGGTGCGGTTAGGTGTGACGACGAGCGCAGCGAGGAGGAGCATGTTAGGTTGCATATAGTTATAAACGCTCGCGAGCCGAGCGAGCGAAGCGAGCTGTGCCGCGGCAGCGTCCGGCGAAGCGCCATAAACCTGGTCAGCTATTATAGTCAACCATGGACAATCCCGACATGGTCAAAAGTCAAACGTTAAGCATCAAAATAACGATGGTCATAATGCATGCACATTTTATTCCTATCTTTGAAAATCAGAACAATTGTCATTTAAGTATCAAATTGGAGCTAACGATCGGTAATTATTGATATCAAATGGGATAACTTTTGTTGCTTCAATGTTAAATAGAAGTTATCTCACCAAGTCTACGCGATTTCGGTCTTTTTCTGTACTAGAATAGATAAGGGTTTCGGCAAGTATTTTCGTACAAAAGCTAAGCCAGTTCAGTTTGCACTTTCACTCTAATGGTAGCCTTTGTAAATACGCGACCTGGTCAAAGTCGCCGGTAAACGCTGGATGAGGGCGGCGCCGGACCGAGTGACGTGGAAAACCTTGGGGGAGGCCTATGTACTGCATGGACGTCTACTGGCTGTGGATGATGGATGAACTAACTTTCCTATGTATCTTAGTTAGAAAGAATATAACAGAACTAAAATGTAGAAAAAAAAACGATAACTTTTGTCTTAAATAAACTCACTTTGATATACCAACTAAGCATTTTTTGAGGTCTGTGCCTGCCCCAAAACAAAAGAAAATAGCTAATAAATTAACAAATACTTAGGGCGGCTTGCGCATCGTCGTTAAATACAGTTTAAGAGCGACGTAAACGCATTCATGCCCGTTTTCACCATCGTTCCCTCAAACACTTCTTTACTAAGGGTCTCTTAACCAAAGGGACTCCTTAAATCAGCCTCTTACCTAAGTTTGTTTTCACCAAGCTAAGGGATACCTGCTTAAGGGCCACTTACCTAAGTGACCATTTTTTTTTAATCAGGGCGTATGAAAATCGTACTTTTCAAAATTATGTAGATTTATGCAAAATAATACGACAAAATACAAAGTAAACATAAAATAAACATGATTTCTTTTAAAATAAATAAAATATCGTCCAATATTTATAATAAATTGCTGATGCGGAACGCTGTTGCCATTGAAAAAAAGATTTTAGTTGTGAAATAGTGGCAACTTGACTGACAGATGACACTAGCTAGACAGCGCTGCGCTTGTAGAAAAATAGGTTATATTTGTGTTTGGATTATCGTGTTGTTATCTGGATATTGTAATTATTCAGATAACAACACGATAAATATTTGGAAAGCGAGCAATTTTGTAAAAACCTTCTTTCACTACAGACTTTTGCTCTTCGGTGTCTGGAAATTTAATAAATTCACTTCGTAGTGTAACAATAGCTTCAGAAACCCTTTTTACTATTCTACTACAAGTAGCTACGCTGATTCCTCCCATATCAGCCACTGCAAGTAGATGATTTCCTGTTGCGAAAAACCTCAGAGTATAATATATATAAATATGTGGCCGTCTAAATAAACTATGATTCGTAACTAAATCCACAGTTTCTATAGCTTCTAAACTGTAAATAAAATCTTCCATTTTGCACAAAATATGCACGTCCAACAAGAAAATGAAGTGTCACTTAGCGCTAAGATGCCGAATATCGGGCCCCCAAATTTAAGGGATCCCTTTGGATCATAAGTGTCCCTTAAGTGATGGTGAAAACGAAACTAACACTTAAAACATCTTAAGTGCCTCCCTAAATTTAGGGAACGATGGTGAAAACGGGCATTAGTCTGCTAACTATAATTAGCGTCTTGCACAACAAAAATTTAGGCACTAATCACGTTTAACGAACTGTCAAACCTTTTTTATTGTATTTAGGCTAAACATATTTAGCAAGATAAACTCATTTAACTAAATTCTGTTTAGACCAAATGTTACGCAAGCCGCCCTTAGTGTGAAACACCATTAAAGACATCTATAGCAAAGTTAAATTACCCTATAACTCCAGACTTAAATTAACGCAGGGTGATTGGTGGGTCCCTTTCGAAATTCGAAGACGAGTTTGAGAACATATATAAGGAGAAATAATAAAATCCATACTCATATACTTACAGAGTGACTGGTGACAAATTTTAGTTATTAAAGGAGAGCACTCTGTACTCGAAAGTAGGTACTTATTTTTTCACCAGAATTTCCTATAAATAAATAAAGTTTTCTTACTATCTAACTACTTAATATACGCCTGCGTCAATCGCGGTACATGCCCTGCCACGCGGATTAATATTGATTGCTTATTAAGTTTATTTTTTTCTTCAAGTCTGATCTTAAACTATCGCATCCTTGAATTTCAAAAGTGACCCACCAGTCACCCTGTATAAATCTGAAAATGTCTCTGTCTGCCTGGTACGTTTTCACGCCTAAACCGCTTAACCGATATTTATGATTTTTGGTATACCTACGCATAGAACTAATAGCCCGGTCAATTTAGACATTCGAGGTTACATAAAATCCACCAAACTGAAAATCGGTAAGATTGTTTAAAATATGATTAAAAATAAAATTTGAAAGTTCCCCATTTTTCCCCTGTATGGATTTTTTTTTATTCAATGTCATCAAAAACATCAGTTTTTTTGCAATTTTCAGCAAAACAGTTAGTTTTGTCATAAAAATACCTGACACAAAATTGAAGATAGTAAAATTATCTATAAAAAATGTACCGATATTGTTTTTCCTATGAGCTTTGAGCGTTTTGGAGATATAACGATTCAAAAAGTTATAAAAGTTGTAATCGTCATAATATCCAAAAGTTTCCACGCCACCTATGAGGTAGTGTTCTTAGCGCATTATTTTTAACGTGGTTTCCCCAGTAGGCCTATACCACGGGTCAATTCCAGGGTTCTGTTTAATTTGAAACTATAACAGAATAATGGATTGCAGATATTGAAACGATAAAAGCTACTCGAGTTAAAAAAAATTGTATGTTGTGAAATTTGATCATTTGAGTCGGAACTTTCAAATTTTGCTTGTTCGTCTAGTTCTTCTATTTCTTGTTCTTCCTCATCTTCATCCTGAGTGCATGTAAACTGCGATAAAAGCGATGTATCCCATCTAGCCTCGTTGGAATCAATGGGGTCCTCTGCTGTTGGTGATTGTATAAGTACTAGAGCACGACAGGCCTAAAAAATGTTTGCATGCCAGAGAACAGAACAGTCCGACTTTTTTGCAACCACATTTAGCATTGCACTCTTTTTTGCAGTAGCAAAAAATTGTGTTCAACAGTTTTTCCGGCGCAGGTGGAAGTAAAGTTTGAACTGGTTCTAATGAATTGTTGACCAACATCCAACCCCAGTCTGTAGGGTCTAGCTGATGACCAAGACACACTTGAACTTGTTAATATACCCGAAAAAAAGGTTGATGAGCAGCAACTGAGACTGGAGGAGGACAAGCTAATTGTACCTAACTTGTTTTTTTACTTTTGGTATTTTTAACAACACATGCATATCTTTCTTATCAGGTGGCTTTTTTAGGGGCTCCATACATTTAAAAAAGAACATTGAATTAAATTTTGTTTTTCAAATATTTTGAAAACTATAATTTTAACCCTCCTGTAAAATGTAGATACTGTATCACAGCCAGTTATTGCGTGTAAAAATAGTACATGATTTTAACACTTTGCAAAAGTAGATTAACTTTTTGATGAATATATTTTGGGCAGTGAGTAATACGAGTAAGTCTACATCTTCACCA
This sequence comes from Stenoptilia bipunctidactyla, assembly GCA_944452665.1. Lineage (NCBI taxonomy): Eukaryota > Metazoa > Arthropoda > Insecta > Lepidoptera > Pterophoridae > Stenoptilia > Stenoptilia bipunctidactyla. Next base: position 20,987,387 of record OX101724.1, read on the forward strand.
ATGACAATAGTTTTATTTTTCAAATTGAATTGCTGTTTCAATTATCGATTAATCAGCTTGTTTTAAGTGTAAGTTCTCCTACCCTAAAACTAAATAGGCTAAATAGGCCCATCACCAAGTTCTTGAAACGCGACATACGCCGTTTTAATAAAGATCGTATAAAAACGTCTATTCAGCAAAGCTGAAGTGGTAATGGGCAAGCCACATAGCTCGCAGAACGGATGGCCATTGAGGCAGTAAGGTTCTTGAGTAACGACCACGTACGTGAGGAGACGTAGCGTTGGAAGATCCCGGTAGTTGGACCGACGATCTGGTCAAAGTCACGGGTAAACGCTTGATAAGGGCAGCGCAGGACCGATCTGTATGGAAAAACCTGGGGAAGGCCTATGTCCAGTAGTGGGCATCTCCTGGCCGAATGATGATAATGCAGTTACAGTGACTGATAAAAACATTTTTTAACATATACAACTTTAGGGATGTATTGTATGTACATACGAGTACGTGGCGTACTCATGCATATTATGACGATTACAACTTTTAGAATCACTCAGAAACGGTGGCTCGTAGGAAAAAAGTATTGATGCATTTTTAGAAGATAATTTAAGGATATATAATTTTGTTCTTGATATTTTTATGATAAAGCTTACCGTTTTCTGAAAATCCCATAAATCTCATTTTTTTGACGTTTGACCTTGAATAAAAAAAATTCCATACAGGGGAAATATGGGGAGCTTTCAAATTTTATTTTTAATCTATTTTAAACAACCTTGCCGCTTTTTAGCTTGGTGGGAATTTATGTAACTTAAGTCTCATTTTTCGTCCATTTTGACCGGGGTATAATCTCGAGAAAGGACAAAGGCTACTTTACTACTTTTAGAATCAACCAGTAAGAAGGTGGAATAGGGAATCAAATTTTGTATGCAGTTTTTTTTTCGTGTTCTACTGGCTTGAAACTCTGTATTATAACCTAATAATACGTATTTCTATTCGGTTTAAATAAAGGTATTTTCTTAAGGAATATAAATCCAAATACAACTTCACGCCTAAACCACTACTGGTTTGATTTTTATGATTGTTGATACACGCGTAAATGAGGTCTTGAGAATCAACTTGACCAGATTATTTTTCTAAAATCAAACAATAAGGAGATGGAGAAGATAAATATTTGTTTCGATTTTCTAAATTAAATGATATAATAATAATTAAATAAAATCAAAAAAAAAAAAACAAAATCAACATGACAACAGTTGCGAACCGACTGTGAAAGTTGCATTACTGCCGCGATGATGCGACGACGGCGGCGGCGGCTCCAGCGGCAGAGGGGTGGTCTAAGCGTGCGGGGAAGCGTGTATAACAAACTATGTTAACCCGAACGGGCAGACGGACGTCGTTATCCAACGTTGAATAAGTGAGATCCTCTTGAGTAAGTTGAGGTTTAAAGTTGGTCCTGTTCTATTAATAAGCAACCTTGACTCACTAGACTGTGTATCATAAGGAGTAACAAAAGGTTATCCCGATAATCCCAACCGTTCAGTTCAAAAGGGTCTTTCAAAACAGTTTCTTTTACAGAAAGCTTTCTCGATGACAATAGACAAGGCACAAGGACAAACATTTAAAAATGTAAATATTAATTTAAAAAAGTAATGTTTATCACATTTGTGTGGCGTGCTCATGCGTATCGAGCCCACAGCATTTGTACATTTTAGCAAAGGACGACAAACGTTGTTTACTAAAATCTATACTAGATACTAAAACAGAAGTTTGATAGTTGGTTGAACATGCTAATCTTAGGAACTACTGGATCAGATTGAAAAAACATTTTTGTGTTTGACAGTCCATTTATTGAGGACATGCGACCCATAGGACTGAAGTGTCAAAGGGAAATGTTGCAAATAGAGGGAAAATTCTTCAATTTTGTGGGCTTCCGTTGCGTGCGTTGCGTGAACAGTTAAAGTTACGTAAAAATCATGACTAAAAATCAGGACAGAATCACTTAGGTGAGGTGACTAGGTGAGGCTTCTGTACGGAGAAAAATCCTGTCAAAAACGTATATTCCCAAGACTTTCTCAAATGTTTAAGTACCTACAATCTTACGTTGCTGAAAAATAAAATACACGCATCCAAAGCTACGTGACGAGGCGTAGGCAATGAATAACTTAAATAAGGTTCTAACTCAAACCAAGTACCAAGTTTGTGTGGCTTGCGAATGGCGTTTTTGAGATCAAACGCTAACTTTAACCAAAAGTTGGTTTCCTTTTTAGAAACTACATAGTCACCGGAGATAATAATAATTAATAATAATAATGCTGATGGAGTAATTTTTATTGTATACCACCAGCATTAGTAACATTATGATACACATATTAAAACATTTGCAAAAAAAAAATTGCATCTTATCGCTCAAAGCGATCTCTGCTAGGCAACCCAGTTAGGATAGGACATGAGTAGAGGAAATTAAGGCGGTGGTACAGATTTCATAAAATAGACTACATACAAATAATTACATATCATACATTAATAAATAATCATACAAATTAATCATATATATAATTTATATACAGGATTACTTTTAATTAACGCAACTCTTGCGGGCAGCCTCTCCACATCAATCCCAACAAAATTTGTTTCACGACTTTTTACAAATCTTGATAAATAACACAGAAATTAAAAACAAAAAAATGTTTTCACCCTACTCTACATTTTGTAAGAAGTACCTATTATTATTTGATATAAGAAAACTAAAATTTTTAAAAATTTAAATTTTATAAAGTTGTAAAACAAATGTTGTTAGAATTGATGTGGTGAGGCTCCGTGCAACAGGTGATGCGCTAATTAAAATTAACGCTGTATAGACTTATATTCATAATACACACACATACTTATTAATAAGTTACGATGAGCAGTGTTTCACGAGGTAATAGCGTTTAAGCATCCTTTTGAAGGTGTAAGGACTGGGAGCTTTGCGGATCTCTAAGGTAAGTCATTCCAAAGCGACACCGATCGCAAAAAAAAGGATTTGCTTAAGAATGTGGATGTATATGATGGTGTTGCAAAAAGGAGATTTGAGGAAGATTGCAAGTTACGATCGTTGATATTAAATCCATAGTTAAAGCGATTTTGCAGGTAAACAAAGGTTACTTTATCTGCAAAATCTTGCATATTTGAAAATTTTGTAATCTAAAAGTAGCAAATACGTATTACAAGCATTAAATAAATAATAAATATTTCTGACACTCATACAACATTATCTAGCCCAAATTAAGTTTCTTAAAGAACTTGTGTTATGGATACTAGATAACTGATATACTTACTTAAGAAATATATAAACATACATATTGAATAAATACATATTTTTTATTACAATAAACTTAAATAAACATATAAACATCCATGACTTGACGACTAATATCTGTGTTCATCACACAAATATACGCCGCCGCCGGGATTCGAACCCAGGACCTCTGGCATAGAAGGCAATGTATGTTACCTCTACACCAGCCGGACGTCAAGCATTATCTGTATTAATCAAATCCGGACAGAATTAAGTCGTCCTGCTGGAAAATCAAAAATATTCCTGTCAAAAACTTGATAAAATGTACATAATATATGAAAAAAGTTCTAAAACACAACAAGCCAAATGTACAAAAAAACCTAGCCTCTAAATGTAGGCGAGTTTTATCGCGCTATCTGAGTTACTCCGGAAAGGAAAACAAGTGGAAGGGAAAATATCTAGGAGCCCATGTTCGTTGCAGAGGCGCCCATAACTTGCAGTGTCGACCCTTTTTAGCTTTTCTTAAATTAGCATGGGCGGAAAGTAGCTATTTATATAATATCGCTTTGGGACGTATATAAATATAAGAGCATTATTTTATTATATTGTACTAGCTGTAGTGGGTATCCGGCTCCGTTCGGGGGCAGTTTGGTTTTAAGTTCTCGCTGTCTCTTCCGTGCTTCGGAGGGCACGTTAAGCAGTCGGTCTCGGGTGCTGTATACTTGTATACAGAAGTCGTTAATCGTTAGTCGGTAGATGTCGAAGAAATTTCGGACATCCACCACCCAGCACTGGGCCAGCCTGGTGGATTATGGCCTATACCTCCTCGTCACCCAGGAGAGAGACTCATAGCCCTGCACTGGGCTCATTACAAAGAGTTGTGATGATGTTTTTTCAAACCTATAATTTCAGTGACTTCGTAAACAAAAATCGTCATAATTTGACGAGTGATTTGATAGCCTATAGTGATAACTACCCATAGACTCTGGTGCTAACCGGATCAAAATTCATTCGAACTTCAGACAGAGACGTGCTTTTTATAAAATAATAGTCGACTAGATAAGCATATGAATATCACGTTGTTGAAAATACATTATTTAAACACTGGGATCTTAATCTAGTACGTTCATAATCAAAACTAGATAATAAATAGTTTAACCTATGGTACTGTGCTTTAGCAAGCAGATAGTATGCACTATGCGGACCTGGGCGTATTTTGTTTATAAATAAATTAATGATTGTTTAGAGTCAGATTACCCATGCTGAGACAAAAGAGATAGTATTCTTTTCTAATAATCTTATCGTAATAGAGGGCAACAGAGCATGTTTTATATACAGGGTAGAATTTTTTTATGCCAATTGGAGGGAAAGTACTCTTAATAATAGAGATAGAAAATTTTACTCCAAAGAATCATTCCTTTATTTTGGAAAAGAAATAAAACCATAGTCACCTGGAATTCTAGGGACGTAAAATTATTAACACTAAGCAACGATAGTATTACTTAACATTTTGTCTTTCTATGCGGAGTGGGATCATGAAAGCTGTTTAGCAGTGAAACATGCATGACGGTGGAACTCTTGTGTCACTCGTAGAAAACTAGATAACAAATAGTTTAACCTATGGTACTGCGCTTTTGCAAGTAGATAGTGTATGCGGACCTGGGTGTATATTGTTTATAAATAAAAACACCCGACCAGGACAAGAACCATTCAGACGGGTGCTGTACCAACTGAGCTACCAGTATACCAGGGCCCAGGTCGGCCACATGCCATCGAAATTACTAAGTAAATACTAATAAGTACCTAAATTATTTTATTCTTAGATTTTATTTGATTTAGTATATTTTTTCAGATCTTTAAGAATAATTGAGCACTAATTGAACAATAAAAAACAAAATAATATTATTAAGATGTATACCTTGTGATTGTTGATCTATTTAGGTATATCAGATAGAATTAACTAAAACTTAAGTTTGATAATAAGTTTAAAACAAAATACCTTGTTATTAAAAGTTTATTAAGAAATAAACACTCTTACACATGGTCGCTTACTGTTCCGTTTTGTCGGATACGTTTTTTTTATTAATGGCGTACACTGTGTGTGGTGGTGTGAGTGTGGCGGGAACACTGCTGTGTGCGTGTTGACAGAGGCAGCGCAGAATGGAGTTCAGTCAGAGTGCTCTCCTTCAATATCTAAAATTTGTTACCAGTCACCCTGTATAGCATACATTGGAACATAAGTAGTCTATACTGTTTGCACTAATTGGGCAGTATTTATGCAGAGTTTTTTGGTATGGTGACCAACTCGATATAGTTTTGGTGTACGCTACCATAACGGACACATTACCTACATTAGATAATCAATCAATCAATCAATATATATAAAACTGTTCCGTTACTGACTGAGTGACTGAGGTACTGAGGTACTGAGTGACTGAGTGACTGACAGACAACGTACAGCCGTAACTACTGGGCGTAGAGAGCTGAAATTTGGAACATAAATTCTTTAGAGGTTGTAGGGGAGCACTAAGGAAGGAATTCCCGAAATTCCCACGGGAACGGGAAATATAGGACTTTTTAGTTTGTATGAAAAATCTTATTCCTTGAGTGCACCGATGTGAAACTTGGTGTAAAGGTTTTTCAATGTGTGTCTGGTTGTGTAATGAAAGGAATTCCCGAAATTCCCACGGGAACTGGAAATATATGATGTTTTAGTTTGTATGAAAAAATCCCATCCCTTGAGTGCACGGATGTGATACTTGATATAAAGGTTCCTCAATAAGTGTCTGTTTGTATTATGGAAGGAATTCCCGAAATTCCCACGGGAAGGGGTTGGACTTTTTAGTTTGTATGAAAAATCTTAATCCTTGAGTGTACGGATGTGATACTTGGCATAAAGGTTCTTCAAAGAGTGACTGGTTGTGCTACGAAAAAAATTCCCAAAACTCCCACGGGCACGGAAAATATATGATTTTTAATTTGTATGAAAGAAACTTATTCCTTGAGTGCATGGGTGTGATACTTGGTATAAAGGTTCTTTCAGTGGGTGTCTGGTTGTATAGTTTCTGAAATTTCCACGAGAAGGGTAGTTAAGCGCATACGAAGTTGCGGGATAAAGCTAGTATGATATAGCACGCGTTCCATAGAAAACAATAAACAGTCGGACTCAGTGTAACATTGTACCGATAGTATCAAAGAATTTCTTCTTTTGTTTTCAACGATAACGTGAATGTTTCAAATGAAAATTTTCAGTGATTTAAGATTCCAATCACAATAATAAAGAGCTACTTAATAATATTTCACGTACTTCTGAGGGTTCGTTAAGTTAATCTCCGGGTGCTGTATCTATACTAATATTATAAAACTGAAGAGTTTGTTTGTTTGGTTGAACGTGCTAATCTCAGGAACTAGTTGTTGGAATTGAAAAATTATTTTTGTGTTCGATAGTTCATTTATCGAGGAAGGCGTACATCACGCTGCGACTAATAGGAGCGAAATCACAAAGTAAAACGTTGCGAAAACGGGGAAAATTATTAAATTTTTAGAGCTTTCATTGCGTACGCTGCATAAATGGTTTAAGTTACGCAAAAATAATGTACGACGGAATTGTTCCTCTTCAAAAGTTCTAATAAAAAGTTTATGACAGCATATACGTATCTTTTAAGATTGACTCGCAATGACTATTTTTATGGTGATAAATCGCGTTAGAAATTGCGATGGACTTTTTATCAGTAGGTGTAGTATTCATCCTTATCCAATTTAATACCTTACTTAACATAAGTATTTAATTGTGAACAAAATTTTCTTTGACATCTTTTCGTTTCAATCAACATCTTAGGAGATATTGTAATTTTTAAATAACTCCGCAACATAACTTGGTAGGTATGATCGGGAAAACACAGGCGGGCGAGCAAGTGATTCGCTGGCATGGCCGGCCCCTCGTGGCCCTCGCGCGATGCCTACCGACCTCTGGGTGCCTGGGTACCTAGGTACTTTTTTTATTTTCCTTGGAAATAAACTGTATCTGTAACTGAATGAAACACCAAATTTGTGTAACGGTGTGGAGTCACACTACCTACAAATTTAATTTCTGCGCAATAACTTTCTATTTATAGGCACTAAGTACCTACTACTTTTTTTTTCAAATCGGTGACTAAGCCCGAGGTTGAACGCATTCTCACCTGATGGTAAGTGTAGGTAAGTGAGGTCGAAGATGATAGCAACCGGGTTTAAGATAGAACTGGCTCTTCATAAAAGGTTGTCGAGATGCACCACCGCTGCAGTGGTGATATTTGGCGGCAAATTTCAGTCAGGCGAGACAGCCAGGCTACCAAGAAGCGGGGCTGCAGGGTTATTCTAGGGGTAAATTAGGGGTAATAACTAAGTAAATTGTCGTCAAAATCAATGAATGCTCGGTTTCAATTTTTTACATGAGACAAGCGAGTGGTTTCAACGAATACCTTCTATATGAATAGTAAGTAGTAATTTCAATGAAAACACGTTTAATATTGAAACACTTTATAGGTACGCCTGGTAGCTAATTCTACTGTATGTAGACTAAACGAACATACATTCATAACTTCACGCATGCATCCCTTACAGGGTAGGCAGAAAACCAGAGGCTATTAAACCATCTGATGGAGAAAGAATATTGCAGTGACATGGGGTAAGCCTATAAGCCCTTAAAAACGCCAATAAAACCTCTATACCTTATATGACATTTTACAGTACCTATGCCCGGGAGGAGAAGCAGCTGGTACATTCTATGATTTCCTGTCTCTACCAGTCCAGCATGGAAGCAACGAAGGAACAGTTTTTTTTTTATATTGAAACGTGGCATTAGTAGCTTAGATGTGAAAGCGTACAAATAGCCATATAAAAAAACTGGAGTGCAGTAAAATAAACATGGGAATAGGAATTCTAAGGAAATTTTCCTGGTAGAAGTACTGAGGGCTTATGAAATGTAAAACTATAATAAATAATAAATCCGAAAGATGGTTGATATATGTATAGTATAAAAGTTTGCTATCTTGATAGGGCCAAATCATTAATAAAGCTTCTGGCACGATTTAACGTAGGTAGTACATACAGAGATATATTTAAATAAAGTTAAACTTAAAATAATGGAACTCAATATCGTTAACGTTTTCTTTATTTCGTGATCGTTTCTGTGAAGTCTCTGTGAAGTTAGAATACATAGATTCCTTCTGAATAAAAAGTAGCGTAGGTATGTGTTAACTTGCTTCTCTTCCATGCAAAAACTATAGAGTGGATATTTATTTAACTTTACAGTAATATAGCTTCAAAAATCAGGCATAAAACGCAATGTGCCTTTGTTATGTTATAGATAGTTATGTTTGTGGCACAGTAGTTTGTGGTTAGGAGTAAAACATATTATATCGGCGAAGATTCTTCATTTTTATTTTTGTTATTAAAGATAGAAAAACTACTCGAAATACTAATTCAATACAGACGAAGTCGCGGGCACCATCTATGTAATATACCAACCTTCCTATAAACCTACCCTTATACCTACTCCCATTACTTTAGGCCCAGAGTGCCATTCTAAGGTATTTTTCACAAAATCTAGGTGAAACTGCGGATCACAGTTCGGTCGTAACAGTTTTTGAAGTAACTCTGTCTGTTTATCTATAAGTAACGCTTTCACAGCTAAACTAATGAATCGATCTTGACTAAAATTTAGAATAGTGTAAGTTTGAACTTCAAAGAGGATATTATAAAACTTAAGTATTATATATCCAACTCCGATAGCCAGTATTCACGCGGACGAAGTCGCGGGCAACAGCTAGTACTTGTAAACAGTAGATAGCCGTTAGGGTTTGTTACTGTGTTACCACACGAATCGATCGACTGATTTTTTGGCATGGTAGCGCATGGTTGCCATGATTGGCGTGGTTAGTGTGGTAGCAGCCTTAGAGACCATTTTCGGCGCCCTGAAATTTCTGACATCTACAAGCCAGCACTAGGCCAACTTGGTTGTTTATGGCGTATAAATACATTCTCGTCATCCAGGGGAGAGACTCATAGGCCTACAGTAATGGGATTATTGCAGAGTTGTGATGATGCGGTGCCAGGTCGTTTTGCTAATGATACTATGATCTGGTCCCAGTTTGTCATGTTCGTATTGTGCATCCATAGCTCATTGCTCATTACTATGTAAGCAATTTGGTTGTTACATGACATTGGCTCTCACAACTAGCTGTCTTGTGTTTGTTTTTTCATGTCACGGTATAAGTTTGTACTGTACCTATTTGTATTAATTTGATAATTCTGACTGAAAAAGAGTGACAAGAGTTTTTCTCCGCCGGCTTTTTTTGTCTCTTGGTCTACTGTAATATCTTATTCAACAATTGTCAACAACTAGTTAAAGCCGAAGTATGTGATGACTGACTTCATCAAGTGCTTTGTGAAGTTCCTAAGATGAATAAAACTATTTTGATTTTTTTTTTTAATTTTTTGATGATGATGAATGTTTCACACATCCTCACACTAAGGGAAAAGTAAATAAATGATATTTTTCACGTTGTACCGTTGCTTATATCTTAGCTAGCTTTTATCCCAGTCCCGCACCTTTGCTTTTGTAAAAAACTAGGCGTTAACTTTCTCCGTGCCTTTTCACGGTTGATAATTAGGTATTAAAAATGTTTGAATACAGTTTTTCCTCTCATTCATATAAGTACTCGTATATTTATAGATGTCATGTTGAATTGTTCATAGGATTGTATCCACATAATAAGATGAGTTATACAGGGTTGATTTGTAGTCATCGGGCAATTTTTTTTTTACAATAAGTATCATTTATAGAAACGATTTTTGCAAAAAAAGAGTACTTATTTATTTTTTTACAAGGAAATTAATTTATCCGTTAACATATTAACCAAGGCATGGTCACTCTAAATAACCATTAAAATAAAGATGACTACGCGCTACTACACACATTTTGTAGTACTACGTCGTAGTATTATCAAGGAAATGCCGCGTCGTAGTAGCTATGTTCATCAACAGCGACTAATTTTTTAAAAGTTTGTGGATCCATATTTCTACTTTTTTGTACTGAGCGACGGTAAAATAAATATACAGGTACGTTTATATCGTATCAAAGGAACTAACATTTAAATTTGGCTGGTGACGAAAAATCAACCCTGTATACCTACATACCCTTACAGTAACGTAGGTAAGACCAAACTAATAAGTCAAAACCGAATCAGAAAACCTACTTTATTAAAATATTTTTATTTTAAAATTGTGTTTTAAGGGCGTGTTCCCCTTTTAAGGGTTAATAGAAATTCGTACGTGTTTTAGTAAAACGCACGAAATGCAAACATTATTGTTGTTTACCAAAACCATCGACGCACGAACCGCCGCCGTTTACTTTAACTTAATTTCCGGCTTGTCGGCCTCTGCTAATTATATACTTCCTGATTGCCTCAATGCCGAGTTTAAATCTGCACTAACTGAAAAGATCCTTAATGATATGAGTCATCTTGTTGGAAAAAGCTTTATTATAATTAGCCGATCAACACACTTTTTACCCACGACGGAACGGAGACGGTATATGCGTTTGGGGTGAGAGGGTGTTTGTGCAAACCAATTTACCATTTATCTCCAGAACCACTGGTCCGATTTTAATGCGGTTTTCAGTAATCGCTTTGGATTTGCTTGGTGCATGTTCTTAGATAAGTGTAGCGGTAACAACTCACCAGGGGGCGCTGCAGTAAACATTTGTTTGTAAAAGCCAATGTTACCATTTATCTCCAGAACCACTGGTCCGATTTTAATGCGGTTTTCAGTAATCGCATTGGATTTGATTGGTGCATGTTCTTAAATAGGTGTCGCGGTAACAACTCACCAGGGGGCGCTGCAGTAAACATTTATTTGTAAAAGCCAATGCTACTGTTTATCTGTAAAACCATTGGTCCGATTTAAATGCTGTTTTCAGTGATCGATTTGGATTTGATTAGCGCATGTTCTGAGATAGGTGTTACGGTAACAACTCACCAGGGGGCGCTGCAGTAAATATTTGTTTGCAAGCCATTAGTCCGATTTGAATGCCGTTTTCAATTATCGCTTTGGATTTGATTGGTATCATGTTCTTAAATAGGTTTAACGGTAAAAACTCATCAGGGGGCGCTGCAGTAAACATTTGTTTGTAATAACAACTATTAATTCTGCAAAACCATTGGTCCGATTTAAATGTGGCTTTCAGTGATCGCTTTGGGTTTGATTGGTGCATGTACTTAGATAGGTGTTACTGTAACAACTCGCCAGGGGGCGCTGCATGTTACCATTAATCTTTAAAACCGCTGGTCCGATTTTAATGCAGGTAACAACTCATCAGGGGGCGCTGCAGTAAACATAAAGCAATCACTGAAAACCGCATTAAAATCGGACCAGTGGTTTTGAAGAATGGTAACATTGGTTTGCACAAACCATTCTACGTAATATGATATCGAGTTACATTACAACAAAGCCCCAGCAAAGTTGAGCCACCAGCAAAGTTGAGTTGTAAATACTTATTATAATACTTCACTATGTATTTAAATAAACAACATGGGTTTTCCAGCGGTGGTGGGGACATTAGAGGGCTGATGAGGAACGAGATATTGTGTAATGTAATGTATGGTACCTATATTATGCTCTTTAAAAAGTTTGAAATAAAAAACAAAATAAAAATTTTGAAAAACCCACGACGCGACGGTTAAAAAGTAATTGAAAAAGAATAAAATAATTTAAAATTCCCCGACTGAAATGATTTATGTGACGAGAGATAATTAACGTGAAAAGCTTTTTTAAAAGTTCACTTAATCTCACACAAAGTCGGTCATATTATGAACAACATACTATTCGTTTTCATAGCACTTCCCTACGCTTACCTATTCGGTTCTCGAAGATGTAGATGTCGCAATAACATAGGTATTCAACTCTCTATGAACTTTATAAGAAGAGCAAGAAAATCCGTCTGGGGCTGCCATTGAATGAATTCGTTTTGTAGTTTTATATTGAAATTTAAAATATTGATGGCAGCCCTCGACGGATTTTCTTGCTCTTCTTATAAAGTTCATAGGGAGTTGAATACCTATGTTATTGCGACATCTACATCTTCGAGAACCGAATAGGTAAGCGTAGGGAAGTGCTATGAAAACGAATAGTATGTTGTTCATAATATGACCGACTTTGTGTGAGATTAAGTGAACTTTTAAAAAAGCTTTTCACGTTAATTATCTCTCGTCACATAAATCATTTCAGTCGGGGAATTTTAAATTATTTTATTCTTTTTCAATTACTTTTTAACCGTCGCGTCGTGGGTTTTTCAAAATTTTTATTTTGTTTTTTATAATCCGAAGGCTTTACCAAAGTTTGAATGTATAAGGATGCTAAATATTGCAACTTTTAGCACGCCATCACCGCTGATAAAAGTAGGTAGATAAGCAGGCTATCTTAATTGTTAAAATACCTAAAATTCAAGATACATTAAATTAAATTCACAGCATAAATAGGAGAGAACTTTAATCTACACAAACACCACAGTAAACAATTTCTCTTGTTGGGCAAACGTGGAATAACATACCTACATTATAAATGCTTTCGCACGTCGAATATTGCTTAGAGCGAAAATGTTGTAAACAATCATTCATCATGCATGAAACGACGTCACTTTTGGCAGTTAGGTAGTTTTGCATGCGATAAGTATTTAGTTTTAGTATATACTAAGTAACGGAACCCCGTAAAAGTTGTTACCTTTAAATTCTGGTAGATATTTGCTAAGAATACCTATCCAATTGAAAGTTAATGGTTATAAAAAAAAACAAAATAAAAATTTTGAAAAACCCACGACGCGACGGTTAAAAAGTAATTGAAAAAGAATAAAATAATTTAAAATCCCCCGACTGAAATGATTTATATGACGAGAGATAATTAACGTGAAAAGCTTTTTTAAAAGTTCACTTGATCTCACACAGACGTAGATGTCGCAATAACATAGGTATTCAGCTCCCTATGAACTTTATAAGAAGAGCAATAAAATCCGTCTGGGGCTGCCATTGAATGAATTCGTTTTGTAGTTTTATATTGAAATTTAAAATATTGATGGCAGCCCTCGAAGGATTTTCTTGCTCTTCTTATAAAGTTCATAGGGAGTTGAATACCTATGTTATTGCGACATCTACAAAAATATTTTATCCCAATATTTTCGATTGACCCTTTAGAACTATAACAATAAATGCACCGCATTAACTGTCTGCAACTTGGAAAAGATCGACTCGTAAAAAGTTCAAGGTGAGTACTTCCGCCGGTTTATATATATTATATGACAATTATTTACCTTATGTAGGTATCCTGTCAGGGTAAAGACAATAAACTAAAAGGTAACGTTTATGTAGGACAAAACTCCTAAAAATAAATAAATAATAAATAAATGAAATCCCCAGACAATCACACCAACTACATGGCCCCAAAGTAAGCATAGCTTGTGTTATGGGATACCATGTAGCGAACTAGGGGGGAACCTAGAATATAAATACATAAATAGATAAACACCCAGACACGGAACATTTTTTTTTTCCTTGTTCCTTGCGGGAATCGAACCCGCGACCCCTGGCGTCTAAAGCAGACAGTGTTACCCCAGCGCCAAAGTGGTCGTCAAATCACTAAGGACTATCTTTATCAATAAAAGAATTGCAAAAATCATAAAGTACCCATTACACTCGCCCCTCTAGCTTAATAAGATTGATTTTCGATAGTAAAAAAAATATGTTTTTCGTAAACATCGGCCGTCACGGAAAAGTCCGAGCCTGCGGTTGATGGCTATTTAAATGAGCTTGGATTTTTGCATAATAGGGTATCTAGGGCGGAACACCGCGCAGTGACTATTTTTAATAATTTTATTTACTTAATATCCTTAGGTGAGCTCGTTAGAGAGTAATACAAACTTAATAGGATAACGATAGTTTATCGAATTTGTGACTAGCTAAAATAACAACAGATACTTATACTGTTACCAAAAAATGGTATTAAAAATAAAATAAGTACGACTAAAAACATATTAGCTATTTTAACCTCCAAAATATTAACTTTAATTTTCCGTACAGTGGGAAGGATCGTTGGGAAATTACAGAAACAAGAATTAAGTATTGACTCGACGACGCATTATCTTAATTTGAATCACCGGTTTTTTTATTATTTAGGGAGTACGCAGTATAAAAACAAAGCACTGTTCATGCACAAAAAGCTTTGTATTTTGCAGGGAGCGTACCCTGTAAGGCTGCAAACTAGACGGCAGCGACATCGGCGCGGGCAGCAACGCGGGTAATCTGGACTGTTCTCGACAACAGCGGGCGCTCGAGCAATTTGTCGCGGTTTCATACAAACTCAATACTTTCTATCGTGTCGCAGAAATCGCTGCCCGCGCCGCTGTCACTGTTGCTGCCGTCCAGTTTGTAGCCTAATCGCTACTCCAGCGCCAATACAGCCATGAAAAGTAGAAATTAGTGTTATAAGAGATACCTATTCATATTGAATATATCTCAAAATTTATTACTCGTATAAAAATTTAGACAAGCATGAACTAAGGGCCATCGCTGCATCACGCGTCTACGCGCGTCTTCATACAAAACTGCTTCGGACGTAGCTACGCGCGTACCCGCGTTTACTACACGCCCGTATATCGTTTTAAACTTTATAAGAAGAGCAAGAAAATCCGTCTGGGGCTGCCATTGAATGAATTCGTTTTGTAGTTTTATATTGAAATTTAAAATATTGATGGCAGCCCTCGACGGATTTTCTTGCTCTTATAAAGTTTATAGGGAGTTGAATACCTATGTTATTGCGACATCTACATCTTCGAAAACCGAATAGGTAAGCGTAGGGAAGTGCTATGAAAACGAATAGTATGTTGTTCATAATATGGCCGACTCTGTGTGAGATCAAGTGAACTTTTAAAAAAGCTTTTCACGTTAATTATCTCTCGTCACATAAATCATTTCAGTCGGGGGATCTTAAATTATTGTGTTCTTTTTCATTTACTTTTTAAACGTCGCGTCGTGGGTTTTTCAAAATTTTTATTTTGTTTTTTATTTCAAACTTTTTAAAGAGCATAATATAGGTACCATACATTACATTATACAACACCTCGTTCCTCATCAGCCCTCTAATGTGAAAACCCATGTAGTTTATTTTAATACATAGTGAAGTATTATAATAAGTATTTACAACTCAACTTTGCTGGTGGCTCAACTTTGCTGGGGCTTTGTTGTAACGTAACACGATATCATATAACATTATACCAATCAAATCCAAAGCGATAATTGAAAACGGCATCCAAATCGGACCAATGGTTTGCAAACAAATATTTACTGCAGCGCCCTCTAGTGAGTTGTTACCGTAACACCTATCTCAGAACATGCGCTAATCAAATCCAAAGCGATCACTGAAAACAGCATTTAAATCGGACCAATAGTTTTGCAGATAAACGGTAACATTCGCATTTACAAACAAATGTTTACTGCAGCGCCCCCTGGTAAGTTGCTACCGCTACACCTATCTAAGAACATGCACCAATCAAATCCAAAGCGACTACTGAATACCGCATTAAAATCGGACCAGTGGTTCTGGAGATAAATGGTAACATTGGTTTGCACAAACACCCTCTCACCCCAAACGCATATACCGTCTCCGTTCCGTCGTGGGTAAAAAAGTACCTAATACCAAGAATGTGAAAATGTTTTCCATTTTACAAAATAGTTGTAAGCATACTTAATAATAATAAATAAATAAATATTTCTGACACTCACACAACATTATCTAGCCCAAATTAAGTTTCTCAAAGAACTTGTGCTAGTTAACTGATACACTTAAGAAATATATAAACATATATATTGAATAAATACATATTTTCTATTAGAAAATAAACTTAAATACCTAAACTTATAAACATCCATGACTTGACGACTAATATCTGTGTTCAACACACAAATATCCGCCGCCACCGGGATTCAAACCCAGGACTTCTGGCATAGAAGGCAATGTACGTTACCGCTACACCAGCCGGTCGTCAGTAATGTAACATCATCTTTAACCAAAGAGCATAAATCGATAAAAGGTGCCTTTAGTCTATTCTTATAAATTCCCTGTCCCAAAAGTTACAACGTTACAAAGGTAGAGTAGTAAGGTGGCTGTTGAATTGTCATCATCACAACTCTTGGTAATGAGCCCACTGCAGAGCATGAGTCTCTGCCCTGGGTGAAGAGGCTCATGCTCTGCAGTGGGCCATAATCCACCCAGTGCTGGGTGGTGGATGCCAGAATTTTCAGGGCGCTTAGATTACTTCTGACAAACCCTAACGACTACTGTATACAATTATACAGCACCCGGGACCGACTGCTTAACGTGCCCTCCGATGCACGGAAGTCGTCGTGAGAAATGAATGGTCGGCGGTCACCCATCCAAGTACCGACCGCGCCGAACGTTGCTTAACCTGTGATATCGTATGATACACAACGTAACCACGGCGCCACGACGACTTCTGATGAATTGTATCTTTGGTTTATTAAATGAGAATTTTCATTAGACCTAACGAGCGAGTATTGTTGGGTAATTATGGTAACAGGATCCTATTACCTTCGAATGTCAGAAGGGACAATAGGTAGATTGATGCAAAGGTGTGCATTCAGGTTAATTGATGATTTGTTGCTGGATTTATTTGCGACCTGCTTATCTGACAGGCACAGCGGATATATTACACAATAAACCAAAGTAGGTATTATTTTCTTACTAATTCCAGTTCCATGTATGTAGGCTTGTGAAATTGCTATAGCGTTTATGATTTTAGTATTCAAAAAAGTTGTTTTGTCATATTACCTACTCAAAGTACCTATTGCAGTGCAGTGAAAATCTTCAATGTGCTTTTTGTATACACGGTGTTCATAATGAAGATAAAAATATTTTAGGAGAAGGTTAAGAATGATGTGTGGATTCAATTTATGACAAAAAAATTACATATTTATTTTTAAATTGAAATTTTATCTAATAGAAATATTTAGTTGGAAAAACGCTTTTATTTCTTGATATTTAGTCGTCAATAACAGATTAAACTAAAATGTTGTTAAGTTATGAAATTACAAAGTTTCCCTAAAAATTTTTTTTTTTTTGTAATTCTTTCTACATCATTCTTACCCATTTCCTACAGTATTTTGATCTTCATAAAAAAGACCCTATATATCTCAGTTCAGATGAAACATTGCCATCAAACAAATATTAATATTTTAGTATTTTTAATATAATTTTATATTTTATAGATAATTTTGGTAGAATGCCCGCCTGGAATGCGGAAAAGTATATATGTAAGTATGTATTTTTATCTTTATAAAATTATACAGGGCGACTGGTGTGTCACCTATGATATTCAAGGACGTGATAGTTTGAGATCATACATTACTAGACGACCACTTTGGCGATGGGGTAAACCTATCTGCCTCAGACGCCAGTGGTTGCGGGTTCAATCCCCGCACGGAAAAAGAAAAAAAAAACAAAAAAAAATCCGTGTCTGGGTGTTTATCTATTTATGTATTTATATTCTAGGTTCCCCCTAGTTCGCTACATGGTATCCCATAACACAAGCTATGCTTACTCTGGGGCCATGTAGTTGGTGTGATTGTCTGGGGATTTTATTTTTATTTATACATGAAGAGAAAAAAATATAATAAAATATAAATATTTATTATTTACTGAGTAAAGTTAACCGAAAGTTAAAGAATTGATTACGCAACGCATGGTTACGCTAGCGTTGGCAGCGATCCGCATGCTAGGTCACGTGTCACGATTGACTCAGTTGTATGTAAAGTGAATAGTAACATAGTAGTATTTATTTATAGGGAATTCTAGTGAAAATTAATTACCTACCTACTTTTATTACATAATTATGATCAGTATCGAGTACAGAGTGCTATCCTGCAGTATCTAAAATTTGTCACAGGTCACCCTGCATAGGCATTATAAAATACAAAAAAAAAAAACAATTAAATAATTATTTGATTGCAATGTTTCATCTGAACTGAGAAATCTAATTTCTGTAACGTTTTAATGTTGAGTGGTAAAGCACTAGGTACCACAAGATGGAGCTATGTTAGCATATAATGAAATAATATTACTAAATAATACTAAATAATTTCGATGGCAAACCGCGAGGACCCAGTAACTCAGTTGGTAGATTGCTGACCCGAGATGTGGGAGATCTGGGTTTGAGTCCCAGCCGGGGTCGTATTTTTTTTTAAAAATTATCCAATTATGTCCAAATGGACAATCTAACTAAATTGCTGCCATAACAGTGATTCTAAAATTAAATTGAAATCAAAAGAATTATAAATATCAAGTATTGGGAATTCAGAGCAGATTAGGAACTTTATTTTCATTGATTTAAAACATTCTAGTCACTGTTTTTTCAACTCTCATGATTCGGAGTAATTCGGACAAATTAATAGTAGATACGATGTAATTCGGATATTTATTCGTTAAAGCATTCGTTTATTTCGTGGTAAACTTCTAAAGAAATGTCGGGCGCTGGTGTAGAGGACAAAAATGCGTTTTAAGTCAGCGGAGCTGGGTTCAAATCCCAGTGGCGCGGTAATTGATGAGCACAGATAAGGTAGTAGTCGTCAAGTCAAGGATGTCTCACAATATTGTCTTAAGTTTCACTACTCATTATATTAGATAAATAAAAAACGTTAATTACTGGATTTATAATGTTGAATTCAGTTTTGCCTCGGCGTCGACTGCAACTCGTCCACGGTGTCTCCAAAGACACCACAACGTCGAGTTAAAATCAAGCGTGATATAATTCGTTTCTAACAATTCAATTTCAATTCATTAATTTCTTAACAATCGACAATCATGTTGAAATGTTCATAATAGTGTATTAAAGTTTTCGCGAATCATACTATCAAATAAAACACTTTTAAACAGGATTTATCAGTCGTCATCAGTCTCTGGTGAACGGGGTCTGCAAAGACACCGAAATGTCGAGTTAATCATTAAAATGTAATTATATAGTCCGGTAAATTTAGACCAAAAAATGAGAGTGAAGTTACATAAAGTCCCAACAAGCTGAATTTCAGTGAAATTGTTCAAAATATAATTATAAACAATGTCTAGAAGTTCCCCATCATTCCCCTGTAAGGAAAAAATTTAATTCAAGGTCAAAGGTGAGCAAACCATTGAAATGGCATGTATTGAGCTAGGGAAATTTATTATAATAAGCGTATACAGGAGGCCAGCTTCATCCTATGATTTGTTTGAAAAAATCATGGAGGAAGCTTTACTTAAACTTAGTAATACTAAAAAAAATATCATTGTCTGTGGTGATTTTAATATTGATTTACTAATCCAATCATCCCTTAGCCAAAGGCTAACAAATTTGTTTCTTTGTTATGGACTTAAAAATCTCTTTTTAGAGCCTACACGAGTAACATCCACTTCAGCAACTTGTATCGATAACATTTTCACAGATGCATCCCCCAACACCCAATACATAATTAATAAGTTAAAATCGGATCACAGCGGGCAACTAGCATCTTTTAACATTGGCACAAATAAGGCAATAAGAAGAGAGTTTAAGTTTGTACCCATGAACGACGGTCGGCTGGAGAGATTCAGAAGTAATGTCTTGGATAAGTTGTGGGAACTTAAATGTTATGATGACCCAGCTATGGAATATAATTGTATTTTTAATTTAATTAAATGTGAGTATAATACAGTATTTACATCAAAAACAATTAAAACAGATGACAACTCATTTAAGTTTAGTGACTGGGCAACAGTAGGAATATTTAAAAGCAGAGACAGATTATATGAGTTATATGATGAAAAAACATACAATCATAGTGAAAATTTTAAGGAGTATGTAAAGAAATACTCCAAAATGTTCAAAAGTGTATGTAGAATTGCAAAATCAAATTTTATTAATAATAAAATTCAAAATAGTGTTGATATTCCTAAAACTACTTGGCAAATTATTAACAGCGAAACTGGAAAGTCAAACATAAGAAACGCGGAATATAAACTGAAAATTGGTGATCGACTGTTGACATCAGATACAGAAGTTGCTGAAGCTTTTGAAAAATTCTTTGCAGACATTCCAGTTTCGACTACGAAGACATTAAATTCATCAGTCAAAGCTGCACAGTCTTTTCTTGAAAATAATGTAAATAAGTGTAAAACTAACTTTACTTTCAGGCATGTTACTGAAAGTGAGGTATTGAAAGCTTTTAAAAGTATAACAATTAAGAACACTGCTGATCTGGATGGTATTTCTGTTAAAATTATCCAATCTATCATTGACGGTATTGCACCTTATTTAGCCAGTATATTTAACAATTGTGTTGATAATGGTGTGTTTCCGGACTTAATGAAACTTAGTAAAATTATTCCTGTATTTAAAGCAGGAAGCATGACTGACCCCAGTAACTTTAGACCGATCTCTATATTACCAACACTCAGTAAAATTTTTGAAAAACTTATTTTGAACCAACTAGTGGTATATTTCTATAGCAATAATATTATGAATCCAAATCAATTTGGTTTCACACGGGGTCGCTCAACAACTGATGCCGGTGTTGAGCTTATCAAACATATATTTGATGCCTGGGAGGAGTCACATGATGCCTTTGGTGTCTTCTGTGATCTGTCCAAAGCTTTTGACTGTGTTCACTACGATACACTCCTCATGAAGCTTCACCACTATGGAATCAATGATAGGGCACTTGATTTTATGAAATCCTATCTATGCAATAGAATGCAAAGAGTTTATATTAATGGAAAGAGATCATCGGGATCAGCAGTACATATGGGAGTGCCCCAGGGATCGATTCTTGGGTCTTTCTTATTCTTAGTTTATATAAATGATTTGCCGTTTGTGGTAAAAGACAAGTGTGAGGTCATATTGTTTGCTGATGATACCTCTTTTCTTTTTAAAGTGAGTAGGCAATTGAAGCATTGCTTTGAAGTAAACAATTGTATTGAAATTGTGGAAAATTGGTTTTCAGCCAATAACCTGCTCCTCAATGAAAATAAAACTAAATTTTTAAAATTCTCATTGCCTAATGTCCGGCATGTAAATACTAATTTAATTGTGAAAGGACAAGAATTGAGCCCTGTAAATTCAGCAATGTTCCTTGGCATAACCCTAGACGCTCAACTACAGTGGGGACCACACATAGAAAGGTTGGCGAAGAGACTTAGTTCTGCAGCATATGCCGTCAAAAAGATGCGAAATATTTCTAATGAAGCTACTGCGCGATTGGTTTATTTTGGTTATTTTCATAGCTTAATGACATACGGCATTCTCCTGTGGGGAAATGCCGCCGATATTAAAACTATCTTTGTGCTGCAGAAACGGGCTATTCGCGCAATCTACAAACTTAATTCCAGAGCGACGCTTAGAAATAAGTTTAAGGAAATAAATATTCTTACGTTTGCGTCACAATATATCTTTGAAAATCTGATGTTTGTAAAAAAGAACTTAAACATGTTCCGTAGAAAATGTGACTTACATAATGTTAATACTAGAAATAAGTATAAGCTAGCCGGCTATGATAGTAGACTTCATAAAGTCACTAAATCATTTATGGGTCAATGCATACGTTTTTATAATAAGGTTCCCACAAATATTCAAGACTTACCACTTGATAAATTTAAAGTAACTATTAAACAAAAATTGTGTAATAAAGGCTTTTATACAATATCTGAATATATGGACGATAAAAGTCCTTGGTTGTAATTGTTTTTCTAAAGTGCTCAATCTCCAACTCCACCTTCAACTCCATCTCCAACTCCATCTCCAACTCCATCTCCAACTCCATCTCCAACTCCATCTCCATCTCCATCTCCATCTCCATCTCCAACTCCATCTCCTTCTTATCCAACGCCATCTACATCTCCTTCTTGTCCATACAACAGCAAGAACGTCATGCTCCCTCAGGCGGCATGGCTAGCGGTAGCGTCGGGTGTCGGGTCACCCTCTTCCCTAAAATATGGTTGAGGAGGGTGATGGCTGGTGCTTGCGTTATACTCGTGAACGGGTGCTGCTAGCGGTGCCAGGTCGTTTTGCTGATGACTTTATGACTTTTTTTGAACTTGACTCTGACTTCCCCATTTCCGTGTCCACGTCCTGTCTATGTCCACGACTATCCTCATCTCCATCCACATTATCTGTTTTCTCTCTCACCTCTATCGCTACGTCTATCTCTGTTTCTATCTTTGCCTCTATATCTATGTCTACGTTTCTGTCTAGTACTTGATTGCCTATTGTATAAATATAATAAGTAGTAGACTCCAGAAGATCAACTCGTTCATGGGTCAATGTGTACGCTTCATTTTATAATAAAATCCTAAAATATTTAAGATTAACCTATTAACCCTTCGATAGATTTAAGGTTAAGTGTTATGTGAAAAGTTTTACTTTAAGATATCTGGATGTAAGAAGTTGGGATTCCCTGGCTGTAAATTGTTACTATGTATTATTTTTCTCTTATTTTTAAAAGATGATTGCTGTTGAGTTTCTTGCCACTTCTTCTCAACAGATCGACTTTCCGAAGTGGTGGTAGATTCAGTTCAATTTGTAAATTGTTTGACTTATTTCAAATGTATTTAAATACTTACGAAATAAAGAATATTTGAGTTTGAGTTTGAGTTTGAGGTCAAAAAAATGAGTTTTTGCGATTTTCAGCAAAACGGTAAGTTTTATCATAAAAGTACCTTGGACAAAAATTGTAGATCATAAAATTATCTATAAAAAATGTATCAATACTTTTTTTCTTACGAGCCACCGTTTCTGAGATAAAACGATTAAAAAAGTTAAAAAAACCGCGCTAAGTACACCTCATAGGTGGCGTGGAAACGTGTGCATATTATGACGATACCAACTTTGATAACTTTTTGAATCGTTATATCTCAGAAACGGTGGCTCGTAAGAAAAAAAGTATTGATACATTTTTTATAGATAATTTTATGATCTACAATTTTTGTCCAAGGTACTTTTATGATAAAACTTACCGTTTTGCTGAAAATCGCAAAAACTCATTTTTTTTGACCTTTGACCTTGAATTAAATTTTTTCCTTACAGGGGAATGATGGGGAACTTCTAGACATTGTTTATAATTATGTTTTGAACAACTTCACAGAAATTCAGCTTCTTGGGACTTTATTAAACTTCGAATGTCTAAATTGACCGGACTAATAAGCGATAAATCCGGTTAAAAAGTGTTTTATTTTACATTCATAATTATAAATTAATCCTCATAATCATCATTAGAATAGTATGTACTGAATCAATGAAATATAACAATGTCTAAATTAACAGCTAATAAGAATAAAGGTTAGTTGATTTGGTCAAAGTGTCAGACAACCCGTTTTGCAAAATAATAGTATAGAACTAAAGTTAGCATAAAAATAATTTAAATAACTGAATTTCCAGTAATAATTTTATGGTTAAATTATTCCAAAAACAATTTTTAATGTTCCTCACACCTTGTATGTAGGTAACTCTTTGAGCCAAATTTTTTGATATCGTTTATTTCTGTAACTAACCAACATAAATGCAGGTATTTTTTTGGTAGTTTAGCTTTTTTCCCTTACTAGTGCAAATTATATTTTTACAATAATTGCACCCTAGGTATAAAATAAAAAATAAAGAAGTTGGTTCTCCTGATTCATAAATATTGCGCGTCCGTTTACCATTTTCCCGAAAATAATCAATTTCCATTTGATTATTGAATATAAATTATAATTATATCAAAAGGTTATAAACTGACCTTTATAATAAAATTTGTGTGAGATTATATTAATGTTTTTAAAAATAAGTAAATAAGAAGTGTCCGGCGAATACCTAATACTGATTAATATGGTCAACTAAATAAATAAGGAATATTGCACCCTAGGTATAAAATAAAAAATAAAGAAGTTGGTTTTCCTCATTCAAGCATATTGCGCGCCCGTTTACCATTTTCCCGAACATAATAGCTATGTATCAATTTCCATTTGATAAATGAATATAAATTATAATTATATCAAAAGGTAATAAACAGACTTTTAACAAATAAAATTTGTGTGATTACAACTACATTAATGTTTTTAAAAATAAGTAAATAAGAAGTGTCCGGCGAATACCTAATACTGATTAATATGGTCAACTAAATAAATAAGGAATATTGCACCCTAGGTATAAAATAAAAAATAAAGAAGTTGGTTTTCCTCATTCATACATATTGCGCGCCCGTTTACCATTTTCCCGAACATAATAGCTATGTATCAATTTCCATTTGATAAATGAATATAAATTATATTTATATCAAAAGGTAATAAAGTGACCTTTAACAAATAAAATTTGTGTGTGATTACATTAATGTTTTTAAAAATAAGTAAATAAGAAGTGTCCGGCGAATACCTAATACTGATTAATATGGTCAACTAAATAAATAAGGAATATGGCTACCTGTGCACGAAGAAGCAAGTCGTGAAACGAACAGGCTAGAAAGAGGATGTGTTAGGTGTCTTAGATCCTGGTGTCGCGAAGGCAAATATCTAATTCATCTGTGAATGATTTAGGTGGATTTCTGACTACTTTATAAAATTTATTTTAGTATATTAAATAGTAGATTGTTAAACTAGGGTCGTCATAATTGATGTCATCCACCCGCGGGGAACACTCTACTTTTCATTTCGAATATAAGGAAAGTAAAAAAAATCATGTTTCTTAAATATTTATTTATAATTAATGGAAAAGTTCGAACAATTCGTAAAGTTTAAAGTGACATTTTTATTCACATATAAATCGGTGACATATTTCTATGTAGGTATAGGTATAATTTTTTACATAAAACAACCCTATGTATTAAAATAATTATATATAATTAAGAAAATTATATATTTATATTTTTTTTTAAATGATAGTGACAAAATATAGACAAATATATTTTTTTTAAATTACTTCTTTTAACTTGACTTCTAAAATAAAAAAAAAATCATAAAAAAATCTAAATTTTTGACAGCTGGCTTCATAAGAAATGTATTAGTTCTATTTTTGAAATCCATTCCGGCCCTTGGTTCGGAATGAATTTGTATGAAACATTCCCACCCGCGCCGCGGGTCGGATGAAGCATTTTCAGACCGATACTTGGATCAAACATAGACTACTTTCCGAGTATGAAAAATGAAAACATTATTTTGTATTTGGTGTGATGCTTTTGATTCTCTTCGCAAAATTACAACAGTGAAGTATGTATGTATGATGAGTTATGCATGAACGTAGGCAAATTTCTGATTCGTCTGTGCCTGATTCATATGATCACACCACCATATGAAAAAAATTAGTAAGTTTTTACCGTTCCATAAAGAAAGGAGCGCTTTTATTGCTAAATTATGCTGCAAGAGAAACATCTGTTACAAAATTGCCTTGAAACATATTTAACGCAGGTTTCAGTTTTACCATAAATACCTGCAATTGGATTCTAGATCGGAAATGATTCACTAAGACTACAGGAACAAGTTAAAACGCTTAAAAATATGATAACAGATCAGACATACATAAAAGGCCACACAAAAAGCTATCTGAAAATCAAAAAACACAGCTTTTTGTCGAAACTTGTGCTACAAGTATCAACATATTCTGATTCTGGACAATA
This sequence comes from Stenoptilia bipunctidactyla, assembly GCA_944452665.1. Taxonomy (NCBI): domain Eukaryota; kingdom Metazoa; phylum Arthropoda; class Insecta; order Lepidoptera; family Pterophoridae; genus Stenoptilia; species Stenoptilia bipunctidactyla. Next base: position 21,013,346 of record OX101724.1, read on the forward strand.
GGAAACGGGCCTAGGAAAGAATTAGCTCTTCATAAAATATTGCCCGAATATTTACGACTCGGTTATCCACGGGCGTAAGGCTAATCTAAGCTCTACGCTTAAATTTAAATAGACATATAAACATCCTTGACTTGACGACTAGTAGGTCCCCGTGTTCATCACAAAATATCCACCGCCACCGGGATTCGAACCCAGTACCTCTGGCGTTGAAGGCAAAGTAAAGAAATTAATTTATGCTGATACAGTTATTGGAGAATGTATGCTAGCTCGTACTAAAAATACCATACAACGTGTACAGAATGCATGCGCTCGGTATTGTTTCAGAATTCCACGACGTTCCCATGTAACTCCGTTTCTGAACTGCAATAGACTGCTAAATATGAGCGCCAGGCGTACGTTACATTTAGCTTCACTACTTTTTGGTGTAATAAATGAAAGACAGCCATCGTACTTGTTTGAAAAGCTAAAATTTTCAAACAGAAATTCAAGAGATCCCCTGCGCCTATTATATACGCGACATAGAACGACCGCCTTCAGAGACAGCTTCCGCTATGCTGCCAGTAAATACTGGAACTACATACCACCTCCTATTAGAAACTCCAAAAATATTAATATCTTTAAACTTGCTTTGAAAAAGTTTCTTTTTGATAGTCAAATTTTCCAACCATAGGAGGTCGTTCTATTTTGTAGGTAGGTATATTTCCTGGTATGTACTATATTATGTACAAGATATGTATGTATTGTATTATTAACATATTATAACGGACTTTTGGTTTTGGTTTTATATTTATATTTGTATTTATGACATCTCTGACTGACTGATAATGTCCTAATTAATAAATTATGTATCAATTTCCAAATAATTTACTTATGTACTTATTTTAATTTACTTATTTTTTAATTATTTTCAAATAAGTATTTTCGTTTCTTTATTTGATTTGTTTTGAATATTTTTTTAGGTAACTTGACAAATATTTTTGTAAAACTGCTCTTGTAAAAGTGTAAAAAAATTTTTGTAAAAGTGTAATTCAAATGTGACTTTTCTATATTAATCTAATCTTCCTTGTATGACAAAATCTATCTCCTACTTCTGGTGCCACTGAAAATCAGCGTCATAGCATCCTTGCGATGCCATGGCTACAAAGCTGAGTGGTTACCAATTGGTGGCATAGATCGGTAAATCTGTCTTTTTTATTCTGTAATTTAATCTGTAATTTTTTATATTGTTCTATGTTCCAATAAATATATTCTATTCTATATATATTCTATTCTAAATATGTAGATATAGTAAAAATATTCATATCTTTCATTGCTACCCTTTACATACATCGTCCACTTAACAACTCTTTCAGGTTCGTAAATGTTCGTAAAATGTTCATTTGAACGGCCAATGATGTTACAGTTACTATGCGTAGTCTAGTCAATTAGCGACGTGTGACAAATAAAACCAATCACACTTCCATCATTTTCAAAGAAAACAACTAGGTGTTAAAAGAAAACAAAGGTCGTGTGCCGTTTTTCAAAGAGATTTTGTTTCAAGTTACTCTTCTATGCTTTTTGCGTTCAAGTTTGAAACTAAGTTAAAATATTGAAATCCACTCTAAATGTTTTAATCTTCCATTAATTTCACAGATCTTAGGGCGGCTAAATGAACCTCCACGTCGCACAAACACTTAGGCAGCACCGGCGAAGTGGGGCCTGTAGTAAAAGTTGACGCAATCCGCGGTTTAGTTAGCACAGACCAGCTTTTGTCGTTAGCAACAAAATAGGGGCTCAAATAAGATAAGGTTTTTGCCGGTAAAGTCGCGGGGAAAAGCAATAGACATTAAAAAATCCAAATTATAAAATAAAAAAATTGTCCACAGTAAAAATGTACTTTGGACTTTCCATAGTTTTCCTGAAATTTTTAACTGAAAAAAAATAATCACACTTCTTTTAAGACATGTAGGTACGACTCAAAATGTTCTAAATGGTCTATACACTGTCACCTCCTGTCAGATTTGCAGCCTGTTACCAAACACCCTTTAGGTAATAATTTGTATACAGTTAATGTTTAACTTAACGTATTACCCGGTTCCACATTGGTCAGTAAACGTTTAATTATGAGTAAAATTATCATCATTAGGATTCAACTGTCAAAAGGGGGGTTATATTTTTAACGCGTGACTATGCTTGTATTTAAATAACCATTTCAATTTATAAATATTCATAAAGATGGTGCACTGCATCCACCATCATACACCACCGTGTCGATTAAATCTACTGTTTCAATTATTTGGAATTATCTGTAAAATCAGTTTATTTATTTCATTCACTGTATTGTTTCCTATTTTCATCAAACCAAATAAATTTTCCAGACCGCATTATATTGATTATTACGCCTCTATTGATTATTCTAATCTGTGGATTTTTTACCCAATCTAACGTCAAAATAAATTTCGCAACGGTACTTTTTATGCTACAATAGGAGAGCTTTTTACATTATTATTAAGTTGTGCCGAAAAGTTGCTGTCGCTCAAATGGGCTCTCCATTTGTGCGTTAATTGATAGTTAGAACAGAACTCCATGAGGAAGCAAGCCTTTTATTTAATCGTGTTCTGATGACATTAGGGAGTTATTAGCCAAAAATTACTCGTAAATGCATAAGTTACACCGACATCCGGTTTTTAAGATATTGCAGCGTTTGACTTACTACTTTAACAGGAGTTCTATGACTGATAGAAAATTAACCCTATATGGTAATGACAAAGTCATCCTTTCTTCATAGATTGACTAGCTTTTGCGCGCGGTTTTACCCGCGCAATTTCGATTCCCGTGGGAATTTCGGGATAAAAAGTAGCCTATATGCTATTGCAGATTACACTCTAGCACTATGCCAAATTTTATTAAAATCCGTTGGTCCGTTTTGCCGTGATTGAGGAACAAACATCCACACATACATACATCCATACATCCAAACATTATTAGTAAGATTATAATATTAGAAAGAAGTAAGATAAGATGACGCTTCATCTTCTATTTGTTTATTTATCCGTTGTCTCTGGCAAAAAGATTAGTTATTTATTGATTGAACCATATGTTTTAATGCGATTTAGTCCCGAATGAAACATCACAATCTAAAATAAATTGGAAATACGTAGCCTCGGCACCGAACACTGACCTCGGTTAAATTCTATACAGGTCATAGTTTGAGCCTTGTTGGTTTTGAAACTGTTCATGAACAGACTAACACTTGTTCCCTGTGTACAGCCGGCTAAAAATATACAAATCATTCTCCGTTCCTGAATATGCATGTCATAGAAGGCAACTTTTATAATTCAATTGTACTCGGTGGTAAGAACCCTAAAAAGTTCATCTTGCCAGTCTTCAGACATAGTATACCACCACATATCATTGTCTTGGCAATGTCCAGCACCATTTTATGAAGACATACGGGTTTGAGTACCCACTGGCTTAATGCTTGACCTCAAAGTCGCTTAGCAGGTTTGATACTGGGCTTGACTGAGATCTAAATAAACTGACACGACTCAACAGCACAGTATTCTTTTCGCAGCCATTAAATATTTTAATGCAAGTATAAAAGAACATTTTTGCAGGCTGTACCAACGCGATAAAATCCAGTAAAATACAATACAGTGATTTGTGAAAGCTTAATACAATATTGAGAGATAGTTCACACAGAGCTCAGAAAAGAGAGAGCCGAGAGGTGAATATGATAGTCCCATTGTGTAATTTCTCGGCTTTTCAACTTGTGGCACGCATGTTCTTGTTAAATTACTCAGAAAGTTATCACTATTTCATCCACCACAGGAGTAATACTTGACTTGAAGACAAGACTAAAATGTAAAAATCCGATATTTTCAAATACAATAACCATACCATTGATGAACCTGTCTTGTTGTGATGAATTAATAGGAGGAACTTAAACCTTTACGCTAAAGAAACCGTAACACTCGAACTATTATTAAAATGTCAGTTTCCTACTTAATATACATTTAAAAAAAATAAAGAAGAATAAAAAAAAACCAGACAATCACACCAACTGCATGGCCTTTTTTCTTGTTCCGGGCGGGAAGCGAACCCGCGACCACTGGCGTCTGAGGCAAATAGGTTTACCCCAAGTGGTCGTCAAAATATAAGAAAAGGAAATTAGGCACAGCTGAAGGGACTTTTGTAATTAGCAATAAGTAAATACCTGGACGGGTCAATAAGTCCCTGACTTTGTGAATTTCTGACTTCTTTACTGAAAAAGCAACACTACTCCTGTCAACAGGCATCTGTCAGTTGACTCCTGTCAAAATTTTAACTTACTGCGTCAGTTAATTTGTGTTTGACAGCTATCTTTATCAGACTACCCAGTAATTTGAGGAAAAAATGGAAAAAAGTGAATTTCGTGTGCCTATTAAGCATTATTTTTTGCGAATAAAAACCATTACCGATACCAAGGCTAAGCTTGATAAATACTATGCGGACTTTGCACCATCGATTTCAATGGTAAAAAAGTGGTTTACTGAATTTCGTTGTGGCCGTACAAACACTGAAGATGCCGAACGTCCTGGACGCCCAGTTGAGGTCACGAAACAATCGAAAAAATTCACGATATGGTGTTGGCCGACCGAAGATTGAAAGTGCGAGAGATTTTGGAAGCCGTAGGGATTGCATGGCTCAGTAGTTTCAATTTTGAAGGATCACTTGGGCATGAGAAAGCTTTCCGCAAGATGGGTGCCGCGTTTGCTCACAGTCGACCACAAACGCAATCGTGTAACAACTTCACAGGAAGGTTTGGCGTCGTTTAATCGCAATATGGAGGAGTTTTTGCGCCGTTTTGTAACCGTGGACGAAACATGGATCCATCACAACTTACCAGAGACCAAACAACAGTCAAAACAGTGGGCTTCTAAGGGTGAATCGGCGCCAAAGAAGGCCAAGGTGGGTTTGTCAGTTAATAAAGTTATGGCGACTGTTTTTTGGGATGCACGCGGGATCATCCACATTCACTGCCTTCAAAAGGGAAGAACAATCAATGGGGAATATTATGCCAACTTATTGGACCGATAGAATGACGATTTGAAAAATAACCGACCTAAATGAGGCCTATAAAAAGTTCTTTTCCGCCAATACAATGCAAGGGTACACACATGTGCAGTTGCCATGGCAAAAATCCATGTATAGGGCTATGAATTGCACCCTCATCCACCCTATTCTCCAGATTTGGCTCCGAGTGACTACTTCTTGTTCCCAAACCTAAACAAAATGGCTTGGTGGAAAAAGATTTGACTCCAATGATGAAGTCATCTCGCAAACAAAGGCCTATTTTGAGGACATCGACAAATTATATTTTTTGGAAGGGATAAAAAATTGGAGAAGCGTTGGACAAAGTGTATAGAGCTCAAGGGAGACTACGGTCAAAAATTTAATTATTTATTTATCAAAAAATCTGGGTTTAATTCCAAAAGTCACGAACTTATTGACCCGCCCTCGTATTATGAAGTGCATGTAATTTACATGTCTTTAAATTAAGCTTTCTAATCCTACCATATTAAGTATTTGAGAATAAGGTTTAAGTTTTATGCGCGCTTCGGCTTAACAATAACAAACCATCTTCGCAAAGTCGTCAAACTCTATTAGTAGTCATAAAAACGGATTGTTTAAACCTGGCAATTTTCTCGTAAGCTGTAAACAACCTGTTAGCTCCATAAAACTAACAATGTTTCATACAACTATCATATATAATCTAGAAGGTGAATTATCTTATCCAAGAGTGCATTGAATCAGCAATCTCGACAATAACCGTCAATAGAATGCACGTGTAAAATAAAACTGTCGCCTAGTTTCTTCATCGAGTGCTGGTGTACCAACAAGTGGTATAAATAGCCGGGAGACGGGCCCAATCGACCTGGTTACGGTAATGAGCCTAATGCCGTGTGCGAACAGTCGCCGTCACTCTGGACTCGCGTGCCTGCGGGTAAACAAACATGGCCGGGCAAAGGTCAGGCGCTGATCGCGGCGTCGCGCAAGCCCAAACAAACTCGGCCGTCATCTTCATTCAGTCAGCTGTTGGGTAATTTACACAGGGTCATCTTTATCAGATTTAAATGAATCTTTGTAAAAACATAAAAAATATTAATGTCTGACACATGAATATCATCAATTGTTCTCAGCATCAATTGAATAGTTTCGCTAGATTATTGCAATAACATACTATTGTAATATTGTTAAGTTGTGTATTATAAACTTTATGATGGTTTCAATCAATAAATTGCTCCCGAATAACATCTTAATAAAACTAATGTCCTTTTACTAGTGCATGCAACGCCGGTGTGTCACTAGTAGGTTACAGGTACAATTCAATAATTAACATAAATGTAATGAAGGTTTAAAGTTACGTGGTTTCGCCGTCGTCCCACAGCCTGGCTCCTCATCACCGCGGCCATTATACCGAGCCATGACGTAACGGCAATAGGTACACAACGATCACAAACAAAACAATATTCTACTCAGCAGCGAGGGTCCGACTTGACATTTGACAGATGAATATTTTATTGCCTATTTCATGCCCTTTCGGTTAGTGCAGCCGAGCGTCGTCGCTTGCAATTTAGTTCCACGGCTGTTATTACAAATGGGAGTAGGTGCAAGGCGTAGGTAGCGTATATTGACTACAACTTTTAGTGGCGAGTATGAAAGGTTTTATGACAAGGAGTAAACTTGTGAACGTAGTGGAGGCCGGTGTACGCTGAATCAAAACATCGTAAATGTTTTTTCTGCGTTTTTCAACTTCGGTAAGTCGGTCAGTCAACTCAGAGAAACTGCAGAGAATTTGATCGTAAAAGTTTTGCGAGTAAGATTTATGTTTGTCAATTTAGTAGTGAGCGGCTGCAGACAAGTTGTTTGTGTGCTACTTGCACCGGGAATCGCTCTCTGTGGGGCAAATTGATTATCCTCGGTTTACGATGCATCATAAACACAAATTTATTGAGACTTAAACTTATTTTATAGAAACAGAATGAGAGAAACAGTGTGAACATAACATGGCACATGCTATGATGACGGTTATAAGATTTATATACCCTATGGATGAACAAACCCTTTTAAATCTATGTACCGCGTGTGCGAGCAAGGGTTACAAAAGGGTAACAAAACCCCATAATTTATTACAACCTTAAGCTAATAAGTATTCGTGATTCATTATTTTAAACATAAAATACCTTTTATTCGAATAATCGAGGCTTTGTCCACATCCGAGATATAAAATCAAACAAAATTAATATTTTCGGTGAAACGGGCATTCGGCAAAACGAGCACTCGGCGAAGACATTTTCTTGACCATTAATAGTCCAGGTTCTTTCAAGGGTCGAGGAATGAGATTTCTCGTTGAAGAACTTGTAACTTCATCACTTTTCACCAGTTGACATGGAAGACAATAGAATCATCTTTTTATTTATAAAAAATCATTATATTATATGATGAAAGAGCGCAAACAGAGCACGGCTAAGATTAGTGTGCATATTCAAGCTACATACTGTGAAGTGCAGATTTCTCGTGTGCTCTATTTTCCGACTAGGCGTGACTGTGGTATTATTCACAAAGTTCCAGTTTGAAAGAATAACAAACCTCCAATTATCATTAATTAAAATGTACTTACTTTTTTATTGTATATCCATGCTGTTGGTGTACAATAAAAAAAAATTATTACCTATCTACGTTCGTAAACTTTCACAATAACTTTTATTCGGTTTTATGGAGTTAGTAATTTAACGTCCCTAACTTCTATTACATAATATTGAATAAATTGTAAGATATAAAATTTTGTCGCTATTCATACCTTTTCTATAGGGTCATCAACATTATGCTATATTAAAAACTATACATAACTTTAAATCGATCGAGCGATCTTTCAATACCGAAATGTTGTTTTGCAGTCATCATGGCCTCTGTGCTTCGTAGTGTTTTGTTCCAGATGCTTTATACGTCAGGCATAAAAGTTTTGCTTAAAGCTAATCGGAACTATTTGAATTTCGAATGTAATATTTTTGAAACGACTTGCAAAGTTGCAAAAAAATGTAAAAAAAGTTGTTAAAAAAAATAGCGGCAAATCATTTTTCAATTGTTTTTATCACACATCAAAGTTCTACGTTACGCAACGTAAATGGAATTAAGTCGAAAAGATTTTAGAGCGATGTTTTTTTTATGATTTTAAAAGTTCTCTCGCCGCAGGACTTTGCCGCTCATCTTCAAAATTCTATGGGAGAGAAGCTATTTGTTTGAGCACCGTGAGGCGATGGTTTGCTGAATTAGTAAATAATTCATATTAAGTACTTATAGCAATCAGCAAAGTTTATTTATCAGTGAGTTGAAAATAATTTATTTTATCATACGAAGACTTTGAATAGGTACTTTACGTTCCGATTTTTGTAATAATATATCGTGCGTGTCGCCAAATGCGCGGGAAGCTGTTTGAAATAACATTTTTTTTTGTCGAAATTTTCATAGCGGAATGCAAAAGGAAAAATCCAAGTATATACGATTGAAAAGATTGAAAAGTTCGCGGCCTAGTCAAGAAAACAGAATAAAGTACATACAAAAATATTTTTATTTTTCGACGTAATCTCCATTTAGCTCTATGCACTTCTTCCATCTGCTTTCCAAAGCTTCCATACCTGTTTTAAAAAAAGATTCCTCAAGGTCTTCAAAATACAGGTTAACAGCGGCTTCGACCTCTTCATTCGTTAAAAATTTCTGCCCACCGAGGTGTTTTTTCAGGTTTGGAAACAGATGAAAGTCCGAAGGTGCCAAATCAGGAGAATAAGCTGGATGTGGCAACAATTCGAAACCACAATCACGAATTTGAGCCATAGACTCGACAGACGTGTGGACTCGGGCGTTGTCCTGGTGAAACAACACTTTCTTTCTCAGTAATCCTGGGCGTTTCTGTTTAATTTCTTCACGTAAACGGCGCAGAAGGGTGCTATAGTACGCAGAGTTTATTGTTTCGCCTTTTGGAAGGTAGTCCAACATAATGACACCCTTAGCATCCCAAAAAACCGATGCCATCACCTTGCCAGCCGACAGAATTGCCTTTGCTTTTTTCGGAGTTGGTTCACCTGATTTTTTCCATTGTTTGGATTGTTGTTTTGATTCTGGGGTATAGTGGTGAACCCAGGTTTCATCCATTGACACAAATCTGTCAAGAAAACCTTGTGGATCAGCCTCGAACATCTCCAAACAGTCGCGAGAAATAGTGAGTCGAATTCGCTTTTGCTCTACTGAAAGCAATCTGGGGACCCACCTAGCCGAAACCTTAGAAAAGCCGAGTTCATGGACAATGATGTTTTGCGTTCGTTCATATGAGATGCCTATAGTGTCTGCAATTTCTCTGATAGTCAATCTACGGTCTTTCAATATGAGATCACACACTTTATTGATGTTTTCTTCGGTAGTAGACGTCATTGGCCTGCCGGAGCGAGGGTCATCTTCGATGTTCTCTCGTCCACGTTTAAATTTTGCAACCCATTTTTTCACAGTGGTATAAGACGGGGCAGATTCCCCTAATGTTGTTTGCATGTCATCATGGATCTCCTTTGGTGTTAATCTTTTTTTAAACAAATATTTAATCACAGCACGTTGTTCAAATTTCTCCATTAGTGAAAATTTGTTCTACACACGTATTTATATTGTTCGTAAAATTTTATTTCAACAAGATATCAAATTGACAGTTATTTGTCGACAGTTATTTGTCTGTATTATTAATGAGTACGTAAATGATTCCTAACTAAACATAATCTATAGTAAACTTGAAGCTACAGATGTCCACATATTATTTTCCAATATTAAATGTAAATCACCATGTAACGCCGTAAACTGCTGCAACATTGCCAACTGGGGACAACTTTGTCTAATTTATAAAATGTTGGCTTGCTTTAAAACCATTATTATTTTTTTCGTTCTAAGTTTAGGGTATTTTTTTTTTGTTTTCTTGGCAACATATTTATTTATACACACTGCCGTTAATTTGCTGTCAAACTTTGCAAAGTGAGGAGCGAGTTTTTTCGTGTGTTCGGAACTTTCGGTTTTTTCTTCGATTGAATCAGAAAATTATGTGTGTGGATATTTTCAAGGCAAGATAATTTATTATACTTACCGGTTCTATTGTGTTTTCTCGTGAATATATTAAAGTAGACTTGAGACTCACAACTTTGCCTACTGCTAGGGTTGACATTTTTGAAATTTTTAAACGATACTTGTAGGAACAATCAGACTAAAGTTATTAATGCAAAAGTTTTTATGTGTGTATAACTAATTATAACGCTTTAACGGCTTTTATAAAGTTTTGTGTGACCAATTAATTATACAGGGTGACTGGTGGGTCACTTTCGAAATTCTAGAATGTGAGATTATAGGTACATGAAGAGAAAAAAATAAAATATACATACATACATACATAACTGCCTGTATCCCTTATGGGGTAGGCAGAACATCAGAGGTTATAAAACCATCTGATGTCACGTTTGACAAATTTGAAGGCATTATAAAAGCGGAGAGACTATTGCAGTGATAGCCTATCGCCCACAAAACAAAGCCCCCCATAACACTCGGTACCTTAACTGACTTTACAGTATGCCCGGGAAGAGTGTTTCTGGCACATTCTATGTAAAAATATATATATATATATATATATAAACATTAATTATTTACTGAGTAAACTTAACCGAAAGGTAAAGAATTCATTACGCTACGCATGGTTACACTGGTACCGACGTACGCACGGCGATATTAACACAGAATAGGTATAGACGGCTTTACGAACGGTCGTCGACCTAGAAAATAAAACACCTGCGCAAAACGCCTTGCAACAACTTCAGAGAGGATTAGATTTTTGGCGTGATCTCTGCCTCGTTGTTGATTATTTTCAGTATTAAAATAAACTAAAATTAAAATTTTCATGAAATTTACTATGGGTTTTTCTTGCAACTTGTTGCAACTTTGCCTATTTGTTAAAAAACATATAATGTAACGTTTTCTTTGATGCTGTTGATGGTACCTTAAATAACAAAGCTGGCAGTGATACCCCATCGCCAAAGTGGTCGTCAAAATTAAACCATTTAATTTATTTTTCAGGTGTCCAAATAAGTAATAAAAAGTGAGGTTAAGAATTTTCCTCAAGTTCTAGGTAGAGGTTTAGCCACAAATAAACATGACAGGTAGAGCTGATTTCACAAACCTATTTATATAATGGCGCCATTTCAGAGATTCATCATGAATTTACATTTATCTTAATTAAGCACATCATAGGAACAATAGATAAAGGCTATTTAACATAATGGATAGAATGATAATAGTGTTGCACAAATTAGTATTCGTGACCGGTGGGTGTCTAACAAAACGATGCAATTATTTCAAATATTCATCCGAGCGAAGTCACTTGTCAAGGCTAGGTATAAACACTCAAGGTATTCAAATTGAGATGATGTTCAGATTCAAACCTCACTCAGGGAGAGACTCATAGCCCTGCAGTGAGCTCATCACTTACCCTACACAGAGTTCTGATGATGCTGATGATTACTATTGTAAATTTTATGTTTCTTTAACATTGCGTGTTGCTGTTAGCAACAGTATAATTTTATTTCGTATCTACTATTTTTTTAATGTTTCATAGCCCAACATTAAAAAAAATAGCGCCGTCGCCAGCTGGCTCAAAGCTCAAACCTCCTTATCGACCAGAGAAAAGACCCGAGTTCAAAACCCGAGTTCGACCTCGCATTGAATCGAATTGTGATGATACTGATAAAAAATTTTGGCCGTGTTCACTTCTTAAAAATCTTACACGTGTTATTTAACTAAATATCTAAAAGTCTTGAACCTCGAGTTGTTTTGAATAGATAATGTAAATTTGGTCGTTATAGTATTATAAAATACGTCCCAAATGTAGCTCGGTAAAACTGTGTAAATCGCAGTAATGAGTGACGCGCGTGACGATGCCAGTCGTCACAAGGCACGCGTCTTTGATAAGATGGCGTTCGTTTCTTGTATTTTGCGTGCGCCAAAATTGTGCCACAGATTTTTTTGATAAAAATGTTTGGGCAAAGGTGCATGCCATCAGGTTTTGATTTAAAGATAGGTTACAATAAAAGTACATGTTTATAGATGTACGATTTCATATTCAAGATTTAATTGTAACTTTTAAATTTTCAATGTCGTGAGCGAAATATGTTGTATAGGTACTCTGGCAAATAATTCAATGCAGTAAAATTACAGTTCCAGTGTGCTCACTTTAGGGAAGAAAAAAAATACTGACGAATGTAGTTTAACTGAATGAATGTAGTTATTTTTTAGTAATAATATTGTAATGTATGGAATAAAATATTTTGGCCCACAAGACATTTCTGTTAGCAAAAGGCAACTATTCTTGAATATTCATTTTAACGACAAAATGAGTTAAAAAATTAAGAACTTACCAAGACGATTTTAGCTCTACTGTAACCTTTTTAAAGCACTTGGTATGTTTGGTAATTAATTATTTTCATTAAAGTAACTTTGAAAGTAAAGTACACACTTCAAATTCAATTATTTATAAATTGCTTTAAAATTACATGCAAAACGTATGACAAAGACTCGTACATTTTCAATCGTTCTCATTCAGTACTTAGATAGGTACAATAGGTACATAATAATGTAGGTAGGTACAATACGAAGATTTAAACTGGTAGGTATCATTATTTTTCTATTTGACATTTCGAACTGTCAGTTTACTGCGTTGAATTATTTGCCAGAGTATAGGAACTCTTTAGTTTGGGTAAAAATTCATCTTAAAATACCCAGGAGGATAAAATTAAAAGCAATGTTTACGTGCATTCAAATAAGACTAACGCCATCTTCTCGTAGCATTCTAAACTATAATAAATAGGAGCAATGAACATTTCTATTAAACTGTATTTAGGTACTAAGATTACGAATAACACAACATCTAAGTATAGTAGTTGTTTGAAGTCAACTATCACAAACAAGTAATCAACATTTTAGGTACTAATGATGTTTTTATCCGCGTTTGACACAAGTTTCTGACCTGCAAAATAACAATAAGGAAACTACTAGAATTTGCGAAGAAACTAACCCTAAATTAAACACTGGTTAACCACAGCACAAGATATTATCTTATTAACTTATCTAAGAGTAGATATGTATTAATGGTGTTGATTGGCAAAAGCAAGCATGATGTTGAGTGCCAATATACGATCGTCTTTTGTCTTTTTGAACAAAATTCAGCCAATAAACAACGTTTAATCCGGTATTTTCTATTCTCAAAGTCAGGTTAATTTCGGTAAATCTTATCTTAAACTTACCAAAAAATTTGATTCCTACCGATAAGACACGATCAGAATAGAAAATTAAATAAGTCTGTACTAATACATAGGAAGGTATTCTTCTAGAATAAAAAGTCTTCTTTTATTAATCGTACATACCTGCTGTAGATACCTAGGTAGTATACCTATTAATCTACTTATATGAATTTCAGAATTCAGAATATACAACCTTGGCTGGTGACCTTTTGAGACATAAATAATGAAGATAATTATTTTCATTATTCTTTATATGTAGACAAACTACTAGATGATACCTTATTTTATTTTTCATTTGCACATGGTGTCCCAAAACCGATATCTGAAAATGACACTAGACGTAGGTCGGCTCGAGGCGCGTCGAACCAGACTAACACGTTTCCAGTTAAATTAAACTGGGCCCTTTTTAAATATGTCACCAATTTAATCGGCATACGCCCCTTCCGACATCACCATCCATTCGAGCTCTGTAGGTACACTTCTTTCGTAAATTTTCTTTCACCCATACTTTATAAATGTCCAAACCACCCTAGTATACCTACCCTTTTCAATCTAAGATACAAAATCTTCTTTCAATACGCATCTCTATCTTATTACCTACACTATTGCGCTCCTTATCACTCAATTTTACTCCACACATGCTCCTAAAAACTCTCAGCATTAATCCTGCTTTCATGTCTCTCTTGCCACACCCAAGATTCACTACCATACATAAGTGTTGGCGCCAAAAATCCCTCAAATACGGTAGGACGACACTAATTCGATATAATTTTGCTTGCCATGATCGAGTACAAGGCGCCATTAACACAGTTTCCTGCTTTACCCTCCTTACAATATCACCGTCACACCCCAAGTACACAAACTGGTTCACTTGCATCATTTTTCATCTCCTATCATTCATAATATTGCATTCCGTGATATCTTCATTCCTCTTCATAACCATGTTTTTTTATTTCCATCATTCAATTTCAAACCTTTCCTTTAAAATGGCTCTACATTACAGTGGCCAATTGTCGGATACAATAAATGGTCACTGTAATGTATGAGCCGTTTAAAAGGAAAGGTTTGGAAATGAATTTGTAAATAAATGAAAAACACTGGATTAATCTTGGCACATGAAATGAAAAAAGTACTTACTAGAAAAAATCAAACAAATACGAGTACCTAGTGTCGAAAAATTTCACAAATCATCCTCTGCAGAACTGTGATATGATAAGCATTTGTATGACTTTTCCGATGACCTATTGAAGTAAATTAAAACTATTATAAAAGAAATATGCTGTAGATTCTTCATCCTAACTTTAATTGCTTCTTATCTTCCAAACTTTTACTGGAAGCATGTTAGGCTGGTTCGACCCTCCTTGAGCTGACATAGCTCAAAGCTATCACAAAGTACCACGCGCGCGGTTTCGAAACACCCTGTATGCATCATATAAGCAATAGAAAAAATAAACATTTATTAACGTTTCTTAAAGCTTCTCTTTTATTTTTATTTACTAATTTAGCAATGCTGTTTTGCGGTGGATGTAAGAAGGATGACGGACGGTGGTAGGTACCTACGCAGATGGAAACGCTTCACAAAGCAGTCATACCATACTACAATTTTTTATTAGTTCATTCATAGAATTTTTTACGTTTTAAGCATATTTTTGTTGTGGTTGCACTAGATCGCGGGAGGGTGGCCAGCCCCATAGATGAGTTTAATGCGGCGTGCAAGACTGGGATTCCGTTCACTTTTCCATAAGAACTCAAGAAATCACAAGCTTCGATCATCAGCACAACTCTTTATAATGAACCCACTGCAGGGCATATGTCTCCCTTGGGTGACGAGGAGGTAGATATAGGCTATAATCCACCAAGCTGGCCCAGTGGTGGGCGGTAGATGTCTGAATTTTCAGGGCGCCGAAATGGCTTCTGACAAACCCTAACGACCACTGTATACAGGTATACAGCACCCGGGACCGATTGCTTAACGTGGCCTCCGAAGCACGGAAGTCGCCGTGAAAAATGAACGGTCGACGGTCACCCATCCAAGTACCGACCGCACCGAACGTTGCTTAACCAGTGACGTCGTATGATACACGGCACCACGACGACCTCTAGTAACCACGGCGATGTAAATTAGGTCATGAAACATGTAGACTTGCGTGGGACTAAGTAAAAGAAGTTATTTTCAAGGTTGTCTGGAAGAAATCGCAGCGATAAGACCCATGTATACATGTATTCTTGTATACCCATAATTGTTATAATTGTGTCACTTTTTTATTGTAATAACGTAAAGTTTAAAATCAATAATAAAATAAAGATATTTTTTATAGCATTCAAGGAGTAATTTGGCTTAGCAGCACGCGTAGCCAAAATCAAAAGAGCTCGATAAACTACGTAGGTACCAAATATTTTACAAAAACTTCTAAGAAAATTAACTTATCGTCTATCTACTTATTTTAAGTCTCAGGAAATTGCTGTTTCTATAATAATTCTGTGAACATTTTTTTATAACGTAATTAATAAAAAAAGTGACAAGTACCTAACGCTTAGGAACATAATGGAAAATGAATTGTTAGGTTAGGTTAGTCAATGGGTTACCATTAGTGATAATTATGCTGAGAAATCTCATTATGTAAAACAAATGCTAATGTTTTTTTTGTTTAATTAACGTTTAGGATTATGTAAGTATTAAGTACTTCAGAAGATTTAAGTTTTCAAATATTACTCAATAAGCCTAACTATTATCATGCTGGACTGGAAGCGAAAGAAAAACATAGAATGTGCCAGCTGCTTCTCTTCCCGGGCATACTGTAAAAGTCAGTTAAGGGACAGATGTTTATTGGAGGTTTTTTGTGGGCGATAGGCTGACAATCACTGCAATAGTCTCTCTCCACTTTTACACTCTCTCCGGTTTTATAACTTTCTAAATGCATCCTATTTTCATCATTTTTTGTATTTGAACAACTCGCTCGCCCTTCTATCCCTTATACGCAGCCTCTCGCTCCAATTGGCTGTCGTTCCGACGATGACTAGTGGCCTTAATCAAGGTGAGTCAAAAGGGGGATGTTTAGTGGGTATGCTCAGCCTATCTGAGAGAGTCATCACACTGTCTGGGCATTCTATTTGCCATTAGCCACTGGGTTAATAGCTTATAGAATGCCCATTCGTCCGTAATAGGATTCATCCTCCTCCCGCTAAAGCTAGCTTTACTGGTTAAAGCTGGTTTTAGTGGGTGCCAAACGATTTTCCTTGGCGGAAAAAACAAAAAAAAAAAAAAAACTTCTATCCCTATACACCCTTCATATAGTGCAGTGGCAACAACAATATGTTCAAAACGTTATTAAAAGGCTTTATTGACGAATACCAAAACGGTCAAGTGCAAGTCAAGCGTAATTATTAACAATAAGTAAGTTGCCAATGACTAACTTATCTTAGATTATGTTATCTTTTCAACCGGTTCTCAATTCGTCTGTATGTTTTATTTGTGTCTTTGGTACCTACCCGATATTTCGGACAATTATGAATCGATTTTAAAATCTCTTTTTTCATATGATAGAGGATACTTCATAGTTGGTCCTTCATATTTTATCGAAATCGGTGGAGTACTTCATTGAGAATTTCAAATTATTGAAACAATATGTATGATTTCGGAGAATGTTTACGTGGATGACATTATAAGTCGGCCAAAGTTTTGACGTGAAGTCGGTTTTCTTAATGCTTTGCATTCGTTGATTATTTAATTACTACTTTTATAAATTAGAGATTTTATTAGATTTAAAGCGATTTTTAATCTTACTTACTTACAAGTAGTTCATCTTTAATGGTTATCGAAGGTCGTTCTTATTACTAATTATTACGCATATGTCCTAAGAAAGTAATGATCTTAGATAACATAGAGTTGAACTTCTGTATCTGAAATACTAAGGGATTTTGATAAACCTACGATTCTTTATAAAATTAATAGATTAAGAGCATATACAGGGCTAATTTTAATGAGCGCTTCACTTCTTGCAGGCAGACTCTCCACAAAAATCCCAACAACATTTGTTGTACCTACTACGACTTTTACAATAAATAAATAAAATAAAAAAAATCTTATTAAAAAAAATATGTATTGAATATCTTTAAATTGGCGTTAGTCTATTCAGGCCTATGCAACTCTAGTGTCAATGAAATTGAATTCTGCACCATCTAGGTTAAGACGTACTACAACTTTTCGGTAAGTTATTTCTCCTGTTATTAGCTAGGTAGCGCTGGGATAGCCGATTTATTAATATCTCGTCAGGAACCGGAAAATTGTTGACTCTGACAGACTATTATAATAGTCTATGAATGATCGTGTGCGTGTGCGTCTGTTGCGTTTTTTGTTTTCTCCACCATTTTATTTAAGACTTAGATTATTTTAACAAATTCGCTGTGAATTTGGCTGTGAAGTTACTTGTGTGACTTACTAACAACTTAAAAGGCTTCAGCAACAAAAGTTTATAAAGACTAAAGTGCGGGAAAGCGAAAACAGTGTAAAAATTGTGTAATAAGTATATTGTATAAATATACAGTGATTGTGCATGTGATTTAAGTATGACTTGCTGTAAGTCATAAGGTTAATTTGGGCGATTTCATAAAAAAAAATGTCAATGAAAATGTTGATTCACAGTTGCTGTAATGGGGTGAACCGAATAATAAGTGGACAATTGACAAAATTTGATGAGGAAGATGGAGCGAAGAAAGAGGCTTTTGAATATTCCACGAAACAATAAATAACCTTATAAAATAAAGATTTTCGTTTTTTTTTTTATTTTTGTCCATTTATTTAATATAAATACCTTATTCTGTAATAAAGCAGTTGTCATAATAAAGTTCTATAAAATGTTACATTAAATGTGATAAACAGGATAAGATATTTTTACCTTAATTTTTTTTTTTTATAATGGAGACTTATCTACTAGGGCCGTCTAGCGGTCATTTTTGGAATTAAATGTAGTTACTAGCGCCATCTATGATATAAGGTATTATTCTATTTTGCCAATAAAATCGAGTTGCCCATCTATCTCATATTAACTGTATCGTCTATGAGTCTATTTACACTGACGCCACGCACCTTGCGTCACACCACGTGCACTGGGCCGCGGGGTTGCGGGGTGACGCAGCAAAATACAGAGTCGAAATCGACGACCACTTTGGCTATAAGGTAAACTGCCTCTGAGGCCAGTGATTGCGGGTGCGATTCCCGCACGGAACAAGAAAAAAAATATTCCTGTGTCTGGGTGTTTATCTATTTATGTATTTATATTCTAGGTTCCCCCTAGTTCGCTACATGGTATCCCATAACACAAGCTTCGCTTACTTTAGGGCCATGTAGTTGATGTGATTGTCTGGGGATTTTATAATAAATAACAGAGAAAGAAAATAAAAAAATACTATTAAATAAAACACGTTTTAACCGGATTTATCGCGTATATTTACATTTTAAATTTTGACTCGACGTTTCGGTGTCTTTGCAGACCCCGTGGTCACGAGCGACTGTGATTGCCGTTTTTTTAACCATTCTAACTGCCGGATTTTGTTTGCACTTTCCAGTCCGTACTGGTTCACATAATATTGTCTTAGTTTTCGCGATTCATACTATTAAATAAAACACTTTTTAACCGGAGCGACAAGTCGCAAACCCTTGTCGCTCGTGACCACGGGGTCTGCAAAGACACCGAAACGTCTTGTCAAAATTTAAAATGCAAATATACGCGATAAATCCGCTTAAAAAGTGTTTTATTTAATTGTTTGTTTTTTTTTTGTCATTTAACAAGATTTGTTAAAAGTCGTAGAACAAATGTTGTTGGGATAGAGATGTGGAGAGGATGCCTCCAAGAAATGATGCGCTTATTAAAATTAACCCTGTATATTGTTGTTTAAAATGAAAAAAATCCCTTAATAATCAACGAATGCAGAGCATTAAAAAACCGAGCTCACGTCAAAACTTTGGCTAAGTTGAGAATGTCATCAACGTAAACATTCTCCGAAATCATACATTGTTTTTAAATCAATTCATAACTGTCCAAAATAGCGTGTAACAAACTAACAAAAAAAAACATACAGACGAATTGAGAACCTCCTCCTTTTTTGGAAGTCTGTTGAAAAATGAATTTTACGATGGTTATCTCCTTAACCCATGTACTCAACTCTTAACCTCGTCATCAATAAACGTAACATAACATCAGGTACAAATAAAGTCCAAGTGTGTAAGAATATACTAGGTATTCGTCATTTACCTACCTACAAAATAAAATGAAATGGTATGTTTTCGTAAGTCCACATAACAGTTATCATATCAAATGCTTGTCCTAATTTGCTATTTCAAGCCCTTGCAACAAGAAACTATTTAAAGACCACACCATATTACAAAACAAAATCTGTTTGTCTGTCTGAGCATGATTAGCTCAGAAACTTATGAACTGATTTTCATTCATGAACAAATCAATTCAGGAGGAAGCTTATGAGTATAATTTATTATTCGATGCTTTGAGGCACCACAACCTTATTTAAGGAGGACACTGCGGGGCCTTGAGTCTCTCCTGATTGATGAAGAGACAAGGACGAGGAGACAATAAACCATTAAGATTATTCCAGGGGGCGGAAGTGGCCCCTGACCGTAATCACTGCTTTATACAAGTATATAAGTAAGTACACAACACCCGAGGCCGACTACTTAACGTACCCTACTAAGCACGAAAGATGCACGCAGCCTCTGACTCCAATTGGCTGTCGTTCAGATAATGGCTTATACCCAGCAAAGGGGGTATTTAGCGGGTATCGCTGGGTTCGGTGAGTCCCGCACTGTTAGGGATTGGCTGGCGGGGTCATATGTCTCTAACGAGCATGTGTCCCCCGACAGTCCCCTCTCGTGAATCAAGCATTCACCTTTCTTTGAGTTTTTTTCTTTAGGGGCGTCTAGATGGGGTACCAACGTTTCTTTGGAGGAAAAAAAGCACGGAAGTCGTCTTCAGTTCAGTGTACACGTTGTCGTTGCCTATGCTGCAACATCGAATACCTACTCGGAGCCACTACGCGACGACAACTTGTTTTTTTTTGTTTATGAGTATTTAACGATTGTGATGTTTCATTCAATTCAATAATTGTTTAATTATCGGAGCGTTATTAAGTGTTGAAGAGGCCGGAAAAAAAGTACACAAATGACCGGGCACTTACTCGGTTGATGTACGAACGAAGTCGGGGCGGGTTGCTAGTATAATACAAAATTAATTAAGTATGATTTATGTGTAGAACTGCAATCTAGGACATGACAAGGCCAGATAACATGCTTTGTTGTAGCCATGTATTCGCAAGTCATAAACAGGCATACCTACTGTTGCTTTGCAACTAAGTAAAAGAATTTCAAACAAAGTAATAAGTAAAAGAAGGGCAAACAAAATTGAGAGTTTGAGTTTAACTCAGCCCTATAAAATTATGCTAAACATGGTCATAATAATAAATTAGATTAATACATTCAACAAATTGGCACAACAACTATGTAGGCCCGAAGTATCTTGACCGTAAATAACTTGAGGGCGAATAAATGGCCATGTATAATAATATCAACGAATGCAGAGCATTAAAAAAACCGACTTCACGTCAAAACTTTGGCTGAAGTATAAGGTCGTCAAAGGATAAAATATTCTCCGACTCCTACATATTTTTCCAAAAGAAGTACTCAATCGATTTCGATGAAATTTTTATTGGACCATCTCTGAAGTATATCTGTCATATGAAACAAGAAAATTCAACATCGATTCATAATTGTCCAAAAAATCGTACCAAAAGACACAAAAAAGCACACAAATAATTGAGAACCTCCTGCTTTTGGAAGTCGGTTGAAAAAAGTGCGCGAGTTAAGTGCCCTGCACCCACACGTGTGACATTCATTCCATAACCCAAATTGCATTTACTAGTAATTCTTATTAAGCATTTATTATTATATAAAAACTCTAGATTTAGGAAATTACATTTTAATATTAATACTATTGTTATACTGAACGTTGTAATTCTTGAATAAATCTTTTTTTTTATTAATCAAGTTGTCCGTAATTTAACTGGCGCAGCCGGTAGGATCTCTTCAGTTGAGTTGCCGTGTCTCGGGATTTGCAGCAAACACTCATCGTCCGTATCTACGGTTAAGGAGAGAAATACCGAACAAATAAATTTGTTAAAGGAGACAACAAAACCAACAAAGGACAAAGGATTATATAACGGAAAGTACCAAGCAAAGTAATAATATTCATAAAGGACATGGGACGATCGGCGGGTTTGTGAGTAAAACTTTTCACTTCCTTTTCGATTTCCTTTATAAGCCTTTATTTTATTTTAAGTATACGTGTTGAAACAATTATTACTGGTGGAAAATTTTTTTATTACTTTTGACAATTTTTTTTTCTCATTTTTATTAAGAGGAATTTTGAATTTGAATTTTAAATTTTTAGGCTACTTTATATATTTTACTTTTGTGTGTGTTAGAAACTGATTTCGATTTACGGTCTTTCTTCACAATTTTTTTGTTTATTTCTGACTTTTTCGTGTATTCTTGCGTTTATATTAATTAAATATGGACAGCCTAATTCGTATCCCTCAGGATTTCATTAACTTAATACCAATTTTCGATGGTAACACTAAGATACTGCCTCTCTTTATTAAAAAGTGTGAATACATTATACAACACTTTAAAGGGAACCATTTACAAAACGAATATTTATTTCACATCATAACAAGTAGACTATCAGGCGAAGCCGCAAGCATAGTCGGTCATAGGGATCAGATTCAAGACTGGGATCAGCTAAAAACACTATTAAATCAATACTTTGGCGATCCTAGAACAGAAGACTGTCTTTCTATGGAATTAGAAACTATAAAAATTAATTACGGCGAAAGTTATTTAGAGTTTTTCCAAAGAATACAACAATTAAGAAGTATTTTATTTTCAAAAATAAGTGAAACGATTATTGATTCGAATTTAAGGTTAGCCAAACAAACCGTTTACGACAATACGGCATTTAAAGTTTTTATTTGTAATTTACCGCCTTATCTTTATAGATCAGTTAGACATAACAAAGTCAGTACATTAGAAGACGCTTTAAAGGTAGTTATTGAGGAACAGAACTTTCAAACGGTATACGAGAGTAGTAATTTTCAACAAAGTCGATTTAGTTTCAAGAAAAATATGCCTATGGGACCACCTAGTACGAGTAACCATTTTTCACAAAATAGGGGTCAACCAAGGAATAATTTTAATATAAAACGTTTCGATACTTTTGTTCCGAACTCTCAAAATAACTTACCTAGTACATCAAAATCTAACAATAGAAGTTTTTCCGAACAAACACGGAATCCTTTCATAAAACCACAAAATAATCCAAGTTATAGTGGATTTAGTGGACAATATCGTCAGCCTAGACCGCCGCAAGCGCATCCTCAGCAGTCAACGTACAATAACCCGCACATGACCCAGATTCCGTTCGGTAACAATACGGACGTCACGATGCGATCGGCTACTAGCAAGCGGATTAATTATACTGACGACGCGTCAAATTATAATGTAGGGAATAATTATAGTGAAGAGACATTTATACCTAACGATAATTGTATCGAAAATTTTTGCATAAACGCCTCAAACATAGAGAAAAAATAAAAATAAATTTCGAAAAAAGAGTTAACCTTCCACACATTATTATACCCGAATTAAACTCTATATTTATGATAGATACGGGAAGCACACGCTCTTTTATAAGTCCGTCAGTAGCGGAAAAATATTTTAATAAGTTTAAGCAATTCGAGCCGTTTGAAGTCATAAGTACCCATGCGGCGAGTCAACATAGCGAAGTAGTTATCATTACGTTACCTAAAATATTTAACTGTTCAGAAAAACATAAATTTTATATTTATAGCGTAGATAGTAGATATGATGGGTTGTTAGGTAGTGACCTTTTAAAACAACTAGGTGCCAAGATCGATATGGAATCTCAAAACTTGTTTACGAAAAACGCAAAGATTCCAATCATCTATACACCACCGCTGAAAGAAACCTATCAGCTTCTGGCTAGAAGCGAGACACGGGTTAAACTACCGGTCACCCTTCTAGACGGCGAAGCCATACTAGAGTTTAAACAATTTACAGAAGGTGTTAGGATGCCGACAGCATTAGTTTCTTGTAATAAAGGTTTTGCATCCACAATAATACAAAATTACACGGATGAAGACAAAACCCTCACAGTTATTGCACCTTTTAGAGTAGAACCTTTTAAGGAAACCCACATAGATGTTAACTTTTTAGAGGATAAAAATAGGATAGATGATTTATTACTAAAAAATTTAAATAAACTTAGGTTAAGTCATATGAATGACGAGGAAAAAAATGTTATATGGAATTTATGTGAGGAATATAAGGACATATTTTATTGCGAGGATATACCCTTATCTTTTACGAATAAAGTAAAACATAAAATAAGAACAAAAAATGAAGATCCAATTAATATAAAAGCTCATAGACTCCCACCAGTACAATCATTAGAAATAAAAAATCAAGTAAAGAAAATGTTAAAGGATAATATCATTCAGGAATCACACTCACCTTGGAGTGCCCCAGTCCATTTAGTACCAAAAAAATTGGATGCATCTGGACAACAAAAATGGAGAATGGTGATAGATTATAGAAGACTTAATGATATCACAGTAGATGATAAATACCCTCTCCCTAATATAAACGATCTTTTTGATATGTTAGGAAAAAGCACTTACTTTACAACACTAGATTTAGCTAGTGGGTACCATCAAATTGAGGTCCAAGAGGAGGACAGAGCCAAAACTGCATTCAGCACACCATTCGGTCATTACGAATTTAATCGAATGCCATTTGGATTAAAAACTGCCCCTGCGACTTTTCAGAGAGCAATGGACAATGTCTTAAGAGGTCTACAAGGCATACACTGCCTAATATATCTTGATGACGTAATCATCTTCTCGAAAAGCCTACAGGAACATGTAAAAAAGCTTAAAGCAGTTTTCGATAGGTTCAGGGAAACTAACTTAAAAGTCCAACTTGATAAATCCCATTTTCTAAGAACAGAGGTTCTTTACCTTGGACATACAATAACAAGCGAGGGCTTAAAACCAAACAATGATAAAATAGAAGCTATATTAAAATATCCGATTCCAAAAACAGTTACAGAAATTAAAAGTTTCTTAGGATTAATAGGCTATTATAGAAAATTTATTAGAGATTTTGCTAAGATTACTAGACCCCTTACGGCGTGTTTGAAAAAGGGCCGTAAAATAGATTTAAATGAAGAATATATTAATTGTTTTGAGACCTGTAAAAAACTTTTGACAAATTCACCACTCTTACAATTTCCGGACTTTAGCAAACCATTTATCCTTACAACCGATGCATCAAATTTTGCTATCGGAGCAGTTTTGTCTCAAGGATCAATCGGATCCGACAAACCTGTGGCATATGCCAGTAGAACTTTAACAGATACAGAAACCAAATATAGCACGATTGAAAAAGAACTGTTAGCAGTTGTGTGGGCAGTGAAACATTTCAGACCCTACTTGTATGGAAATAAATTTACAATTTTCACTGACCATAGGCCTCTAGCTTGGTTATACTCCTTAAAGGAACCAAACAGTAAATTAACTCGCTGGAGACTTCGCCTAGAGGAATACGACTTTGAAATACACTACAAAAAGGGTCCGCAAAATACAAACGCAGATGCCCTTTCTAGAATAAAGATTAATATGCTAGACGATTTAGACTCAATTTTTGTAAATATAGATGAAAATGATGACAGACTTCAAGAGATAAGTAGAGAATTAGAACGTGATTTAGACGCAAACCAGGAAAAAATGGAAATAGATAATTTATTAAGTTCTAGTTCAGAAGATGAAGAAGCAGAGTCCGTAGATGACGGAGCAACTGCTAACTCCGTATCAAATAGGGAGCACGATGGTATTCCTATCCTTAATGAGGCAATAGATACTAAGCCAAAACAAATTTTAGTTTTTAATTGGTCTAATAACCACTCAAACGTCCAGGCGACTAGAGCAGCCCAAAAAAAATTCCGGTTGAACGTCCGGGCGACTAGAGCAGCCCAGCGTCATTGCCGACTTTGAAACGAACTTTTAGCTATGATACGTTTAGAAAAAGGTTACTTGTTATTTTTGTAGATGACTCTGTATGAAAAAATGCGTCTACGGTAATTAAAAACCTTAGGCCTTGCCATAGAAAAAAATTAAATGCCAAGCGTCCGAATTTCAGGTGTCGCAAAATTGACTCGGTAATGAAGGTCCATTGCTGCGACGAGTTGAATATTTAAAATCAAAATAATACTGTTTTTATTATATTTCTGTGCAAGTATTATATATCAAAAGAATCCTTAAGATGTCATCTTTTCGTATTTTTATAAGTGATTTTAATCTAAAGTCTGTAAAAATGATTTTTTATGTGATTAATTCGACTCGCGAAAACTTCGCCTATCCATTACACATTAATTTAAAAAGTTGAAATTATTTTAATAAGATTCTGCATTTCATTGGCTTTCTGCAGGCAGTTTTGATTCTAATACCTATAGGCAAAGTAATCTTTCCGTATTAAGCGTTTTAGTCGAACTAGTCGCGGCCGAAACATAAAAAAATCTCGCTCGCGGGGTCGGGACGTTCAACGCTATTATGGCCGCGTCAGCTGGACGTTTGAGTGGATAAGAAAATCTCTGTAAAAGATCTTTCAAATAATAAACAAAGAATCTTAGAAGTACATATGCCGCTCGAGAATGAAAACATGGTCAAAGATTTTCTAAAAGAATATGTTGATTTAAAACACAAGTATTTTATCTATTTCGAACATCTTTCATTCAGAAAAACATTCGCTAACGTGGTTACAAAACTATATAAAAAGAATAGCTTAAAACTTGTTGAATGCACAGAACGCGTGATAAATTTAACGGGGTCAGAACAAGACCAAAAAGAAGTTATCCTTAAGTATCACGAAGGCAAAACCTGCCATAGAGGTATTAGGGAAACTCTCATAAAACTCAAAAGGCAATATTGGTGGCCAAACATGAAAGAAACTATCACTGCTATAATAAATAGTTGTGAGGCGTGTAAAAAAATGAAATACGAAAGAAAACCTATAAAACCGTTCCTCCAATTGACTCAAAATCAAAGCTCACCATTTCAGGAAGTATTTATAGATCTTTTATATATAGAAAGTAATTATTATTTAACAGTAGTAGATGCATTTAGTAAGTTAGGACAAGCCTTAAACATACCAAATAGAAGTACCCCCGAAGTAGTTAGGGCGCTTATAAAATACTTTAGTATGTATGGACTACCTAAGAAAATAAATTGTGACTCAGGTGCTGAATTTAATAATGACCTTATAAAAGAATTATTATCCCTCTACAAAATTGAATTGCACATAGGTACCCCAAACAACCCTAACTCAATGGCAATAGTAGAACGTTTCCACTCTACTATAATTGAAATTTACAGACTAGCTAAATACGAAAAGAGCGATTTAGATGCAGCTTCCGTCATGACCTACGCCATAATGGCTTATAACAATACAATCCACTCTGCTACAGAGTACACACCTTTCGAAATTGTATTTGGTCAAACGGATTTAGGTAACGTCTTTGAAGTAGATAGAGAACGTACTCTCTTACAAAAATTATTACAAGACCATAGAAAAAGATTAAAAGTACTATACGAAAATATAGGAGAAAAATTAAAAGAAAATAAAATCAAAGTAAGGGAAAAGAAAGGAGGCGAGGAAACAATACCGCAAATATCATTAGGCGACGAAGTTTTCATGAAAAACACTAGAACACGTAAAGCTAAAAACCTTCCACGCTACGAAAAAGCCAAGGTTATAGGTGAGGTATCTAGAAATATAATTCCAGTACAATTAAATAAAAGAAATACTAGGGTAGCTATTAAAAACATAAAACGACCTCCACAGGTTCGCACTAATACTCCTGGCTGTAGTAGCGCAAGCCAAGAGCCTGGACCTTCAAAAGTTCGATCAGAACCCGGGAATAGCTGCACTGAAGATGGGTACAGCAGTGATGAGGAGTAACTTCTGGACCATCTACAAGACGTTGGAATTAGACACCTTAGTTTTTAATATAGAATATAATAGAAATAAATACGTTGAAATTAGGAATAACGTCAGAAACGACACAGATATTTTAAAGGAAATAGCAGGAATAGGAGAGCAAATTGATAATATTGTAGAACTTTGTTTTAATAGATTAAATCAAATCGTACCATCAAGGACAAAAAGAGCAATATTTAATCCATTAGGTTCTATGATTAAGTTAATTACTGGTAATTTAGATAATGAAGATGCACTTAGATATAATTTTGAAATTGATAATTTAAGAAATAAGGAACATTCTATTGAACATAAAGTATCCATAATCCAAAAAGCTTTCGATAAAGTTAGCAATATTTCAGATAATATTAATTTTAATTTTGAGCAACTTAACTCGAAAACGAAAGAAATTGATTCAATTATGGCTCAAGAAATCAGAACCAATAATCGTTTACACATTATTAACATCTCATATCAAATTCTAAACAACTTACGAACAACTTTTAATATTATCCAAGAAACTGAAACAGCTATAACTTTCAGTAAACTTCACGTGTTACATCAATCTATAATAAATTCCACAGAATTGATCAGTCTACTCAAAACAATTGAACAACAAAGTCATCTCATTTATAAAGTAAATAAGGATAATTTAATAAAATTAGAACGTAATATTATACTTAAATCTTACTTAGATAATAATAGATTAGTTTTTATTTTAGAAATACCACTAATAAACGTAGACACGTATGTTTATTATAAAATAATCCCTATCCCAATATACAATACCCTTAGCAAAAAAACCTTTCTTATCGTTCCAAAATATCCATACCTTATTGTGAATAGATTGAAATACAGATCCGTTGAAAGTCCCTGCGACACAATTGAAGACGGCATGTTTCTATGCTCTGAGGATAAACTCGAACAAAATCTAAAAGAAACATGTATTGAACAAATAATGACACTGAAAAGCAACCTCTCAGATTGTCGACAGCACTTCATCAAGATCGAAAAACAGAAAATCCAGAAGGTCACAAGCAATCAATGGCTCGTATACTCCGAGGATGGTGTTACGGTAACAGAACATTGCAAAGAGGAAGTACACAACTACCATCTACAAGGAACAACAATTATAACCCCTGATGACAAATGCCAAGCCCAAGTTGGAGACCAAAAAATTAACTTCAAGTCAAGAGCTTCCAGCAGCAGACTCCTGATTCCATCTATACACCTGCCCGAAGTGTACCAGGAGATCCACCAAGACAGCAACCAAATTGATCTTAGAAACGTGGATTTCAGTGACGTCAGAGAAATTATGAACAGCATAAAATATGGTGAAAGTGAAGAAGACAATTATATTGTGACAAATAAAATCAGTGTATGGACTCTAAGCTTATACATGTGTTTAGCATCATTTATTTCACTATTTTTATTGTATAAATTTAGGAGATTTGTATTTTTCTTTAAAAATTCTCAGAAGATTCCTGTGTCACCTTCAGATAATTTTTCTCTTGGGGAGGGAGGAGTTAAGTGCCCTGCACCCACACGTGTGACATTCATTCCATAACCCAAATTGCATTTACTAGTAATTCTTATTAAGCATTTATTATTATATAAAAACTCTAGATTTAGGAAATTACATTTTAATATTAATACTATTGTTATACTGAACGTTGTAATTCTTGAATAAATCTTTTTTTTTATTAATCAAGTTGTCCGTAATTTAACTCGCGCTGTAACTTTTTATAATGTAAGAATATCTCAATAAAATTGAATCTCGCCCTGAAAAATTGCACAAAATTCCCAATTTTCAGGTCTTTGCTCATTTCTCGAAATTCTGCACAATTAATATATGCAATTTGTACAGATTTTCGAGATACATACATTGCCTTCTGTGCCAGAGGTCCTGGGTTCGAATCCCCGCGGCGGCGGATATTTGTGTGATCAACACAGATATTAGTCGTCACGTCATGGATGTTTATATGTATATTTCATATATTCAAGTTCATTCTAATAAAAAATATGTATTTATTCAATATGTATGTTTATATATTTCTTAAGTATATCAGTTATCTAGTATCCATAACACAAGTTCTTTAAGAAACTTAATTTGGGCTAGATAATGTTGTGTGAGTGTCAGAAATATTTATTTATTTATTTATATGAGCAAAAACCTTTAGTTGTTTTCTTTAATTTTTCTTTAATCTTTCATGTATTTGTTTTGTTGGCAATAAGGTGTGGATAAATAAATACACCTACCAACCAGCACCGGGCCAGCTTGGTGGATTACGGCCTACACCTCCTCGTCACCCAGAGGAGAGACTCATAGCCCTGCAGTGGGCTCATTACACGGAGCTGTGATAATGATGATGATGAAATAAATACCTGAAAAAAGGATTTTTAACCCCACCAACACCCTCAGCACAACACTCGAACACTTTTAGTATGTTAAACTGGATTCCACATAGTAGAACTGTCCCAATCGTCATAACTACACGATTACAATTTAATAATGAAATCCAAATATCAATTACCAATTACTGACGATAGAAGATCTTTTTAACTAAATTCCAGGGTATTTGAAAATATACATACATACATAACTTCACGCCTGTATCCCTTATGGGGTAGGCAGAACATCAGAGGTTATAAGACCAACCGATGTCACGTTTGACTAATGAGGTATTATAATGATTGCGAGAGGCTATTGCAGTGACAGGGGGTCAGCCTATCGCCCACAAAAATGCCAATAAAACCTCTGCCCCTTAACCGACTTTTACAGTATGCCCGGGAAGAGAAGCAGCTGGCGCATTCTATGTTTTTCTTTCACTCCCAGTCCAGCATGGAAGTATAATACCTAAATATAATACCTAAATTATCCAAATAACTTTCTTAAAATTCCGAGGGAAAGCCCGAAAGTTGTCTAATATAAGCTTGTCTATTCCTTAATACTTACTATCATTTAATTATTGGGTCAAAACATTCCTATTGTTTTCTGTGTGGCGCCATCTATGACAGCCATCTAGCGTGAAATAACTACTAATTAAATTACCCGACAGACAGCTTTGATAATGTAATTGATTTGTAGCCATTCCAACCGGGTCGCCCAGATTTTCCTATAATATTACGTAAAGGTGTTTTTTTTCAAAACCATTTTCGAGCTTTAATTAATTTTGCCAATTTTAAAGAAACCTCTTGGGTAAGGAACTGAAGTATTTGCAAGGACTATTAAAAAGAAGGGATCGAAGAAAGAAGTCGTGCTGGTAAAAAAATTGACAAACAATTTGAATAAATAAAATAAACAAATATAAATTGTTTGACTTACAAATTGTTTAGTTGGCTAAGAAAAACTTTGAAAGGTAATCGAGTCAGGCACGCGGCAATTCAGTCATAAATGAATTGCTTTATAGTGCGGCCGGTGGGAGTTTGCGTTCCTGGCAGCTATCAAAATCATAGCTTTTTTACCCCTTCGAATCGGAAATAAACTTTATTCAGTGGACATAAGGAGCTGTCAGGAACGCATTCCCGCAACGGCCGCACTCTAGTATGCACCTTAAATTATTGCTTACCTCAGCTTTTTCCTTGCTTTCCCATACTAGCTTAATTGAAAACTACTAGGGTGGGCAATCACTTTTCAGTCCTCGTCGGTAATCGTTATAAAGGTATAAAGGCTTATAATTGTCAACATACTTAGATGGACTAGAATCGCTATGAAATTCTTAATTTAATTTCAGAAAAGTCAATGGAGTTGTGAATATCGTGTCCTTGTATGTTACGGTACTTTCTTTGATAACATTTTATTTCTGAAATGCAGTAGATACGTGGGACACTCAGAAAGTTTTGAGAAACCAAAAAATAACTTATTTGAAAAAATATATATATTATTTTGGTAGTGGGAACCAGCCTCTATAGAAAGTTTCATGCGTCTGAACCAATTTTCAAAACGTTTTTTCCAGTCCTCCACAGACACCTTTCCACGGCCTTCTCAAATGCTGCTAGAGCGTCTTCCGGCGATGAAAACTATAGGTATCGCTTTTTAGAGTTAGGCTATTCTTAAGTTTAGTGCAAACGGCCTTAAATGAATATAGCATCTTGAAGACATTTTGTATTTATTGTTATACTTAATAGGTACATAAGAGCTAGTTTAGTCTCCGTTAACCAGACTAGGTGAGTGGTCTCGACAAGATAATCTCGAGGCTGCGCTCCTGGTCTTGATGTGCATGCTAAAATTTACAATTAATCGTGAGCTAAAAATGATTCAAATTTCCCGCTACAAATAGTTTACCTTGGGGTGCCTATAGATGGCAGTACTTCCAAACTAAACGACTAAAAATCGTACCTATTCTTTTTATATGAAGTTGATCTTCTTCTCCTAGAGTAGGTAATTGTGTTCTGTGGTTTGTTCATTTTGAAACAGCGAAACTGTCAACTGACGCTTCGATTCTGGATTCTATTTTTAAATCCAGGATTCGACACTTGTCACAATGTCGTAAACGTGCCGTGACGAGCCTGCAACAATTTTTTGTATTTTTGTAGCACCAATCCACACGGGCCTGCTTCTGAGCTTCGGTGAGGTTGTGCGGCAGGTATGCGAAGGTGCTCGTGCAAAATCCTGTGAACACTTCCAGAACCAATCTGCAGGGTATGCTGAATCTATCCGTATGTAATTCGTCTGTTTTCTTAAATTTATTTTTTGACTGCCATCAAACTTTCTTCGGTGACAGCCGTCGTAGGACGACCACTTCTTGGTTCATCTCCCAAAGTAAGACGACGTTTGAACTCGCCATACTAGCGGTAGATGGTCGCTTTTGAATGTTTCATCCATAAAAACAATTCGAAGTCGTTCGCAAAATCATTGCACAAAATTTGGCTCTAAAAAACTGCGGAGGGAAATTTGAAAATCGAACAGTGGTATTTTTATTTTTAAATAATCGAAGTTTTCAAAACAATTACAAGTGGACAATGTCTAATACATAAAAACTTTTTTTCTCAATTTTTTTAGTGGAACCTTTGCTGTAAAAATATGACCTAGGTACTAATACCAACCTATCAATAGAAATGCGTGCCATCTTATGAAATAAAGATTAATCTGACTGTAGACAATCGCAGAATAAGATATAAAATTTATTAAAATGATTTATCATAAGTA
Organism: Stenoptilia bipunctidactyla; assembly: GCA_944452665.1. NCBI lineage: Eukaryota > Metazoa > Arthropoda > Insecta > Lepidoptera > Pterophoridae > Stenoptilia > Stenoptilia bipunctidactyla. Next base: position 21,045,948 of record OX101724.1, read on the forward strand.
CGGTTGCTTTATACCATCACGAATTCTGGGTAAATGTTGTAGTTTGAACATAAGTATTAAAACATTTCTGACTTTACAAGTACGAGTGGACAAGAACGTGGCAATCCTTAACTATTTAATCACAAAACATGCAGGAACCAACTAAACTAGCGTTGGATGGTTACGTTCAATCCTGCTCTAGAAACTTTCCATCCTAATACATAAATAATTAGACACTTAGGAACGCAACTATGTTAAATCTTCATACCGAGCTCACTCGACATTAAGTCATATAGGCAGTTGTTAAGCAAGCAACACACTTCAAGTGCAATTAATTCTCGACAAACATGTAATCACGACACGAGTGCACTAATAAATTGTCACCTTGTTTGTTAAGAGCCTATTTATATTAATGTTAACATTATAAATATTACAAGGAGTTATTTATAGGCTGGTGTGAACGACTCTGCAGAGCTGTCTGTCGCTGCTGTCAGTAACCCCGGCGACTTCAGCAACAGATTGCAGTCCTTTGCGGCCTGTGCAAGCGCAGCCGGCAGACGCCGCGCAATCGCGATTAAGCTTGGCCTTCATCGAGAGTTCCAATTACATGTTATTGTTTACTGCAACTTGGCGTCTGCTTTGTTTACTTTTTTTTATAAATAACTTTATATGACATGCCAACTTTGCAGCCCCAAAGAAAGTTTAAATTAGCTTGTGTTGTGATCACATAGCTACACGAGGTGCTCTTTGCACACAGCCTTGTATTATTTTGGGAAATTCCATCGAAATTTAGTGTACAAAACCTTAAAAAAGGAAACGTAAGGTTTCCTCATTGCCATTTACTATCAAGTAAGGTGAGGCAGAGGTAGTAGACGTCAAAAAAGAATCCCTACAGATCTGTTTTGTTTGTCCGTCATTTGGAGATATGTGGGCTACCCTGTTATCTAAAAATAAACTTTATATACAAAAAGTCGTAGAACAAATATTGCTGGGATTGATGTGGAAAGGCTGCCTGAAAGAGGTGATACGTTAAATAAAATTAACCCTGTATAGGGTAGCCAGGTGGTAAATGGGTTTTACGACCAAGTACATGTAGAGTATTCAGGATATTAATCCAAAAATCCACGGACCACTTTAGTTGCCTGTTGGCCTGATTTTTTATTAAAAATACGAATTTCTCGATAAAATTAAATCTTTCTTCACGACTAAATGCGGCTCGTTCCCAGTAGTTCTTTTACTTTATCTGATCTCATTTGTAGTGTGTACATAAATTGTTTAATAAATAAATAAATAGTTCAATTTCTTTCTCGAACTGTGCAGTTAACTGCCAATTAATTCACCTTGTCTGTTTGGAATCACACTGAAACAATTTTATCATTGTTTATTATCGACTTACTGAACATCTATCTAAAACTGAAAAGGACATTGAAATCGGACCATTAGCTTTTTTACAATCGATGTTTGAAGGAGTAAAACTGGATTTTCAGAAAAAAAAGGAATAACCCCAAATACTTAAAAACGGTGCACTTTGAGATGACATGATTTGTGCTCAAATAGCTCTTAGCTCTTAGCTTAATATTTCATAGCTCAGAAATATCATAATGACCAAAGTTATTAGAGATGTAGACAATTTGAACATAAATGCCATGGATCTGTAACTCTTTCAGTTGTAAGTAACTATTTTTAAACTAAACTATTTTTTTCGTAGATTGAATATTAGTTTTCATCTTTTTATTTGTATAGGTTTTTTTTATTTTATAAACTTGTCAAAAAATCTAATCAGTGCAGCATCGCGAAGATCCGGAAAACATTTCACAAAATGAAATTATATTTTCAACTCATTAACAACATTTAAATTAAGATTATTATTAACCTAGAAGTTTGTGATGTTGTTAATTATAAGTAAATTATATACTGTGTTAATAAACAGATTGTAATTTGAATTATATTCCGCGAAGCCATTTTTTGATTCCAGACACTGAGTCTGAGCTTAAAATGAATTACCTACTTCAATTTTGACTTTTATGTTTTTGCGTGAACATTTAATGATTTTGAAAGTAATTATTTATATTTATTTAACAATTTATGTACCAACACATTAAAAATAAAATGTATTAAGTATTTAAAAACAGAACACAAAGGTACAGCTTAATTCTATTAAAATTTCTTCCAGTAGTAGTGTGTAATGCAATAGAAGTAGTAATTTCAACTACAAAATCGGTTTTGATTTAATAATATATATTCAGTTTCTATTAAACACGAATAACAAAATAAAATTAACATGTTTTATTGCTATCCACTTTTTTTTGTTGCATTTAAAACATACCAAACTTCTTTAGATACAAAATGTGGTAGGTACAACTTTAATGTCCCAGTAGTTCAACTTTCTGGAGGATTTTACAAAGTTGAAGTACTGGGAAAAAAATCCCACTAGTTCAACTGGTTGAACTAACTAGTTGAACCACTGGGAACTAGCCGTAAGCGGCTCTGAAGATTTTCAAATCCGACTTTTAGTTTCCAAGATGCGCGTTCAAGTAAAAAACTCTTCAGCTTAGTAAATTAATACAAAATTTCATACATTTTCAATACTCTTAAACTTTGTAGTTAAGAGTATTGAATTAATTCATTTATTTATTTAACAATTTATGTACACATAAGTTTAGATACAATAAAGAAACACATTGAACAAAAATAAGTACAAAGGTACTGCTTATCTCTTATGAAATTTCTTCCAGCAGACCCAAGACTGGAGAGTTTGGTTAAGAAGATGCAATAATAGTGTGTACTAATCGATAATATCGTATAAACTACTTAAATACTTATGAATATACATAAAAATAATAAAACATCTACTTTAAATATACTTATATAAAATACCTACAATACTAATATCATAATATTGTTTGAATAGTAGTGTAGGTTACAAAACTTACTGTAGAGAAAAGTAGTGATCTTTGACTTTCTTTTTAAAACTAGATATAGTTTTAGACTCACGAATTACATGAGGTAGTGAATTCCACAATCTGACTGCATGAACAGAGAAAGAGTAGGAATAATAATCGGTTTTATGAGAAGGCATAATATTCATTAGAGTTAATTCATATGTATTTAGAGTTAATTCATTCAAGTAGAGCGACTCATTCGCAAGATGATATTGACGTCGATCGAGAATATTCCGTGAAGCACCTATCTTAATTTCTGATCTTATTTTGATGTCAACCTTGACACCACCCTCGACGGATGTTACAAATTTAATAACTCCTACACAGTTCTGTATGGACATACTCAGTCGAATCTGATTGGCTCAAATCATCATTAATAAAGGTTTTTGTGGGCTATATTTAATCCTTCTAAGTAGTTTTTCGTTAGCTGTCTCGATTCTTATTGAAAATAATGTAAGTAGGCAATATTTTGAATAATCTAAAAACTAAAAGAAAATTGACAACATAATCTACAACGTAGCAGAAAAGTTTTCTGTACCCTAATAATTAATAATTTTGGAGTCATAAAACATTAATGGAATAATACTTATTAAACGTGTCCATAAATACCTACTTACTTCAATGAATAATAGGTATGCGAGCAACTGAAATTACAGAAACAATATTTTTTGTAGCTTAAGCTGTACAAAATGAATCCTATGATTTATCAATTGTCAATGATGCCTAAGGACCTGGACAGTATCAAGAAAAAAACTTATCTATACTCTATACTAATATATAAAGCTGAAGAGTTTGTTTGTTTGAACGCGCTAATCTCAGAAACTACAAGTGGGATTTGAAAAATTCTTTTTGCATTTGATAGCCCAACTCTTGAGGAAGGTTATAGGCTATATTTTATCCCGAAATTACCACGGGATCAAAAGTTACGCGGGTAAAACCGCGCGCGGTGGCTAGTTATTTGATAACCTGCGTGGCGCAATGTCTAAGACCTGCTACATAACTAATGCGTACCTACAGCTGCTGATGACTCGATCCGCGCAAACAGATATAAAATACTTCCGGTCCTGGGTGTTAATCTTAGGTATTTCCTAGATTCCCCCATATGGTATCCCATATCACCAACTACATGGTGGGCCATGTAGTTGGTGTGATTTTCTGGAGTTTTTTTTAAATTAATAGTAAAGAAACGCTATAGACAAAATTATTTACGAATAGGATGGTAAACGATACAGGAATATGGGGAAATCTATTATTTTAAAAGGTGATAGAACGTTTGTTGGTAATTTATCTCTCCAAGCAGTCTGTAGCGTATCATCTTCTGCTTTATTCTCGCTCACTATCTCGTGCGATTAAGGTCAAACACAATATTATTAGAAATAAATAAACACCCATTTAACACTGATAATACCTACTTATAATATAGAATACGCCTATATATAAAACCACAGCTGATATTACTTTGAATTACTTATTATTAAAAAATAAGATAATGCATGGACAATATTTAACACATCAATTAATTGCCAATCTCGTAATTATTAGTTATAATAATAGCCTCACGATTAACTTTGTACACAGCATCTATTTGCTTTACTCCACAGATTGTGTTATCCCGTATGCCATAGCAACAGGAGTCTATAGGGGACCCTTTGTGATGGAGTCTTGTCTAGGTCGAGATGTGAAAGGCAAGGCGGGGCGCGGGGCGTGGCGGGTGCGCGTACGCCCCTCAGCTGTTATAAACAGTGGCGACGCTGGCTGAGCCTTCAGGTTGTGACCAACTGCACAAGCGCCCGCGCATCGCTCAGTGCTCGTGAGAATCGCGCGCGAACACACGCGCGACACCTAGCGGACGAGCCGCTCATCGCATCGTTGCTGAAGACTTTTTGTTGTTACGGATAAAAAGGTAAATAAGTGTTATTATTAGACCTTTTTTTAAATAACTGAAAGCCATAAACGATAAAATTAACTGGATAAACATATTCTGATGAGCTTTCATCTGATTTGATTTACTTAAAAATAATTTGATGGTATTAGATGATATCTCTTAATCCTTATCAAATTTACACATGTGTAACAGTTCAACAGTTCTTTGATGAAGGTACTTATTCATTTTCGGATAATCTGATTTTTAAAATAGTTTTTTTTTTTTCTCTTATTTAGTCAGTTTCAGACATAATGTAGAGTCCTTAACTCTGACATTCAAAAACTAAGAATTTGCAACAAGACTAATAAAAATTGTATTTTTTTTAGTAAAATAAATTAAAATTCCCAGACAATCACACTAACTACATGGCCTCAAAGTAAGTGAAGCTTGTGTTATGAGATACCATGTAGCGAAATAGGTGGGCACCTAGAATATAAATATAAAAAGATAAACACCCACTCCCGGAAAATTTTTTTGTTCCGAGCGGGCATCGAACCCATTAACCACTAGCGTCTAAGGCAGATAGGTTTACCCCATTTCCAAAGTAGTCGTTATTGAATAGATAATTCAGTAATAGAATAGAACTGAATCCGTTTATTGCATTAATACACACAAAAATTACAATTAAAGTTAAAAAAAAACCAGCATACAATAGAAACAAACAATACCTCTATACAAAACAAGACATTTAAAACTAATTGAGTTTATAATTTAAGGAATCTTAAAAAATATATAGATCGCAATCAACATAAGTAACGTTTCATATTAACTAGTAACAATAACAAAACTAAACTCGTTATTTTTTGTAGGATAAACTATTTTTCTATTGTGCATAAATAAAAATGCTAGTTTAATTTTTTGAGATAAACTATCTCATAAATTTTCCAAGACCACTTGCAAATTAATGGAACAACTCTCTCCTCCGCCTCCAACTTCAAGTCCTGGGCAAAGTACGGCTAAACCTGACGGTACTTTGCCTATTACCGCGAGTACTGTCGAGTCAAACGACATTATGCCGTATTCGACACAAAACAACACAAACTGCAGACAATTCGACAGACTAACATCAACTTTTCGTGATAACTTGAAATTATCATAATTGATATTTGGAGAATTGCATTTCGATTATTTATTTTACAGATAAAAAAATTGGATATCATCTCAACGTGAGAATAAAAGGCAATATGAAAATATTTATAATACTTTTGTATAAAAGATTCACAGTCATCAAAATATTCATGCGCAGTTGAGGGTTCCTTGATTATTCTCTGTAATTTACTAATTCGTCAATTTTATGCACCTGAAGATAATCAACAAATGCAGAGCATAAAAATTGTCAGTTAAAACTTAGGGTTTAGTATGTATTATAAGGTCATTAATGTAAATATTCTTCGTATTCATACATACTTTTTCGAAAATTACAACTTTTTCGTACAATAGGTACCTACGCAATCGATTTCAATGAAGTTTATATTAGACCACCTCTATCATATGAAACAAGAATATTTTAAATCAAATCATACTTATCCTAAGAAATCGTGTCACAAAGATTTAAAAAAAATTAAAAACATACACACGAATTGACAACCTCCTCCTTTTAAAAGTCGGTTGAAAAGGGATTTGATTTAGACGAACAAGACTAAGTACTTATTAACTTAATAATAAAAGTAAAATAAATAGTAATCTATATTTAAAATTGTGAAAAGTGACTTATGCGAGTCTATATCCTTCAGTAGACAAATTATACTTTTTTATGTACCTTTGAAATATTTGAGATTCAGCAAAATACGTTTCTTACTCTGTTTTAACACAAAGATTAGAAACGTAAAAAACGTTTCTTTAACAAAATGTAAACAAGACACCGGTTGTGCGTACGCGCCGACGCCGCGTCGTACTATTGCACCATGTTGGTATTTCAATGCATACAGACCGACAAACGTTATAACACTTATAACTATGTACCTAAATCAGACGTTTGACTTAATAACTGACTTTACAGATATTACTTTCAATTAACTTATATTTTTACACCATAGAACTTAATCACTACTTTTCTTAGTAATTCTTAGTTTAAAAATTAATAAATAACATCATCACCTTACCATGTAGGTAATTCGAAAGGAAAGAGAGATTTATTTTCTGGACGATGTTTTCGACTTTTCGAGATACCTACGTAAAGTTTGTAACAGTCTAGAACTGACCTAATTATACATATGTACAGAACTATGTATATATAGATTTGTTTACCTAGATCAAGGACGTGAGATAAGTGGTATTACACAAGGATTATTAAATGTAGATGAAATATCGAATATCTAATACTATTAAGACAATAATTGTCACTTAAGTATGGTATCATGGTGGCATGTCACATTTATATTCATGTTTATGTATGCTAGCTGTAGAGCATACTAGCTAATAGCCCGGCTCTGTTTGGGTGCTATTTGACATTCATTCTTACCAGTTAAAGTTGTTCAAATCGATATCTTCACCGACTTTCTTAACAAAAACTATAATAGCTTGGCTCATAGATATCTTACTAGGCTCAAAAGCCTCTAGTGCGCCTCGTGAAATACTCTTAGACTGGTGCAAAATACATTAAAATCTGCTCAGGTGCGGTCCCAGGGGGGTGGGTCGTAGGGGACATGACCCCCCTGAAATCATGAAAAGATGAACCCCTTAGAAGAGAAGAACCTAGAAAAAGATACTTGTGGTCAAAACAATTTCTTGTGACCCCCCAAAGCTGACCGCGCCTGAATCTCTGTGGTTCCAAATATTACTCCAAACATAGAGACTGATAGACGTTCCCATTTTTGAGATGCAGAGATTAGCATTGTCCAAAACTACTGATGGTAATCAAGGTAATACGAAATTAATAACAATAAAACATGTACACTGAACCAAATACTGAAGCCACTTAAAGACGATACCAATTTTATGAAAGCCGCTATGAAATATTGCCATTTTCATAATGTGTCCATTATTCGCCAACAGCTGACATACAATTAACAACAAATAACCACGAGAGCACTTCACAAAAAAGAGAACACTTCTCTATGTAATCAAATTCATAATTACATTTTCTCTTACTAAAACGGAACTATTTGTGACATAGCCAGGTAAGAGTGCCTTATCAAAATAATATTTATGCAGCAATGACATCACAAAGATTTTTTTACGCTGGTAGATTGCCGTGAAACGACCTCAAATAGTGGTACGCTAGACGCGATAGTCATTGGTTTTTGATTATTTTTCATTTCCGTTGTTCAGATAAAAGAGATTTGAGTGTACTTAGTGTAATCAGAACTTATAAGAGATAGTTGTAGAGTTCATGGTACACTTAATTTAGCGCTTTTATGATTAACACCTTGTAATAAGCCTACGGCCAGGAGTCTGTCATCTGGTTGACCAGAAGGTTTAAGGTGACCAAGCGAAATTACGATTTACTGGTTTCTTTTCAAAAATTATAATTATTTAAAAATTTTGCTTTACCTATCGGTTAAGAGAAATCTTCGTAATGTTTTTATGTAACTTTGACATGAATCCATTATGGTATTTCGTAGCAATATCCGTTTGAAATGGTAATTTATTGTTATGTTTGTGACTTTTTTTTATCGCGCCAATTTTCTTTAATCATGTTTCTATCTTCACACAGAGGTTGTTTATATGGTTAATTTTTGTGAATATTTTTTCAGACACAACATGTACACATTACTTGGTAAATTATCGTTTAAAAAAGTGTAAAAACGCTGCCTCGCCTTAAGGTTGTAAACCACCAGTGCTGTTTAATTTTAGGTAAATTTAGAGCTTTACTATGAGTCATTAAAAAATTCCTACAAAAATCTACAAAATTGCTTATTAGCGCTCAGAGGTTATGTAACTCAAAGCGCTTCCAGCAAGAGCTAATCTGTACAAACCCTTACGGATAGAGTATCTGCAACTTTCACTTTGAATTCAAACATTGTGAAATGAGCAGTAATAACTTATAAGCCTAGTTACTACTTAGTTACTAACTAAGTTACTCTTAAGGTTGGAAGCTTAATAACTTAAACTTATTTTTTCGAGTTTGGATTTTATGATTATCTGCAATTACTCTAAATGTGCTATTTACTACAAATGATCAATACAACTTTGTCATATCTATGTTACCTCAGCTTATGTTGAATAGATTTAATAATGTTAACTCTGTAAAAACATTGAAGCAATAGGTCGTATATATTTGTAAACTATAAAAACTATAAAAGCTCATAAAGTTGCATATCCGTAATCCGCTTAAGCGGCTTTTTTGGCAACAAATCCCCGCACACAACTTCCATATACTATATTTGTAGAAATTAATAAGGACTTAAAACATGGCTTAAACAGTCATGCAGGTATAACATGCGATATATTCAAGTTGATCGATACAAGCATGCAATTGACTTATGTTATTGCCAACTTATCTGACATGCATCGTAAAATTAAAGTCTGGACATTGGTGGGGTAATGCACTCCTAACTGTCAACACAACTATAGCATTTGGTACGTTACATTTTAGCAATAAATATCACAGATTTGAAACGTAACTTTTTGACTTATTAGTACGAGGTGATCACAAGGTAATAGCTTAATAGCATAAGTTCCAGCGCTTTAGAACGTCTACATCATTGGAAAACCCTCTTTTAATGATCAGCATTAATTAAACTTATTTGCCAGAGTTTGACTTGAAATGCTTGTTTGCTGTTAGAAAACAAAATCAATGAACTCGTTGTTTTGCTTTTTGGCGTTTAAAAAGATTTTTGGCAACGCTTGTGTTAGGCAGAGAAAAGATTACTTATGAAATAAAAAATGACAAAATGCAAAGATATGATTAGAAACGTTTCCATGACAATATTAAGATCAGAGCTATGACAATCTATTAATTAAGACCCTGGATAAGTTGTTATGAATGACGACAAATCCAAGTGACGCTGCTGTTCCGTTTAAGAATCGCTAGAACGGTCTACTGCTGGCGAGCTAGCAGCCACCCGTCATATGCCTCATATACTGTACTAGGCTGGAATCAAATAATATTTATCCAAGCCTTAAAAGGTTCCTTTCTGGAACCGTGTTTTGATCCCATCTTCCCTTAACATTAGTTCAAATAGTGGTCAACCACGGGAACAACCTATGAGTATAGGTAAGACTAATAAGACGTTTTTTCGTAACGAACATTAGGTATCTACTGTTTGCTTATCGTCACCTTCCAAAATACAATCAGTCAGTAGTCATCCCCAAACCAATCGACTGGACTACAAATTGTATTTATTTTTTTCCAGCGTGCCTCTTTCTTCTCATACCTACAATAATAATAATGAAATGTGGGAAGTTATGTCCACCGAAATCATCCCGGTCGTAATTTCCGCAAAAGGTTTGACCCCAGCCACACTGGTCAGACACCTTGAAAGGCTGGGATTTGGCGGTGGTTCGCTTCGAGCACGCATGCAGAAAGCGGTATTGCTCGATACTGCCCGAATTTCTTTCTCTCTTGCCCTGATACCCGACCGACTGGTCCGATTGTCGAGTCTTTTCCGCCGAAGGGTGTGTAGTTATTAGTATGCGTAATAATAACAATGAAATTATGCTGACTAGTTATGTTTTCACACCGACTTATTTTAACAAACACAGTAGGTACATTAATGGAATGAAATAAACGGTATTCTAACCTAACCGGTACTATAAGTGTGTGCAAATTTTCAGACCAATCGTTTGCGTAGAAACTATTTAATTGGACCACTTTCTTATAAGAAGTACCGTAAAAGCTCGTTAAAATACTTAGCTTATACAAAGTTCAATAGTTAATTCACTGAATGAACACATCATTTGCAAGGTGTACTAAATATTTATTTCACAATAATTTATTCTACGCTTGTTTGACATTTGGCTTGTTTGTATGGAATGGATGGACCTTCCAATTAGAAAACATCCTCGATTGCGTTCTCCGAAGGCATTCTAGAACTTTCCAGTTTCACGCACAAACGTCTAGCTTTTCCCATCGCCTTAACAAGTCACATAGCTTCACTCCAATGTTTGTTTACGACTTGCACTCGATTATCGGGAGTATCGAACTCTAAGTAAGTACCTACCTCACTTTTTACTATTTTTTAATACAGTGATAAGAAAAGAAAACAAACAGTTTGGTAACTCTTATTTTTGTTTTGTGGGAAAGATTTTAAAATAACGGAAATAATATTTCAGAGGCGATTAATATTAAACCTAATAATTAAAATCTTTGAGTATGGAAATCAATGTAATCAATTATGAATTGGGTTTATTTGTATGAAAATTGGTCAACTTGGAAAAGCTTTACGCTTCCTTCATGTTGAAGTAAAATATCAATCTGACTAGGTATCTGTTATTTATTTCAAAGATATTTTTCATATTACTATTTAGACATACAAAAAAAATCAGTAGAACATAATAAGTCCCTCATATTTCTCAAGCTATTTACAGCCTTATCAAACATCTTGAATCTGAAATTGAAATTACTGGGAAGCAAATTGCTACTTAATTCCATTTAATACTTATCAAATACGCTCAACAACGATTAAATCAAAATTTATCTTGATTTTAAGTAATAAAGCAATTTAAATTGAGCTATAAATAAATTAACAAGGCATTTGACACGATCACTGTTCAATTCCTTGAAGCATAAAGTAGTCCGTGGGCGAGAAGTGTAGTATTACTAACGTTCTCGGCTCGCACTACATTTCCATGTCCACTAAGACCAGACGTAGAGCCAGTGACCGCACCGCAAATTGAAGTCAGTACACTTGACCCCTCAGCACTTAAATTATCTTTTTTTACCTATCGTCTGAAGATCGCAGACCGCCCTGGGTCTCGGGTTGCCATGGCGACGACGCCTGTTTCTTCAGACTAATAGCCGATCATCGTTATGCACTCATAAAATTACCGAGGAATTATGTTTCTAAGTAGAGTCAGACTGACCGGTTATTAAATTATTGCGAGTAATCTGCTATCTGCAGATGGATGTAGTTGCTCAGTGATTACACTTTGCTGTACAGCGACATCATTATTGCGGAACCTTTTAATTACGTTTTAAGACGTGCTCATTTATTTATAAATAGAAGAAACATGTTAAAGACGGTGACTTTAAGATTTTGCCGGTTCACTATGTGAGCTCGTAATATAAGTACTGTTATTATAACGCATGAATAACACGAATATCTTCATATGTAAGGGTCTTTTTGGCGAAAAAACTGGACTTTATCGTTTACACAATAAAGAGGATAATGCATACTTTTTAGTTTTGCTAGGTTTTGGAAATTAATTTAGCCTCAGCAATTTCACCAAACGTGTAAAAATATTATTTTGGAACATAATTACCAAAAAATCTTAAGCAAGCACACTTTTGAGCCTAAGAAACAAAAATAATACATTATTAACCTGTATATTTTGACTAGCAACTGAGTATAAGGTAATTGGATCCACCATGGGGATCCACGATATCGTTGTGTGCTATCTTGATATTTTGTTCTTTAAACGTTACCGCATACGTTTGAAATTTAAGGTGATATAAGTAGTGTTTCTTTTTTAAGAATGATAAGATAAAAATAATAGGTACCTACTTATTAAACTTAGTGGTATGTTTCAGACAAATTATTTAATTTAGATTTTTGGCTCTAAATAAACAACTATCACATTACATTGCTTTAGATACGTTTAGCAACATCTCATTTAAATTTCCTTAAATTAACAAAAGCAAATTTTTGGCAGGTAGTTGATTACAACAGAACTGAAAGCTCAGTGAATAAAACAGTTGCATTAAAGCAATAATTTACAAATTTCTGTAGACTTAACAAGTTATACTGAAATCGACGATAACGGAGTAAAATCCTAAAATCGTCTGCAATTCTGTAGTACGTATACTGTGATGTGTCATACATAAGCAAACAAGAGAGAGCACAATATTGTTTCTAGTAAACCAGCCACTAGGCTGATCGAGACGGAGATTCATGTAATTATTCAATCAAGTTCGCATGCACCGAGCGAGGGGAGCGGAGAGCCCGCCACACACGCGTAGCGTTGACCACGCGAAACCACGCTAAAAGCCGCGCTCACCGTTACCTACCTCAAGAAAGATTGCAAACAAACTCAACACAGATCCTTTCAAAAATAAGCATTACACGGTATTTTTACATTCTATTAATTGAGTCGTATTATTTCAAACAATAATCACACCAGCGCAGTGCGCTTTGTGCAGAGTATATAGAATTTCCAGTAAAATACACCTTGTAAATAAATAAATAATTAAAATACGTAAAAATATAGTTATGTCCCGCTAGTTTGTACTACAGGAAACTCTGTGCTGCAGTTTCAAAAGATCTAGTTAGTTCTCGACTGTCCGTTGCTCACCATACTCGAGACTAGGACTATAAATCTCTTGAATCACAGCATATTTTCCACAGGAAGACCTCCCGACTGCAGTTAAGCGGTCGAGAAAGCCACGTGAACAGCAACTGATCTTCCAATAGATTCAGCTACTTCGCTCGCCGTCAGGTCGCCCTCTCACGTGACTGTTACATATGACCTATTGTGACGGTGATTTTGTCCGCTCACTATTAATAGTATGATTGTCCTCGAGATTAATATCAAGTAAAATGGGCATTAGGTCTGCGGTGATGACTCTAACAAACCAATGAAAGGAACGTTGGCGCACCCACCCCAGCCTATTCTTGGCGATGCCACTTAAGGAAAGGAAGACGCTTATTTGCATTTTTTATGAACAATGAAGGTGAAATCATCGCGGCTTCACTCACGCACTGAAGAATTTGTGCCCTCTGGCTCGGATAGGGAAGTGACACGCGGATCGTTGCATAATTTACTAGCCCACTCCATGTCAACAATATTTTTAATAAACACAATTAATATTAATTATGGGCGCTGATAAGTAAATACCATTTAATTAATTACCGTCTTGGCTGATACTGTCCACGATGTAACAACAATTATGCAGACTTTCAGGAGGGGATATTATTGGATGAAGAACACATATTGATCATCGATTTCAATTTAGAAATCAGAAATTTATGTTGTTTTATTAGTATTAATTGACGTTAACTTTTTGATAGTTTTTTGGAAAATTAATTTATTTACTTATAAAAAGGTAGAAAAAGAAACAAAGTACAAGTCTACCTTGTACTTTGTTAGGAATAATATGGATTTTTTTCCAGGTCAACCTCAGTTTTGTAAGCAGGTTATATGAGCCCGCTTGTTATGACTTTGTGAATGTAAAACTCAGTGACAATTAGTATTAACAACACTTTGCATAAAACCTAAATTAACGAGTTGGTATAGCTGTACTAGTCGTCAATATGTTGCCTATCTCCTAGTTTAGATATGTGCAGGCAGCCAATATCTGTATGTCTGCAATCAATAAACCTCTAGAATTTCAACTGACACCTTATCTGTATAAACTAGCAAACAACAAAGCAGCAAGTGTACAAAACTGAATACAAGTCATTACAATTCAACCCACAAGCAAGATAAGTTGAAAAACATTTACAATCTGTACCAAGGCGACGCTCTTTAGACGTGGCACTATCATTTGTTTATAATATTTAAGTCAAAGCAGCCATAAACATCGTGTATTAATGCCGATCCGACTGTGGCGCGGACTGTGACTGATTAACATCTCCAATGTCTGACTGCAAACTGACAATCAGTTATTCAATCTGCTATGTGCTTAATCAAGCAACCTACCGGAACTTGATCGCGGGCAATGAATCACGACACGAATGAGGTAAAGCCGCTGGACGCGTGCGCCCGCGCCGGCGGCGAGGAGCACACGTTGACACGTATTGTAGCTATTTATAGACTCCGCATAGATCCTAGATTCTATTATTAAAACGAGGCCGAAGAAGCCTGTCATAAATCATGATGCAGTTTATAGAATGTGGAAACATTCCATTTGGGGTCATTTAGTTGTTTGTTACTAAGGCCCAAGTGGACATTTACTCACAATGTTTGCGTTTGCGCGCGGTACTTATCAGTTTTTTTACGATTTGTTTTCTTCTTTCTCTATAATGCACTTTTATAATTCGGAGCCTCTTTACTTAACTAAGTTAATATCTTATACATTATTTTTAAATACTTCAACAACATAATTTCGGTACTTTAGTTATAAAAAAATTGCAACTTTAAGGAATATCGAATATAAGAAGAACATCAAATGATCAGCGTTTTGGGACAATGCACCTGAAAAACATATTTCATGTAGGTATCATTTCGAATATTGGATTTGTCATCTTATGTTTTGCATGGTCATTTTTGCTTGTATTTGATCAATAACCTATCGCTCTACATTGAACTGTGGTCATGAAAATAAACGAAAGCGACGTAAACCTGACATCGTGTGGAATTATTTATAAATTTCATCTTTAAAATATAAAATTATACCTAGGTAATATTTTTATACTTTAAAGATGAAATGAAAAGATTTTTTTGCAAATTGCCACCAAATTGCCACCCACCTACAGCTATTTTTAATTCTCCCTCTCTCCTTTTTACTCTATATTTTTGAAAGTTATCAAAAATATAGAGTAAACACAAAATCTAATTTCGAAAGTTATTTAGTTTATACCAACATTTTTAATCATTTCTGAAGATGTTATAAGAAAATGAACTCACTGAACATTGTTATTAGCTGTGAATTATAGAGATAAAAAAATAAGCTGGGTAAATGAGCATTCTTTCTCACCACAATAAACTCAAAAACTAGCAATAAAAAAGGTTGGAGTCCCCATTTATGATTTAGATAATTCAAGTATTTATTTTGCGACATCATAATGGATGTCGATAATGGATTACCTATCCTTGACAGAACGCTTCAAATACCTACCGACTAACGTTTTCCTAAGCAGGGTTGATAAAAATGCACTTTCCTGTGCACTCAGGAAATGAAGCGGATCTATGAACAGGATCCGATATCACACAACAAGGCGAGGTCGGTGTCATATTTCGAACTACCCTCAAAACTATAAAAGCAAAACGCTCCTCGAATTACGCGCACTCAAGTTTCACTCTACGAAATATAACAAGGTTAGGAGTTATCTGGTGCGTTTATATTACGGTTTAATAGGTCGCAGTTTTAAATAAATCCAGTTATTTTATTTGAGAATTATTACGTTGCCAAAATATATTTATAGTGTAATATATATTTATATTGTATATTACTTCATTAAGTTAATTTAAAGTATTGAGTTTTGACTAATATCTTTATCCACCAATGATCTTTGTGACTTTATCTATCCTAACTATATTTTAATATAAATAATGCTTATAAGTAGTTTCATTGAATAACCTTTATTAGCTAAATTTATCCTTATCCCACTGTTAATAAAATGTATGTTTGTCTCCAGTTGCAATGTTAGTGAGCCGAGCGTTCCACCTCACCTTGCTAACCGCGGCCGTGCTGTGGGGCAGCCCGACAGATGGCGCCACCACCGCCCTCAAGTTATGCGGCAGAAAGCTGGGAGAATTCATGAGCAGAGTCTGCCAGGCTTATAATAGTCCTTCTTGGGATGTTCCAATAGGTGAGTTTTCTTTTTAATTTAACGATTCTTTCTTCACTTTACTAGTCACTAGTAACGATCTACTAATTGCGACTATGTTCATGAAAAGACTTGAGACTTCTAAGGAATTTAAAGAAACTAATAAAGCTAATGATAATACTAGTAAAGGGTTATCAGTAATATTTATAATTAATATGTAGTCCGATAATTATATATTTAGTTAGGTATATTGAAATTTAACTAGGTATATTGTAATCTTCATACAAAAACGCGCTGAATTTAAAATCCTTTAGAGATTTTTAAGAAATGTAGAGTCACTTATTCTCGTAAAATGAAGGCTTACTCAAACTTGAGCTCTACTTAAGTATAGATTTTTCATAGTACTCTATGCATAATTTGACAGTGAATCTATGCTCAGCTATTCTGTCTGTATGTTCGGATTCATCTTCGGACTTCGTAAAAAGATTTGGTTTTGCTAAAATATCAGGATTGAAACTATGTAAATTTTAGCTCAACCCGTCCTGCCTTCTCAGCATGAAAGAACGACAAACATCGATTTCTCCATTCTCACAAACTCTAAG
Source organism: Stenoptilia bipunctidactyla (assembly GCA_944452665.1). Taxonomy (NCBI): domain Eukaryota; kingdom Metazoa; phylum Arthropoda; class Insecta; order Lepidoptera; family Pterophoridae; genus Stenoptilia; species Stenoptilia bipunctidactyla. The sequence continues at coordinate 21,062,926 of OX101724.1, forward strand.
TTTACGCGTGAGATTTAAGATAAAAAAATCACAAATTCTCTTTGAGCCTTATTTCCGAAATGTAACTTGTGTAGGTACAATGTTGTATTTATAACTGTAATGCATTTATAGATAAATATAACCTTAAGCACCTCAATAAAATTTATCAGTAACATTGGAATATTCCATTTCAGATACAAGGGCTAAAGGTAACATAGCACTATCATTATTAATATACGCTACGATCTCACATTTTTCATAACATAAACGCAAAACTATGCTTCTATATTAGAGTTTCACTTAAGCAAATCCTAAACAACATTCAATATGATAATGGACATTACGCATTCGTAACCAAGCTGATTATTCAAGCGGTACCTATTCTTTATTATACAGGCAGGATATTATAGAAAATTTGGAAAACCGTAGATTTAAATACATCAGAAAAGTCGCTGTAATCAGTTTTTATAGCCTAGTTTTCTGCTCAATCAATATTAAAAATTAATCTATCTAAAATTAAAATATGTAGTTTCCATCTTCAAATTTTTAGAAGATTTATATTTTGGGTGATAGCAGTACAAGGGTACTGCTACTTAAGTACCTATAGACGCTCGCTATCTACGCGCCAGTTTTCACGGGTTCCACCCTCAAAAAATGAAATAATTTGTGTGCATGAAGATAATATGCATTTATTTAAGTACAAAAACAAATTTTCCTTTGCCTTGTCATGTAATGTAAAGTAATGACATGCTAATAAAGGTATGTCATTACTTTGAGTCTAGGTAGAGCTGTGTGAATAAATGTCTAACAATGAATTGTAATTTAGACTCCAGAAATTTCGTAAGCTCTAAAGAAATGAAGAAACTTGAGTGGCTTCAAAATTAACATAATACGTTTCTTTGGACTGAATATTTTATGTAGAGTTAAGGAAAAAAATGATGTCTACCTAATTTTGTTCTATTGTAATTTTTTTTTAAATGCTGTCTTAACCTTATAGGTGTATAGCTTTCTAAATAAAGATTAAAAAAAAATTATTAAAATTCTTAAATAAATTTGATATTTCCTGATTTCATATTGATGAACTAAAGTGGCTTCCAGTTCGCTTTCGTTAGCGATTACTTCACACATTCTATGTTCACTGTACTAGGAGCTGTTTAATCCCACAGTTCCGGTTAATTTTAATTAACGCATCACCTATTGCGGGCAGCTTCTCCACATCAATCCCAACAACATTTATTCTACGAATCTTGATAAATAAAACAAAAAATAAAAACAAAAAAATTGTTGCTCCTTACTCTATATTTTGTAAGAAGTACATATTATTATTATGAAGCAATATTCTATTGCGTAAGGTGCGTGGTATATACCTACGCTCAAAGTAAATAGAGTTACATGATTACGCCTCTTAACAGAGTCTATAAATATTTTTTGTATGAGAAAACTAAAATTTTAAAAACTATTAATTTTAAAAAGTTGTAGAACAAATAAAGACACTTATTCTTGTTGACTGTACTACAGACCCCGTGTAGGTGTTGGGAATTAAATTGTATAACAAATATTAGCCTCGTAGGTCATGGGAATAAAACTATGGAGGTCTGGGAACAAGCCAAAGCTTTTTTATTTTTTATTTATAGCATAAATAAAAGAGCTCTATACTCGTAAAATAAGACACTAGTTTAATTAAGCAGTATTTATTTTAGATATTTTAAATCTTTACAACATAAACATATGATGAAGTCTAGATAAATAGCGCGAATTCGCCTAAAATTTCGCCCGAGTTGTACCTACATATATGTATCAATGTTCTCTCCTTTTAATTCTTGTTGCATAAAGATATAATATTAAAGGCTCGGGTTATATAAAATACGAATTGTTTTCTGAAACTAATTAAGCAGTTATTTCTTATCATTTACATTTAGGTCAGAGATATTTATAAAAACTCATTGTATATTTAGATCCATTATTTTTATTTATCAGCCACACGTCATTAAAAGCAAAAATAAATTGACCGAACGGGTCTTAGCTTACTACGTTAATCTTAGAAAAATATGGGGAACCAATATATTTTTCCATATAAAGGGGTGTCAGCTAATAATTCTTCTAAAGTAGCTCTAAACATCCTGTTATTCTATATATTTCATCAAATTATGCCTTTAATTGGTAATGGAAGACATTTTCAGTCCCTTACCTTATCATAGCCCAATAGCTGCCAATGCGATGGAGTACACCATTGTTTTGCATCGCTAGTTTTTTGGTTTGGCTTTTGCAGGAGAGTTTATTTAAATACCTATGCACGTCTAAATTTCCATGAAAGGCTACCCTGGCATTTACAAATTGCACTTGCAATGTTTCTGTTTTTGCAATCAATCTAATTCAATAAAATCAAAAAAAATTAACTATACTTACCTATATTTTCTCTGAAAAAGTGATGAATAATGTTTGCAATGCAAAGTTAACTAATAAGATTATTTACTATTATTTGTGGTTGATATTTTTATTCGTGCGACAATTTTGCCAATCATCTCAGCCTCATTTTTTCACTCATTAGGTACTTTTTCAAAAGGCTTAAGAGAGCTTTTGACGTTTTAACACATTTTGGCCGTGCCCATGAGCAAACAAGTCTTGATCACAGTTACTTTTATTGAATAGCCTAAATCTATACTCATATAATAGAGCTCAGCGGTTTGAGCAGCTTTATTTGAAAAAAATGTATAAGTATGTATAAGTAAAAAATGCATATTAAATGTATACCTACCCAAGATGCCGATACTAACGTTCAGCCCAGATATAGCTTCTAGTCTGTGTAATGTGTAAAAGCAGAACTAGAATAACGAGAGTAGAATGAGGTGGTATACTCTATAGTAATGCCAAAACCCGAGCCCATTCGAGCCGGGAATCGAATCATTTATCCTGTAATTATTGTACCTACGACAAAGTCTTACTGAAACCCTGTAGGTACTAGATAGATAGATATACTCGTTATTGATGTACTACATGCACACACATTAATTAAAAAAAATACAAAGTAAAATAGAACAAAAAATAAACAATAATAACAATGTAATGTGCTGCAGCATAACAATCGGCCATAGCTCAGCGTAATTATTTACTCAGAGAGTTAATCGCTGGTTTTCAGCTACTGCCTTGAGGAGAGACGTACGACACCTAACCCTTCAGTATTAGGTAAAAAATATGCGTGTCTGTAGAGATAATGAGTTCCTGACAACTTTCAAAATCGTAACTTTTCTATTCCTTGTAATATGAAATGAACTATAGTCAATGGACATAAGGAGCTGCCAGGTCGGCATTCTCTCGCCAGCCGCATACTTACTTCAAAGATTCTCACGATGGACGGTGCAACAAAACGTGCGAATGAGACTCACATTATGTTTTCTCTCGCATTTCTTTTAATGGATGACGTCACACCAGAAGGTCCGAATATGCGCGAAGTTCATGTACCTAACTCATTTATATGCTCACTAGCTTTATCCCGCAACTTCGTATGCGCTTAAATACCCTTCTCGTGGAAATTTCAGAAACTATACAACCAGACACCCACTGAAAGAACCTTTATACCAAGTATCACACCCATGCACTCAAGGAATAATTTTTTTTCATACAAACTAAAAATCATATATTTTCCGTGCCCGTAGGAATTTTGGGAATTTTTTTCGTAGCACAACCAGTCATTCTTTGAAGAACCTTCATGCCAAGTATCACATCCGTACACTCAAGGAATAAGATTTTTCATACAAACTAAAAAGTCCAACCCTTTCCCGTGGGAATTTCGGGAATTCCTTCCATAATACAAACAGACACTTATTGAGGAACCTTTATATCAAGTATCACATCCGTGCACTCAAGGAATGGGATTTTTTCATACGAACTAAAACATCATATATTTCCCGTTCCCGTGGGAATTTCAGGAATTCCTTTCATAACACAACCAGACACACATTGAAAAACCTTTACACCAAGTTTCACATCGGTGCACTCAAGGAATAAGATTTTTCATACAAACTAAAAAGTCCTATATTTCCCGTTCCCCTGGGAATTTCGGGAATGCCTTCCTTAGTGCACCCCTACGTCCCCTAAAAAATGTATGTTCCAAATTTCAGCTCTCTACGTCCAGTAGTTACGGCTGTACGTTGTCTGTCAGTCACTCAGTCACTCAGTCACTCAGTACCTCAGTCACTCAGTCAGTAACGGAACAGTTTTATATATATTGATTTAATTATTTATAATATTCAACTATTTATTTCTATCGTAAACATAAATTGTTTTGCAGTTCGTACTTTTTTTGGTAAAATTTACTTCAGGATGAGTAAGGCGTAGGTACATTTAGGATGTATAAAGAAAACATATTAAAAAATTGTCATAGGTGAATAAGGAATACGAGTTTAGGATGTGTGAGGAATTAGGATGAGAAGTCGTAGGATGAAGACAACCCACATCATCATCATCATAACAACTCTTTGTCATGAGCCCACAGCACAGCTATCAATACAATTACGAAACAAGCATCATCATCATCCCTTTGTAACGAACCCGTTGTCTACTCATGGCCCTGAGACCCCTGGGTGACAAGGCATTAAACCACCATTCTGTCCCAGTGCTGGTTGATGGACATATTATACCTAGTCAATTAGTGTAAATACAAGGATAAGAAATTATAACTCTTAACATATTCTTTTATTACATAACAAATAAAACTTACAATAGTTTTTAGTAAACATAGTCCCAAACCTACATAGCTACAAAAGTTACAATAAAAATGAATAAGTTTTTATGAATAGCCACAAATCTACACATATTCAGTTTGAACAGGCTAATGTCAAATCCTGCGCATCGGTCTCCCAGTTAAGTAGGTACCGCAGCTGATAAACTCAATAATCACAGCGAGGCATAACATCCGCAAGGCAATTGAGTTATCACGATCAGTCGCCAATATAAGGTCGGTCATCGCCGAAAAAATGTAAACAATCACATCACAATTATCCATTATAAACTGTGCCTAATATTTTTGATACAAAGATAAACTACACTAAAGTTCACAAAAGTTGCCATCACACAAAAAAGTTCACATTAAAAATACTAACGTTTTATCAATGGAAAAACACTTGGCGTGCTCCAAAATAATCTGGTTCCAATTGTAAATACAGAATGTTATGTAATCAGTTGGGATATGTTGATAAGTGTAAAAACAATCGCTATCTGCTTTAATATTTTAGGTGGGAGTTAATAATATTTTATTTCTCTGCAAAATATTTAGCTAAGTAAAATTACTAGGAAATTATTACAATCATTGTGAATCATGAATTTTGTGGGAACAAAAACTGAGTAGAAAAAGTAGACTTGCCAATACGCTTATTGCGAAAAAACTTTAGATTTTTAAATAAGTTTATTCGATCTTCATTAAATAAGTTATAAGCGAAAATTGCCAAAAAAATGTTCTTTTTTAGTCTTGAAATTTTGTTGTTCGTTAAAACCAAACTTTTATGTCTGTTAGTAGTTTTATGCAATCAGTGACTGATACTCCACAAATTAAAAAGTTTGTTGGAACTCTCAATCTGGTACCTAATAACTGTTAAATAACTAGTGATACTATTTTTTTGTAACTTCTGCGTTCAGTCTCAAACTTAGCCCATTATATCAAAAATACGATTAACAGTAATGATTCTCATTATATTTCGTCGCTTCATTCTTCAGATATTATATAACAGGTAGTCCTTTTTAGGTACTAGGTAACTTCGCACAATTTAAAGTATCATAAAAAACACTGGGGTGGGGCGCCGCGTGGCATGATCCACCCGGTTCGCGCCAAGCCCTCATTCTTTTTTCGTGCGTGGTAACAAGCATACGTCATTTACTTTAATCATTTACTTAAGTTTTTACAAAATGTTAAACGTACAGCAGAAGAACAGCTTCAACATTATAATATAAGGATAAAAAAGTTGGAACAAAAAATATATAAAAAACGGAAACAGCGAATTATTTCTACCGATGAAGAAGAAATCTTACAAGGCAAGACCTACTTATTCGGTTTAAAAGTGTTATTTAAAAAATCAGAGCAGAAAATGCGTGTAATCTATAATAGATATATCACGTTAACTGCTCAATATCGTAATGATGTAAACTTTAATAAATTTTATCTGATCTTATCGATCACCTTTTGTTTTCAATACGATTACAGAAAATGCGGGTAATCTCAAGGAGATTTATCTCGTTGTCTGTAATACGTTATGGGCGTTATATTAATATGAATTAGACATAAACATGTCGCCTCCAAGGTTATTTAAAAAATCAGAGCAGAAAATGCGTGTAATCTATAATAGATATATCACGTTATCCGCTCAATATCGTAATGATGTAAAATTTAATAAATTTTATTTGATCTTATCGATCACCTTTTGTTTTCAATACGATTACATAAAATGCGGGTAATCTCAAGGAGATTTATCTCGTTGTCTGTAATACGTTATGGGCGTTATATTAATATGAATTAGACATAAACATGTCGCCTTCAAGGTATGAGTTACCGCTACCACTGGATGATGTAAACCTGGATAACCAGAAGACTGCCGCGTCATTCACTGTGAATCAAAAGCTATCTGCAAAGACGCTCCCTAATCCGGAGCCGTCAATATCACAAGACGCACCAGGTATATCGGGAGAACCTAATCCCGATCTGGATCCAGAGCTGCTTACTGCACTTGGAGCTGCAAATTCCGATACACCCGAATTTGGCGCTAAAATACACGATACGCTCTCAAATTTATGGACACCTTTACTAAGAAAAGGACTGTCCAAAGAAGACAAAGATAAATTAACCATAGAAAATACGGTACCCGAAAACTGCAAAAACTTGCAAGCCCCAAAATTAAATGCGGAAATCTCGGCAGCCATAACTGACCTAGCACGAGTACGTGACAAAAAAAAAAAAATCCAAAACTTTCAGCAACAGCTGGGGTACGGTATTACCACCATAAATCGAGGGATTGACGTCCTCCTTGGGAAAGAAGAAAACAAATGAAGGCCCTCCGTCACGTAAGTGATGGATGCCGCCTATTATCAGACCTCCACTTTATGTTAACCAAAGATAGGGTTAAACTGATTTTACATAATTTGCATACAAACTTTAAACATGTTATACAAGACTCCGAAAGAGACAAAACTTTATTCGGAAGTTCATTGCCGGAAAAAATAAAGGCAAGTAAAGCCATTGAAAAGCAGGGAGCCCTAATTAAAAAAGGCCCAGCCAAAACAGTCGCCTCTCAAATATCAACGGTCAACCGGTCGTCTCAGCAGGGAAACTGGACAGGACCTCCTCGTTACCCGTCGTTGAGGGGAGGGCGGGGAGGTCAGAGGAAACCGATAGCAGCTCAAACACAGCAGCGCCCACAATCGAACTCTGCGTTCAACGCCAAGTTCCAGCCGCAGACTTCATCCAGGATGCGTGCTCCGACCCAACATTAATCAAGGTACATGCAGGTTGAATTAATTTATTTTATGATTGTTGGACAAAAATAACTAAAAATGAAGTTATATTGAAGTGGATAAAGTATGGATTTAGAATACCATTCGATACTCAAATTTGTCAGTATTCTATTCCTAAAAATAATTTGTCATCATGTGAAAAACGAGACATGAAAATAGCTATAAATAAATTATTAGACTTAGGGGCTATAAAACCTTGTTCTCCTTCAAATGATCAATGTATTTCAAATATATTTTTAGCTCCGAAACCTAACGGAGAAAAAAGGTTTATACTAAATTTAAAATCTTTAAACTAGTTCTTCTTATAAAACAGCCTTATAAAACAGCCTTATAAAACAGCCTCGAAATTAATTAATCTTATAAAACAGCCTCGAAATTAATTCCTCGTAATGGATACTTACCCAATGAATGAATCATATCTACTTATACCGATTTTTGTTAGTGACAGAAAGTACCTACGATTCGAATTCCAAGAAAATGATTCGTCTGAGCCGATCACTTACGAGTTCACAGCAATGCCGTATGGATTATCGGTAGCTCCGTGGGTATTTACAAAAATTATGCGTGAAGTAATGAGTCATTTGAGAAAACAAGGTTTTAAGTCTACTACCTATTAAGACGATCTTCTTATTGGAGATACATATGAAGAATGCATGATTAATGTAAGAAAAACTTTGAAGTTATTACATTGTCTAGGTTTTATTGTAAATTTCGATAAAAGTCACATTGTACCAAAAAAGTCAATCAAATTCATAGGTTTTATGTTCAACACAGAACAGATGTCTATTACGTTACCTGGCGATGAGCGGAATAACATTGCACAGTTAATAAATAGGTTCATTAATCTTAAAACTTGTTCAATACGAAATTTCGCTAAACTTATAGGTGTATTGATCGCAGCCTGTCCAGCCACAAAATATAGATTCTTATATACAAAAATATTAGAGAGACAAAATTTTTTAGCCTTAAATAAGTTCGGAGGAAACTATGGGGCAAAAATGAATCTTAATAAGATATTACTAAAAGATTTATGGTGGTGGAAAAATAATATTAATATTATTTCTGGTCCAATCATTACTCAAAATTATAAGTTAGAAATTTACACCGACGCATCTAGGACAGGCTGGAGAGCAGTATGCAAAAATAATAAATATAGTGGTTCATAGACGAACAGTGAAAAAGAAAATCATATTAACTTTTTAGAATTACTCGCGGTTTTGTTAGGTCTCAAAAGTATAGCTAGTGAAGAAAAAGAAAAGAAAGAAAGAAAGAGTCCGGAAAACTTAACCCTGATACTGAATGGGCCCTCTCGGATTGCGCTTTCCAACTTATTGTAAATAGTTTCGGGCCCATTAAGATCGACTTGTTCTCAAGTCGAGCCAATGCCAAATGTTAATTATTTGTCACCTGGAAGCCTGAACCTGATGCAGTCGCAGTTGATGCATTTACAATAAGCTGGGCTGACTTGGATTTTTATGCATTTTTCTCCCTTTTCTCTTGTATTAAAATGTATACGAAAAATCATTGATGATAAAGCCGAAGGGGTACTTGTATTGCCCTTCTGGCCTTCCCAGCCATGGAGTCAGCACCCACTGCACTCCAGCCTTACCCTGGGTGCCGCGGGGCTCTCCGGGCGTCGTTTAGCCGGCGCGGCTGCCCACCAGAGGCTCTCACGTTGATGCTCGCCTCGCTCGCAGACACTACTGTTCGCCAGTACAACGTCTCATTGAAGTTATGGTTTCAAGAAGTGTGGTTATGAATTAATAGTTTCGAAAAATCCATTCCATTAGTTCTTTGATTCTTAAACGAGCAATTTAATAAGGGATGTTCTTATGGTTCATTAAATACACATCGATCTGCATTATCTCTTTTATTAGGAGAAGAGATAAGTGATAATAGTTGTGTTAAACGCCTCTTAAAAGGAGCCTATAAAACTAAACCTATTAAGCCTAAATATTCATTTACTTGGGATCCAAATTTAGTACTAAATCAACTGTCTTCTTGGTATCCAAATATTAATTTATCATTAGAAAATATAAAAAAAAAAAAAAAAAAACTCTTTACATTATTAGCTTTATGTACCGGTCAAAGAGTACAGACATTGTCTTTAATTAAATTAGAAAATATTGTTTTTCAATCTGATAAAGTAAATATTATTATAACAGATATAATCAAGACTTCCGTTCCAAATCGTGAACAGCCCTTATTATCTCTCCCAAACTTTCAAAGCAATATCAACATATGCCCAGTATCAACTTTAAAAGAATATATTTTTATTACAAAAAATATCTGAGGTTCAAACTCCGGGAATCTCTTCGTAACATTCAAAGCTCCCCACAGAACTGCATCAAGTCAGACGCTAAGTCGACGGATTAAGCAAACGCTCGCCACACGCGTCAACCTCAGCCGCGCGCACGGCCGGTATCAGTGTCGATGTCATTCGAAAAACGGCCGGGTGGACACAAAACTCACAGGTGTTCGCAAAGTTTTACCATCGGCCTTTAGATGATCAACAAAATAACTTTGCTTTGTCGATACTTAATCGAGACATGAACAATACTTAACCTAATATTAAAAATAGTTATTGAATATTACGTAGGTATTTTGATATTAAGTAAATTACTACATTCTAGCAACTCAAATAAAGTAAGATTATTTGAAGCTTATTATGTAATAATACTAATTATTAAATACTATAATAATAAAATATGTAATTACATATTTATATCTTTACTTATTTCAATTCCAAGTATATACCTAAACAAAACTTTCTATCTCTGAAAATCTACCTGTTATATAATATCTGAAGAATGAAGCGACGAAATATAATAGATGATTAAACGAACTTCTAAGTGAAGTTCTATCGCTATTATATGAGTCGCTTCATTCGAAGATATGACGTACCCACCCACCCCAGAACCCATTTAAAAGTTTCGTTTAGGGTCTCTAAAGAATGAGGGCTTGGCGCGAACCGGGTGGATCATGCCACGCGGCGCCCCACCCCAGTGTTTTTTATGATACTTTAAATTGTGCGAAGTTACCTAGTACCTAAAAAGGACTACCTGTTATATAATATCTTCGAATGAAGCGACTCATATAATAGCGATAGAACTTCACTTAGAAGTTCGTTTAATCATCTATTATAAAGGTTGCGATAAACTGCTAATAATTGCCAAATTTATATAAAAGCGTTTGAATGAAACAATCGCTGTTATTCAAACTATAATTTAACTAGTTCCTGAGATTTATGAGTTGTAGAACCTGGTGCGACCCTTCGCACCAGGTTTAATTAATCGATTCTAAATTGATTCAATGTTTAATATTGATATTGAATTAACTTAAATATTGATTGTCGAGACTATTAGCTCGACGCTAATCCTAGTGAACAATTGCTGCGTGCAGAGCAGTGAGAATATTTTTTGTAACAAAACTGACAAAGTTTTTTTAAGAAATTTATTGATTACAGAATCTTAACAACATGGAATTGTAACTAGTACTTGAAAATGACCCAAAGTAGTTTGTGCCTCGCTTGTCAATTGTGCTTCGAACTTAGCTTACTATACGTAGATAAGTAAGCCAATTAGCGACGAGCATTGAAAACAGAGCTAATAAGTAGTGAATATCCTAGAGGACAACTAGCTGTTAAAACAAAAACAAACTTGAGCCGATTTTCAAATAGATTTTGTTTGAAGTTACAATTAAATTTTTCGTTACCTGGTGTAAATGGTGAAATGTTTTATCTTGTGAACTGAGTTCTGACTTTGTTGCAGTTGTAGAGCAGCCGGCAGCGCGGAGAAAGCGGCACGTTGGCATCGCTGATGAGTGCTGCACTGAGGGCTGCACTTGGGAACAAATCAGCGCTTACTGCGCAGTCAGTGCATAGTAAGTTCCTCTTTTAATCGGTGACTAAAGCCGTGGTTTGACCTCCATCTCACCCGTTGGTAATTGAAGATAAGTTCGAAGATGATGGCACACGGGATTACGAAGGGCTAAAATAATAACAGCGTATCGACAGAAAATACCTAAAAATATTAGCAATCAATTTGGACGGGCTCATCGGTTTAAGCCATTTACTTCAGACAACCCGTTTAAGAAAATACATAGTCGAAATAATGATAATTTACCATGCTTCTCTTTCTTAGAAAAAATATCTTTAGGGTCGCTTATGCCACACGTAAGTATTTCAAATACTTGCATTTAGCGGGAAGTAATAAGCGGCTAAATACGTTTGGCTTCCGTAAATAGCCTCTTCGGTGCATTTATCTTTAACACTTACACTAAAAGTATTTATGGGCCTACTATTTGTTTTGCAATACTCTAATCTTGATTACTTGGTTAAATGCGTTTAAGGAGACCTTAATTCAATTTAAGGATTGTTGTGCAAGTCAACCTTAAGATCTAGAAACGATATCAAACAAATTCATGAATCAAGCTTGTTTAACCCAGATAATGCTAATTTATCTAATCGGTTTTTGCTGCAGTAGAAATAAACCAACAAAACGAATGCACAAGGCTCTGCATTCACATAAACATCCTTTATAAGGAACAGTAACTAGTCTAGTGTAATGGATGTGTAATTGGAAACCTCGTAAAGGGTGTACAAATTAAGTGGCTCGTAAAAACCTCCTGTTTTCAAGATTCATTATATTATTAAAGTGATTAAAGTTTTCACTAGCTCGTGATTATTCCAACTAACAAGGCACCTAAACGTCTGCTTTGGTAAATAGTTCAGGCGAAATTGCGCATAAATAAAATTGCTTTTATTTTAGTCAATAATCTTTTTTAACAAATCACTGACATCAAGACACCGGAACATCGAGGTATATACGTGGTGTTTGTAAATTCGGTTCATCTTCCCGACAAAACACTTTTGAATGAGCCTACTGCGAGTCATTCAATAGGGTTTGATTGAGGGTAACGAGGAGGTTATAAACCACCAAGCTGGTCCTGTGCTGGCTGGTAGTTGTCAGAATTTTCAGCCGTGCGAAGATATAGCTTCTGACACTCCCTAATAACTACTGTATGCAAGTATATAGCACGGGACTGACTTATCACTGTGTCCTCCGAATAATCGTGAGGAATTCACTATTGGCGGTCACCCATTCTCGTACCGATCGGGCCGAACGCTAACCTGCCAAAACTTAACCTTCTAGGTATGTAGAATTATATGCACTTCGGAAAATCCAGTCTCAAAGTTACTCGATGTTATTTAATGTTATGAAATTATTAACAATACTTTTTTGTCCCTCAGCCCAGAATCGCCGCTAGAGGCGCTAGAGACCCACATGATCGAAGACCGGTCAGCGGAGCACACGGAAGGCTCGGCGCCGGCGGTGGCGGCGCGGCCGACCAGCTCGCCGGGCAGAGAGGTGGGCCGCCGGAGCCGCGGGTACGGGCGCGCTAGGGGGCGCCGCTGTAGGTGCCGGCGCAGGCGACGCTCGGGCCGAAGGCGCAACACCCCCATGGGTAACATGGTGTGTCTGTCCTGTAGGGGCAATTCGTAACTCACTCGCACGCGGTAACCGCTGACTACAATGTCAGATGGGACGATGAAGATGACGCGATCTGACGTGCGAGTGGGATACTAATTACCCCTACCACCCCACCTCGATGTTCTCTCCTTTTATTTAAAAGTAGTTATTTTACGTGACTAATTTTTATTTGGATATTGAAATAACCAAATGTAAATACGAATTCGGTTTTTTTATAGTGAGTTGATATACTTAGTTGATTATTTTAAGTAAAATAGTTTATCTTAGAAACGTGATTTAAAAAAAAAGTAACCAACGGCCTAATTTATCTATTTCTCGAGGAATTTATCGCGTATTCATATAAGACGATAAAAGTTTAATAACATCAAATTTATACATATTATATTAACGTTATAATTAACAAAAAGATAAAAAAGTTAAGAATCAACATAATATAGGTATTTTACTTCATTAGACATACATATGATATCAACATATTTTAAGATCAAGTAAATTGATACTTAAGTCTTAGAAGTAGGTACCTAATTCTAATTATAGACAATACATAGTCAAAAGTCAAATTGTCTATCCTAATTACCACAAACATAACTTTTTATCTAATAGCTCACGTTTATTTTACAAAATAAACTGATATCAACTTTTCATCCGGCTACAGGCAATTAGAATTTAATTATTGAAATTATTAGCAAACCCAGCAAATAATAGATTTATCATTTTCTCTCTAATTAGAAAGACAATAACATAGAATTTATCATTTGTTTGTACATAAGATAAACGTCACCGTTAAGTTTTTTAATTAATCTTCATGTAAGTCAATAAGTAGGTTACTAAATCCTCAAGTACGTACAGAGAACACGAGGTGGCGGACATCTAACCCTCATATTAACGCTTTGCATGACAGTTTACTAAATAATTACACCTAACAATTGCAATTACAACCATTGTTATGTCGCATGATGATTATGGGATAATGGGTACTTTACCACGATTGAAAGGACAAAAAGTATGTACGCGAAAAAACGCGGTTCTTTATTTAAAGTTTTAAAGTGGGACGCAATTTGTTTAACTGCTAATAGATTTGATTAAACTTTGAGGAATTCGTTAGTAGGTAGGTACCTACTTAATTATTTTCAAGATAGTCATGTTTTTGGATTTTGTGTAGTAAGAGTAACTGGTGGGGCTTTACTATGTGTATTAGGTACCTTCGTAGCTAGCTTTGTTTGTACATGTAGATAGGTAAAGTTTCGAAAACTAAAAAATAAATAGGAACGGTAACAATACTCGCAATTCCGATTCAACTGATTGGGTTTTTTAACTTCCATGGCAGGTTTTGAAACTAAAATGCCTTGATGGATTCCGATAGGTATATGAAATGTCTATTCCTTTTTAGCGAGTACCTACTTCATTAGTCCTCTACAGTAAATCAAATATTTTTGTTTGTTTTTTTTCTGAATTTTGATTTTTTTTCTGAACTGGGACCGAAAGAAAACCTAGAATGTGCCAGCTGCTTCTCTTCCCGGGCATACTGTAAAAGTCAGTTAAAGGACAGAGGTTTAAAATGCGTTTTGGTGGGCGATAGGCTGACCCCCTTTCACTACAATAGTCTCCATCTTTATAAAACCTCCAAATTTGTCAAACGTGACATCAGATGGTCTTGTAACCTCTGGTTTTCTGCCTACCCCATAAGGGATACAGGCGTGACGTTATGTATGTATGTAATAACATGGTCATATTCTATGTCAAGTTTGAACTGTCTCTTTCTAAAATACAGGGTTAATTTTAATCAGCGCATCACCTCTTGCAGGCAGCCTCTCCACATCAATCTCAACAACATTTGTCCTACAACTTTTTTAAATTAATAGTTTTTAAAATTTTAAAAACAAAAAATATTTATAGCATCTGTTTAGAGGCGTACCTAACTCTATTAACTCTGAGCGTAATTAAGTAAGCCCTAATAACGACCCTTGCGCAGTAAAATATCGCTTCAAAAGAATAATAGGTAGATATGTAGGTACTTCTTACAAAATTTATAGTACCTAAGGGGCAAAAAAAAAATGTTTTTTTTTTGTGTTATTTATCAAGATTAGTAAAATGTCGTAGAACAAATGTTGTTGGGATTGATGTGGAGAGGCAGCCCGCAAGAGGTAATGCGTTCATTAAAATTAACCCTGTATAACCGGGAATTTTTGTCTTATAGTACCTATTCCTGCAACATATTTATACATATGGTTAGGCTTCGTTGGACCTTGCAGAATGTATTCCGAATAGAGCACTTCCACTCAACACCCACTTTGAAAAAATCATCTGTCCAGAAGGCTTACAAGAAGTCCGAATAAAATTTTGGGAAAAATTTTCATGGCTCAATTAGAAAGATAATAATCTTGAAGGTCCGACGACGGTACTTCGGCCCTGTAGAGCTACTTAATTTATACAGGGTGACTGGTGGGTCGTTTTCGAAATTCCAGGACGTGATAATTTGAGATCGTACATGAAGAGCAAAAATAAAATTAAAAATAAATATGAATTATTTACTGAGTAAACTAAAACGAAAGTTGAAGAATTCTTTACGCAACGCATGGTTACATAAGCGTAAAGCAATAGATACTTAGCTGGTGGTGGTGTGCGTGTGGCGGAAACACTGCTGTGTGCGTGTTGACTGAGGCAGCGCGTCGGGAAAAGTGTAGTTAGGTCTCGTTATTTATTCATAGGGATTTCTGGTAAAAAATTAAATACCTACTTTTATTACTTAAGTATGATCAGAATCGAGTTCAGAGTGATCTCCTTCAGTATCTAAAATTTGTCACCAGTCACACTGTATAGGTACAACCTAAGTTTGATCTTGAATGAAATATTGCATTCACCTTTGGAACGGTTCTGCCAAGTACGAAAGGTGATCTTACAAAAAATGCCCAGGTCCTTCATGCCCGTATACGCAGCAGGACCCTGTCTTTAAATTCACCTACAGCTACAGTTTCACGTCCGTAGTATTTAGTATTTCCGACAGTTTGTTTGAAAATTTTCATTTTAAAGCACTAGTAGGTATTACTGCTAAAATCTGGAAATTAAATAGCTGGAAAATAACTTATGATATCTTTGCAGCAATTAAGGTACAGGCACTCTGTGAAAGTTCTATCTAGGGAGAAACATTACATACCTAGAATGATCAGAGAAGCCATTGGAAACTATCACCAGCATGGGACCCTATTCTCAAAGATATTAAATCAAACATCCAACAAACAGCACGACATGAAACTCAAGACACTGTCAGCTCATTTTGTGTTAACCCCGAACGCTACGCTCGAAGACTGAGAAATAGATGGAGATGATGTATAACTTTTTCCACTATCAATCTGACGCCTGACACCTCAGTCGCTCATGCATGACCACAGGGTCTGCAAAGACACCGAAACGTCGAGTTAAAATGTAAAATATAAATTATACGCGATTAATCCGGTTAAAAAGTAGTTTTATTTAAGGTACAGGCATTTTATTCATACTTTTGGAAGGTACTACCTAAATACTATGAACGTTAAATTGTAGCTGTAGATCATACGGGCATTGCTCTTTCTGATTGTTACAAGGTTCTTTCACTTCTTATGACATGCTTACGCAGCGGTTTTTGAGATACTCTTAGCCGATCCTAAATAAAATATTAATCAAATCTTGAAGAATTATTTAAATTATACTTACATTTAATCTGGTACGTAGAAAGTAGGTAACTAGGTATGCTAGTATTAAACAATCATAGACCGAATTCTGTTTTGTTACATTTCATAGTATGATGAAACATATTTTCCGTGCTTCGTAGATGCTAATTTTGCAACAAAGTAAAGATCTCGTTTATGTACATAATTTTAAATAAAATTTTAAAACAAGCATTAATACAAGATGTGAATATACCTTCTGCGTACCTATACTTTATGGGCTTTCATGAGTTATTTTTTTTATTGGTGCACGTAATATAAAAGGTTTCCTTTAAATTTTCCATAAAGAACTGTTAAAAAAATCTATATTTAAGTAATTGAGTTCAAGTTCCAGCTTCCATATTACAGGCCTAAGAAATCAATTCGCCTTTATACATGAAGTACCTACCTTAGCATGAGATACCATGACTTTACCATTAAGTTCACCATCACTTTTTATAATTACCATAATTCATTTATTTATAATAGATTTTGGATGTTAACCTTTTTTTATTGGAAGATAAAAAAAGGTTCAATTTAACAAAATTGGTAATTTATTTTAGGGCAAATACTTACTATTCTCTAACTCTAACTTTTTATTTGATACTCTGTCAGTTAGTGTTGATAAGAGATGAAGCTAGTTGTTTTTTTTTTTATAAAATATGGATGGGACGTTTGTCTTCCATGACACCTGATGTTAAGTGAACATGAAGGCTAACTAAGGTGACATGACATGTTGTTTAAACACATACATTTACATTGCAGCTGCTTATTTTTTTCAGCAGAGTTTATATGAAGCGTGCTCGCTAGCGACTCTTCTGTAAAATGGCGCCGCCTGGTAGTCCATACCCCACACTTAAATTCTTCCTATTTTAATCGCCCTACTTTTTAGTTTAGTTGTCCGATCAAAGAAAAACCAGGGAAATTAAAGGCACACTTGGGTGTGCAACGCATCATAAATCCTACCACAAATAATATCTTAGCCGATCCTAAATAAAATATTAATCAAATCTTGAAGAATTATTTAAACAATTCATTAATCTTAAATACTTACATGATATTCCTGTGTTCGAATACCTCTTACTTACCAACTGGTGTATGCAGTGCTTGTTGCTTAACATAAAAAGATTCCGCCTCGAACCCCAGGTTAGTTAGCTTAGTTGCTTTTTACGATAGAGGCTTACGATCCAATACGAAACAGCGATAATAGTTTCACTATACCTGCAGACTATAGTTGTATATATAAGAGACATACATAGTTCAAGCGAAAGTAAAGTTATACTACCAGTAGGTAGTCCTTAAATAGATTTGTAGCAATTTCGTTGTTATATGATCGTAAAGGTTAACAAAACGATAGTTAAAAGATTTTAAACGAAAAAATGCCTACCCATTCATTTATTTGTGATTTAATAATTAGGTACTTCATGAAGTTATTAATAATAAATTTATGTTACCGCAAAAAATAATGTACCTAACCATCAAAATAATTTATCAATTAATTAATTAATTTCAGTTCTTAGGTTGTTAGTAGGGCGATTAAAAGAGGATGGCCACAGACATACATCTACATAGACAACACAAGTGCATGTATGTCTTTTAGAAAATCGATATCACAATATAGATATCGTTCTTGATCATCGATTTCATCGGCTACATGGTGTCTTTGAATCGGTTTGTATTTGATATCACAACATATCAGCTGTGACGTCACAATAGGTGTTAAAAAGTCGGCACGCTTGGTTTCAATACAAATCATGACACTTGCGTCATCTATGTAAATGTATGTCTGTGCGGATGGCCGTTCATCTGGAAGCAAGTTGTAAATCAATTAACGATCGTTGTGAATACTAATAAACAGCTTATTTTTTTATTTGTGACAAAAAAGTCAATATCCCCTGATAATGGTATGTGAAGAATGATAATGAAATCAAACCAATTAAGGAAGATAGTTAAAGAAGTAATATTTGTTTGTGTTTTTGGTTTTGAAGATGGATTGCACGGTGATGATAAAAAGAAAACAAATAACCACTTACGTAGTAGCCTATTTCAATCGGAAAATTGCTATGATAAGGATAACATCATTATTTATTTTTTTATTTCTTTTCAGAACCTATTAAGAAATGCCGTTCGCGGTGCGCCCGTCGTCGGCACGGTGTCTCCGCTGCTCACGTGGGGAAGGACTCTCAACACAGACCTACCGCCGGCGGAACGTGATAGATACGCCTACATAGCCGTCTACACGTAACTTCCTCCAGAAAAAATTTTTTGCTGCCGCGATCCGGCTCGAAGGACCAAGTATTATCCCGGCAAGGGACGGGGGGAGTCGACGATAATTCAAAAGAGACATTTTAACGTATTTTCACGAGTAGAATAATTGCAAATCGTAAATTACGATGAATTCAAGTGTTCATTTATTTTAATGTAGTTGTGTTTAAAATTAGTTAAGTGATTGATCAATCATAATTATCCTTTTCATAATGTAGAACAGCTTTTTAGATGAAAAAATGTTTTATTTATTTGGTACATGATTTGCTTGGCCAATATAAAAATAGCATAGATAACGAGAAGCATCTTGAGATATTGTGTTCATATAAGTAATTCGTAGCAGTTATTATAGCCTATTTGTAGAATGGCCGCAATAAATGACTTCCGTGTGGTAAATCTTGTTTAGTGTGAACTCTTCTTTACGTTCAGTCACTTAGAGTTGCTTGGAACACAAACCTTTTGAGACAACATTATTGCATCCAATGCGGATGTGGGATTTCAACTGTTAATACACCGTATTGTTACAAATATTGTATAAGAAACTTGGCAGTGATATATTGACGAGTTTTCTGTATATGTTTTTTATAATTTAACGAATGCAACATAATATCATAAATAATTAATACCTTTTTAGTTTTAATGATAATCACCTACCATATAAGATTTAAGGATCTCTAAAATCATCTGTGATAGTATCAACTGATAAAATAAATTTCTTATTTATGACTAGTAATATCACATTATTTCTTTTATAGTGTAGAATTATTTCTTTACCACGTTAGTTGCTTATAAGTTGTAGAAGATAATTGTGACTGAATAAGTGGATGCTGTATTAAAACTCACGTAAATATTGTTTTCGTTTTATTTTCATAACATTTAGCATAATAAAACAATGTTTTTAAAATATACAGTAAATTACTTACAAATAAATATTTTGCTTTTTGTATTAAGATGCCAATAGATAAGGATGACACGGGATCGGACTTTGTAGAGATCCATTGTGCAGGCCTATGTCTGGCAGAAAGAGTAATATGATGATAATGAATTTATACTTCAGTATAGAAATGGTTTCAATACAGAAGGAAAATGGGAACCTAAACTTTTTTCACAACAATGTTTTATATCGAATGTTAAAGCTTCCTTAATAGCGCGATAGTTGGGTAGTTGTAAATCAAAGGCAAATCTTATGGTGCGTACAGATTGCTGTAATGGAACTTGTAATGTAACACCTGCGCACCTTGTGTATTTGTACGAGTAGTTCACAGTACTGCAGGTTACAAACAACAAATAATAAAGTTAACATTACTAGTTCCATTACAGCAATCCGTGCGTACCATTATTGTTATCTATTTATGTCAAATAGCCTTCGTCAACGTTCGTAAATAAACCAGTTACGAATAAATATTTTTTTTTCGCTTTTTGGTAACTAGTTGCGAAAGAAGAATGATTTTTCCAGTTTCGAACTCATTCTTAGTTATGAATGTGGAAAAGTCTCGGAACCTCCCTGGAAGGGTGTTCGCTAGCCAGGCAGATTTGTCGCCTTTTATATTTCGGAATTCGTTAAACAAAAGTAGGTACATAACGATATTTGCGTTTTTAAAAAACTGACTTTATTTGTATTATGACGTCTACATAAATATTCATGGTGTCTCTGAAATAACCAGATTTTATATCTCACCTTAAAATTAAACAACAAGCTAAAGAATTCTTTATATTCAAATTTTTACAAAGTAAAATCGTAAAACGTAAAATTAAATAAATTGATCATGTCAAAAGCTATTGTGTAGTACATAATTTTAATTTTACATGCAGTGAGCCAAGAAAGTGGCGTACCAATTTTGATTTAGTTTCCTAGACATTGAAATTCACAACAAGGTTCAAACTAAATACAGCAGCTATTATAAGCTAATAAACGATAATCATCGTCATCAATAATCAGAAAAAGATTAGAAGTTAGGCAATAGAAGTTGTCAGATCGATCTGCAAGCGAAACTGATCATTATAACCTATGAATCTGCACGCGGCAGTAAACCTTAAATAGGTACACCGCCTTTTTGGTGGACTGTAGGTTACAAACAACAAATAATAAAGGTTACTTCTCTTCGGGAATACTAAAAGTAACTGAAAAAAATGTGTTAAAGAAAAATCACCCGACCAGGACACGTACCTGGGACCTCTCGTTTGCCAGAGGAGTGCTCTTCCACTGAGCTACCGGGGCCTCGAAATTACTTAGCACATTTTTGTTTTTACATTATATTGCTAATGTAGCTCCATCTAATGGTATAGCTTTGCAACTAAGACCACCCGAGACCAAGAATAATTAAGCATTTTGAATGCAAAAACTTTAAAATATTATAAAACGAGAAGGTTTTATTATATCGAGCAAGCTGGCAAAACGCTGACTCATTCGCTGTCTTTTGCGACCACTGGATAACTGGACTATCATTAAAGTTCCAACATCTCCCGAAGCATTAAAGTCTTCATGATAAAGTAATCAATGAAATTAAATCTTGACATAAATCCTTTTGAAGTGAGGCTGTGCTATTTATAAAGCTAGATTTTAGTTTTAAGTGATGACCAATTCAGTCTAAAAAGGTATCGATGTCATGGATAAGAAAAGTAAGAAATAATTCACATTATTGTGCCAATATGGCCTGATTCTCGTTGGCATCTTCAAAGATTTGTTATTTTCAACTTTAAAAATATAGTATATTTCTTAGTATCAAACAAATAAATAAATAAAAAGCATTATATTACAATTCGGTCACGAAAACTACTCTCACTATTACTCTGTCTGCTACTGTCCTCTGTCACTAAACCATTTGATTCTCTAACATCTTCAGGTAGTTTTGGTTTGTTACTTCTATATAAACTATACAATGTATATTTTACTATAATTGTAACTATGAAAACCACAGCTAGTCATATCGGCCCTTTGTCATTGTTTTTATTTGGATCCGAGTTACTGCTACTTGCTTGAGCCTTTGCAGTCTTTAATGGAACTAACTGAAACTTTAAATGACTTCCCTTCAATCTCTTCTGCAGAATATTTGCGACACTTTTGACTTCTCTCTCTATCAACGAATAGACTCTTTCCTGAAATGTAAAAATAAATTGGTTTAAAATTTCAAATTTTAAATTTCGCTCGTCAAAGTTTGGTGATGGGGGCTTTTCAGTAAATTGCAGTTCAAAAGTATGTTATTTTAAGGAAAATATTATTAATTATAGATATTTTAGGTACTTAGAGCACATAGCTGTAGATATGCTAGATATATTTTTTTCATTTTAAAACGTTCAATTGAAATGCAATGAATGAAAAAAAATAATGGATGCCTAAGATAGATTCTTCAAGGACACAAACTGAACTCTACTCTGGCAAACAATTCGATGGAGTAAACTGACAGTTCGAAATGTCAAATAGAAAAATACACCGGTCAAATGTTATGTTAATCATACAGATAATGTTTCATCATACAGATAATTGAAGTTTATCTTAAAATTACATAATCGTTATTTTTTTACTAGCAGAGTAAGTTATCTATTTTATGATGGTAGTACACAGAACACGGAAAAACATTCCTCTCTGTTCTGTGTAGTACCTATATTCAATGTGAGAATAAATAAATATTTCTAACATTCTATAGAGAAAATGTGTAGTCGCTAACTATGGGCCTTATAAACAAGCTTAAAGTCGCTCAGCGGGCAATGGAAAGGGCTATGCCTGAGTTTCCCTGCGGGATCGAATCAGGAATGAGGAGATTCTTAGGCGAACCAAAGTCACCGACATAGCCAGAAGGATTGCCGAGCTGAAGTGGCAATGGTCAGGGCACATAGCTCGCAGAACAGATGGCCGTTGGGGCAGCAAAGTTCTTGAGTGGCGGCCACGGCTGGGAGACGCAGCGTAGGCAGGCCCCCCGCAAGACGGACCGACCACCTGGTCAAAGTCGCCGATAAACGTTGAATGAGGGCGGCGCGGGACCGAGCGACGTGGAAAACCTTGGGGGAGGCCTATGTCCAGCAGTGGACATCTACTGGCTGTGGATGATGATGATGATAGAGAAAATTGATTTTTTTTTACCTACTCTATAACCCCTCAACGTAATCGGGTCCAATAAAAAGTAATCCTGCATATGAACTTACATATTAAGAAATAATACTTATGAGAAACAAAGTTTAATAATAAAAACTTAAATATTAATTACTTGATTGAATACTATTCATCAAGTAATGAATATGCGTTCATCATCAATATCCGCCCCCAGCAGCGAGCAGCGGGCTTCGAACCCAGGACCACTCACAGTAAAAGCCATGATGGCCGCTCCACCACCCCGCCGTCAATAGACATTAGTCAAGAGTTGAGTAATAGGGGCAAATAAAATTTTATTGTACAGAAAATATATAAACTAGTTGCCAAGTATGTTCAGAACAATATAGCCCTAATATTATAATTATATAATTGAAGGATCAATATACTGCCTGATACAAATGTAATGCAATGTAAATGCAAATTACCCCTCCACCCACTGGTGGGTGAAGGCGGTGGGTGGACAGGTCACGGCCTACAAAATCAAAGAAAAGACTGCTTACCACATCCTTTAATTCTTTCTCACTGTCCCCAGTGATAACGACCCTAACTTCATGTTCCTTCTCTACTAGTTTAATCATTTTCTTGACACTTGTCATAAGATCATGATCCCCAATCTTCCATGACAAGGATAGGAGTTTAGCAGATTTCAATTGTCCACTTTGTCGTGTTTGTTTCTCTTTTCTCTTCTCAAGTTCTTCTGCATGGTATTCTGCATTGCTCATTAATCTGTAAACAATAAGGTTTCTTTTAACTTAATGTTTGTGCTTTAAAGATATTTGATTTCTTATTAATGTCTTATGTCAAGGAACACCCTAATGTCCTTAGAAAAAAGACATGCCATAGACAGTCAGGGAACTTGTATGTATGCTATGAGAAGCAAATCGTTTATTAGGTATCAATGGTATCTATTTATTCACTTTTTTAAAGGTATGGCAAGAATTAACCATGTATTCTGTTAGGCAACTGTATATCAGGCATATTTATGTGATTAAATTAGATTATATTTACCTGCAAAATTATGAAGATTTTGTTCAGATTTTGTAATTTGTGGGACTTACAATCAATTTTAAAATGGCAATATTCCAGTGTAATACGCCATGCGTAAAATTTTGGCGCTTGGATGACGACGTCATAGGGGCGTGAGGATGATATAAGTGCTACCATTCAGTAAAATCTCCCTACTCTCAGGGAAAATATTGATTCATAAGTAGGTAAGTTTGCTTAATTTTTTTCAAATTATGGACATGGACTTTCTATTAACTACATCACAAACCTTAAACTGTACAAGCTAACTGATTAAATAATCCAAACTGAAATAGCGACTATGCCGCCCCAACATAGTCTTCAATAAGCTTGTGTTATGGAGACTAAAAAGTAGAAAAAGAGGGACCCTTAATATACACCCAGAAAATTACCTACATTCCTTGGCTCAGAAGCATCTCCTTCAATGCAGCGCTAATTGCACTAATCGCAGGCCTTCAATGAAAATCATTTACTCAACTTTGGTGGACAACAACAAGGTTTAAGGAAGGGATACATGTTGTTTCCCAGTGTTTTTTAATTCTATAACAAACTTTATATAAACAAGAAAAAAGTAGGTATAGTCAGGTAGTTAAGTAGGTATTCTTTCTTATTACATATTGTCACACTACTTTCTTCAGTAGGTATACAAAAATTCACAAATACACAATTCATAGGTGTCTGCTGATATTACTTCACTTCTCATTAAGTCCTTACAACAGTGACTATTCTCCTAAACTTGTTGTTGAACTTAATTAATTGCAAAATACCTATACTTTTCAAAGTATGGCAATATGTAAACATTGCAAAAATTTGTAAATTTTGGAGTATTTTATATCTTAATATTGAATTTAAAGGTATAACAACAACTATTAACTACAAAATTCATGAAGTGACATTTCACAAGAAGGTGAAGGTGATTAGCCACACACCAAAACATCCTTGTCGGGCTATATTTTCATAATTTCCAGCCGTCACCACTTGCCCCTTTTATTGCCAATAATGAAAAATGGAGAATATAAAATTTTATTTATTGCTAGTGATGACAGATAAATAGTAATAGTTGCAATTAAATAAATTAAAAAAAAGGTGTTGTTGCATCAATATTGGAAATTCAAAATCAAAACAAGTTAATAAATTGTAGAGATAAGTAGATGTTTGAATGAACTCTTTGAGAAAAAGTCAGCAGTATTAACAAAATGAATAAATATACAAAACAATGGTAAATCAGCCTTATACACAAATTAACTATTCTTGAAATGTCAAGTAAGCAATATAAAAAACAAAATTGTGGTAAAAAAAAAATACTTTTTGTAATTTTGCCTCTGAGTACAATTGGGAATTTTTTGTCCCAAACGTTTATCCATTATCACTAAGGGCCAATACTAGGATTGAACTTTTCCATTTGTCATAAGTCCAATGAAACCAGTAGTGAAAATTGGGAACAGCTCTAATATTTGTGTATGTGTATACCTACTAATATGTTTAAGTTAAGCGCTTGATCTATTTGTAATATGTACATAAGAGGGTGAGATGAACGTTTAGTTTACTGTGATTTACGAAACATATTCTCCTCAAAAGCTTGAGCTGTTAGGAAGCCCTAGCAGTCTGTTTTATCATAACCTATATCCAAAAACAACTTACTTATAAACAGGTCTCCTTGTTTTGGCATCAACATCCTGAATTTTCACTAATTTGAGTTCTCTTTTTAAAGAAAGATTTTGAGCAATCTTCAAATCTGTAATGCTTACTGATTTATCTTCTCCAATCAAAGTAATCCTGTTCTCAAAATGTTTTCTCTTAGGTACTTCTTTTCCATCTGCCGTTATTCTAGTAGATATCACTCGCACGTCAAAGAGGCGTTTTAAACCTATGCATGACACTATTTTATTCATAATTTTAATTAAATTAGAATTCTTAAAAATATTCCACACAAATCATCACATCACATCAGCTGGTTGTTTAGTTTTTATTTGTTTATAAGAAAGAATGGCAAAATATAATCTATACAGCCTCAAATTCTTTTTTTCAATGGGGAGTTTTCTGACAGGTCATAAAAATAAGTTCAAAAAACCTCTATAGATGGCACTTTTAAAAAGCCGAAGGCGTTAAGTCTGTATACTATAATGTAGGTAAGTGGTATCTACCATCTATGGTTATATATATACGTTCAATTTCTGATACAGACGTCAATTAATTTATTTTACTTTTAAAAACGCATTGTGGAATAAATTCTGCGCCTTCGCCTTTTGTAAAGCGCCATCTGTCGAAGCCTTTTGTACCAATTTTGTACAGTTTTGTTTTTTTAATGAGCTGTCAGAAAACCTCTCATAACTACCACAAAAACGCTACATTAATATACTCTTGAGTACCTATAGTGTTCCTTGTTAATGTACTACGTGCGCACTATGCCCCGCGCCGCATCACAGCGTAAAAATTCGCGTGCCAGACTTGTATACATTTTAAATGAATTATTGCACACGGGGTGGAGTGTCCTTCAAGCTGTAATCCTCACTTTTGAAATCTCTATGGAAAGGAATTATGACTGTGCCAAAAAATCATAAATAGTGACGCATATAAAAAAAAATAGTCGTATTATAGTTTTGGTGGTTTAGCTATAGGTGAGGATTACAGCTTGACGTTCAAGCTTGGTTCGCCCGCGAATCTCCTCATTTCTTCTCGCTGGAAAA
The DNA here is from genome assembly GCA_944452665.1 of Stenoptilia bipunctidactyla. Taxonomy (NCBI): domain Eukaryota; kingdom Metazoa; phylum Arthropoda; class Insecta; order Lepidoptera; family Pterophoridae; genus Stenoptilia; species Stenoptilia bipunctidactyla. The sequence continues at coordinate 21,089,639 of OX101724.1, forward strand.
CTCTGAGCATAGCCATTTAAGCCTGTTTGTAAGGCCCATAGTTAGCGACCACATCTCAGTGCCGTATGTCATCACAGGCAACAGACACTGATCAATAACCTTTATATTTTGACGGCTGGTTGCCACTCAACCCTAAAATTGAATTGAATCGAATCTTTATATTCAACACTGCGGTATTTGGGACGAGAAGGTTTTACGAAACTTCCCGAACGCTGCCTAGCCGAGTTGGATTCTGGTGTCCATCGACCGTTTGGTGGTTTTGGTAATTTAGTTTTTGTAATTTTCGTATTTAAAAATGAAAATTCAGATATTTTCATGATCAATGTAGGAAAGAAGATACATTCCATTTTTGCTGGATTCTAATTTTGATTATAATGAATTAAAATAATTATTGTACTTTGTTGTTTCGTTCGCCTTCGAGATGGATCGATTAATTGAAAGACTCGTTGACCTCTAAGTTCCATACTCTAATTAGAAACGCGCTGGATCGAAGCCGATGGAGGCAGATCATCCGCTCCAAATGCAACCCTGATGCTGTCACCACGATCCTCAGACATGAGAGACCAACCCAAGAAGAAGAAAAAAGTACAGTAGATTGCCCGCAGGTATGAAAATGACCTACTGCGTCGTCCTGGCAAAAATATAACTTTGCTTTTTATATGCATTGACTTTGTAATCGAGTACAGAGTGCTCTCCTTATAACTATACTAAACATTGGATGCTCTCGCAATATACTCGTAACGGGTGCCGCGCACAGTACCCTTCGTTGTTTGTGGTAATGGGCTTGGGATTGTGGTGGCAATATTAAATCGTCATTTATTAACTACTATTGAGACCTATTTCAGTGGAAAACATTATCACGAAATCATAGATTAATGAAATGGATGCTTTGTTACCATTTCCGGTACCATTACCATTAACGGTATTAAAAGTGTACTTATTTTGTACCACAACCTATTTTGTTTCATTTTTTACTTTTTTTATCATTTTTCACCCTAACAGCAACACCCTAACAACACCCTAACAACACACCTAAAAGCAATACACCAGTAATCAGAATGTAGTTTGACTTAGGGTATAAATATATCCTCCAAACCTGCAATTTCTTTATGTAGGTACAAATATCGTCGGTGAAATAATAAATCAACCAATCTGCAAATGCCAAACTTTTCAGGGCAGCAAAATGAACATAAAATCAAAGACTATAAATCAGGTTTTATAGGTACCTACCGTCTTCAATTTGAAAACATATTTGTGAAAAACTATGTTTTTTTATTTGGATAAGGTTAGAATAATATTATTTATAGTTTTTTTGGGGAATTAGAGTAGATTGGCATATGTGCCATCGTAGGAATATACTTTGAAAAAAAATCCCTACTCACTTTAAATAGAAAAGAGGTATCATCAGCAAACAATATGACCTCACACTTGTCTTTTACCACAAATGGCAAATCATTTATATAAACTAAGAATAAGAAAGGCCCAAGAATCGAGCCCTGGGGCACTCCCATATGAACTACTGATCCCGATGATCTCTTTCCATTAATATCAACTCTTTGCATTCTATTGCCTTGATAGGATTTCATAAAATCCATAGAAGTGTAGCTTCATGTGGAGTGTATCGTAGTGAACACAGCCAAAAGCCTTGGAAAGATCACAAAAGACACCGAAGTGACTCCTCCCAGGCATCAAATATATGTTTGATAAGCTCAACACTGGCATCAGTTGTTGAGCGACCCCGTGTGAAACCAAATTGATTTGGATTCATTAAATTATAGTGTACCATTTGTTGGTTTAAAATAAGCCTTTCAAAAATTTTACTAAGCGTTGGTAATATAGAGATTGGTCTAAAGTTACTGGGGCCGGTTATGCTTCCAGCTTTAAATACAGGAATAATTTTACTAAGTTTCATTAAATCGGGAAACACGTGTAATACCATCAATGATGGATTTGGATGATTTTAACAGAAATGCCATCCAAATCAGCAGTGTTTTTAACTGTAATACTTTTAAAAGCTTTCAATACCTCACTTTCTTTTACATGCCTGAAAGTAAAGGTGGTTTCAAACTTATTTAAAAATTTTTCAAGAAAAGACTGTGCAATTTTGACTGATGGATTGAATTTCTTGGTAGTTGAAACTGGAATGTCTGCAAATAGTGTATCATACTCACATTTAATTAAATTAAAAATACAATTATATTCCTTAACAGGATCATCATAACATTTAAGTTCCCACAACTTATCCAAGACTAAAATTACGTTCCCGCAATAGTAAACTTTTCTAAGTGCTATTTCAGTTTACCCATAGAACAAACACCTCTTTTCACAATTACCACAATTGTCAATAAACCAAAGTGGAATATGTTGAAGTAGTATAATCTGCTGAGATGTGCACTGGCTGTTTTGAACATAACAAAAAAATGTTCAGCTGCCATGTGTCAAGTTTTCTATTGTTTTTTCACCAAAATATATTTTTCCATGTAAACCTGTATTATTCATTAGGTTATGGGATATTTATTGTAAACGTTGATATAATTATGTCTCAATCAGTGCGTATAGAGTTACTGGATAAGGAGAATTATGAAACGTGGAAAATACAGGTTCAAGCGTTGTTGACTAAGACGGAAAGTTGGCAATACGTAAGTGGTAAAAATATAAGACCATGTTCTGAACGAGGTAATGAAAAATTATTAGATGATTGGTTAGCTGCAGATGAAAAGGCGAAGGCAGATCTGATTTTATCAATTAGTCCGAGTGAGTTAAGGCACGTAAGAGGGTGCATGACTGCACGAGAGGTGTGGTTGAAACTCGAGTCTATATATGCATCGAAAGGACCTGCACGTAAAGCAATTTTATTGAAACAGTTAACATTACATCGTATGCAAGAGGGCGAGGATGTGCGTGAACATATTTCAAAATTTATGGACGCTGTAGATAAATTGAGTAATATTGGAATCGAAATACACAAAGATTTGTTATCAATATTATTGTTATATAGTTTACCAGCAAGTTATGATAACTTTAGATGCGCAATGGAATCCCGCGATGATTTACCTTCGGTGGAAATATTAAAAATAAAAATTTTAGAAGAAGATAGCTCGAGGCGGCATAGTAATAATACTATTGAAATACAAGGAGCTATGTATGCTAAGAAAAATTGGACGAGAAATAAGTCTTTCAAGACCGTCAATACTGCATCTAATTCCAGTGGTTCATTCAAGTACAAATGTTATAAATGTCATAAGTATGGTCACAAAGCTAGTGATTGCAAAATAAAGAAGGAAAATCATGAGATAGGATGTGTAACTGAAGAACAAGATAATTATGAAATGTTTAATTGTGGCGATTTACCAAATAATTTAATTCAAAATTCTTTTATTTTAGATAGTGGGTGCACATCTCATCTTTGCAAAGATCCTGAAAATTTTGGTAAAGAGGTTTTACCGTATACTGCAAAATTGAATTTAGCTAGTAATCTGTCGACAGATGTCAAAGGTAAGGGTGATATTCATTTCGTAGCTTCAAATGATCAAGACAAACGTCAAATTCTGCTTCGCGATACTTTGTACGTTCCCAATTTAAGAAGTAATTTAATTTCAGTTGCCAAAATTACTGACAATGGTCATAATGTTCTTTTTAAACGTGATATTGCTTATGTCACTGATAACAAAGGCGTTATCAAAATGACAGCCGATCGTGTGGGTAACTTATACAGAGTGAGAGAGGTGAAAAATAGAATGAATGACGCATTAATTGCTATGAATGTGGATGTACGTTTGTGGCATGAACGTATGGGTCATTTGAATGCTCGAGATCTTGTGAAATTATTGAATACTTACGGATTTGATGTAAAGACAGATGATGTGAATGGATTACATGACTGTGAAACATGTGCGAAAGGAAAGATGACTACATTACCGTTCTTGAAGACGAGAGGCCCATGTAACACTAAATTAATGATTGTCCATTCGGACGTCGTTGGACCAATGAGAACCGAATCTCTAGGTGGAGCTAAATACTTCGTCACTTTTATAGATGACAGTACACGTTGGTGCGAAGTGTACTTGCTCAGTAAGAAAAGTGAGGTATTAAGCGCGTTTAAAACGTATAAAACATTTATAGAAAAACAATCTGGAATGAGAATTAAAGCTCTTCAGTCTGACAACGGTGGCGAATACTGCAACAAAGAATTCGATGATTTTCTAAGAACAGAAGGAATTCAACGTCGTTTGACGGTAGCACATACACCTCAGATGAACTCTATAAGTGAGCGAATGAATCGTACTCTTACGGAGATGGCGAGATGTATGCTATTGTCTTCGGGACTGTCTAAAGGTTTTTGGGCTGATGCTGTTGCAACTGCCTGCCATATTAGAAATCGTTGTCCGACTAATACTTTTAATGGTGATACGCCATATAACATGTGGTATGGAGAATCAGCTAACATTGAGTACATGCGATGTTTCGGTTCTAAATGTTTTGTTTTGGATAAGACGCCTAATAAAGATAAGTTTGTCGCACGTGCTCGAGAAGGCATAATGGTGGGATACCCACGAACTTCAAAAGGGTACAGAATATGGATACCAGACGAACATAAAGTTGTTATTGCACGAGACGTGAAATTTCAAGAAAATTATATTACCAAAATCAATAAAATTTACAGCAATGGAGATGGAAATGAGATTATCGAAAAGGATAAGAAATCAAATAATGAATCGATAATTGATGTAGTATTTAATAAAGATACAATACGTGATGATATTAAAATTGTACATCAAAATAGCTTCAATGATAACAATGATAATGACGATTCAAGTGAAAATGCAACTGGTGGAGCAAATGAAGATAAAACAAATCCGATAATATTAAAAAGAATGCCTGGAAGACCGAAAATACAAAGAGGTCAACGTGGAAGGCCTAAGAAGCTATATAATGTTAGAGAAACCAGTCAAGAAGTGAATCATAATAAAGTGACAGAAAATACAACAACGCAATATGATCAAGAAGACAGTGAAAGGCTTTATGAAAATGAACATTTTGCTGGAGCTATAGAAATATCTATAGATGAAGCTTTATCGGGTGATGAACGCGAAGGGTGGATGGAAGCTATTTCGTCAGAAGTTCAAAGTCTACTTAAAAATAATACTTTTGATATAGTTTTGAAGCCTGACAACTGTGATGTTGTAGGATGTCGCTATGTTTTAGTAAAGAAACAGAACATTGATGGCACTGAAAAGAAAAAGGCAAGACTTGTAGCCAAAGGTTATAACCAACGGTATGGTGTAAATTATTTCCAAACGTACGCTCCGGTAGCTAGACTTCAAACAATAAGGTTATTGTGTGCTCTTGCTGCTGAATTTAATATGGAAATACATCAAATGGATATTAACACAGCGTACTTAAATGGAATGCTTAATGAGGAAGTTTATATGAGAATCCCAGTACATTTAGAGAAAATTTTAAAACATATTATAAAGAATGATAGTACAGATGAAAACAATTTGATGCGGGCAAAAAGGATGTTAAAGGATCTACAAGGTGGTGGTAATATATGTATACTTAAAAGGTCGTTGTATGGATTAAAACAATCCGGACGACAGTGGTACATACGTTTAAATGAAAAATTAGAAAAAATGGGAATGAAATCTACACTTAATGAGCCTTGTTTATATTATAAGAAAAATGAAGATGGTCTTTTACTCCTGGTGACTATATATGTAGATGATATTCTAATAAGCTGTAAAGATAGGCAATGGATTCTGCAGTTTAAAAAGGAATTAGCAACAGATTTCGACCTAAAAGATTTCGGAGCAGCAAAGTATTGTCTGGGCTTAGAAATTGAAAAATGTGTTGATGGTGTAAAGCTTTCTCAAAGAAAATACATAAAAGAAGTTTTGCAGAAATTCGACATGGAAGATTGCAATACTGTATCGACGCCACTTGAAGTTGGCATGAATTTTTCAAAAAGTGTTGAAATAACATGTCAACAGTCATGGCCTTACAGAGAACTCATTGGTTCTCTCATGTATATAGGTATTGGAACGAGACCAGATATTTGTCATACGATCTCGAAACTTGCTCAGTTTACGGAAAATCCAAGTAAGTTACACTGGATATGTGCAAAACGTGTAATGAGATATTTGAAGAAAACTATAAACCATTCTTTATTTTATAAGAAATCTGGCAAATCATTGTATGGTTTTAGTGATGCAGACTGGGGCAATTGCTTGTTTGATAGATGTTCATATTCTGGATATCTGTTTATGCTTGGTAATGCTGCGATATCTTGGAAATCACAGAAACAGAAATCAGTAGCTACATCATCAACGGAAGCTGAATACGTAAGCCTGGCAGAATCTATGAAAGAGAGTATATATTTGAATAGCTTATTAACTGAAGTAGGTTTGGATGACCTTGCTAAGGTGGTGATGCATGTTGACAATAGAGGTGCAATTTGTTTGGCTGAAGATCCTAAATTTCATAACAGAAGCAAACATATTGATATTAAATTTCATTTTGTACGTAATGCTTTGAAAGAAAAATTTTTGACCTTAAGACATCTGTCAACGGATTTAATGATAGCTGACATCTTTACTAAAGCTTTGCCAATATCCAAACATTTATTTTGTGTAAAAGGTTTAGGGCTCGTAGATAATGCAGATTAAAGGGGGCGTGTTGAAGTAGTATAATCTGCTGAGATGTGCACTGGCTGTTTTGAACATAACAAAAAAATGTTCAGCTGCCATGTGTCAAGTTTTCTATTGTTTTTTCACCAAAATATATTTTTCCATGTAAACCTGTATTATTCATTAGAATATTGAATACTTTACCTTCACTAAACATGTAGTAAAGAGTTAAATTCTTTCTGACAGCTCATTAAAAAAAAACGGTACAAAAAAGGTACAAAAGGCTTCGATAGATGGCGCTTTACAAAAGGTGAATTCTTTTGACTTGTCTGTCATTTAACCATTTATTCCACACTGCGTTTTTAAAAGTAAAATAAATTAATGAGAGGTTTTCTGACAGCTCATTAAAAAAACAAAACTGTACAAAATTGGTACAAAAGGCTTCGATAGATGGCGCTTTACAAAAGGCGAAGGCGAAGAATTTATTCCACACTGCGTTTTCAAGTAAAATAAATTAATTGACGTCTGTATCAGAAAGTGAACGTATAAATAACCATAGATGGTAGATACCACTTACCTACATTATAGTATAAAGACTTAACGCCTTCGGCTTTTTAAAAGTGCCATCTATAGAGGTATTTTGAACTAATTTTTATGAGCTGTCAGAAAACTCCTCATTGACGTTTGTATTAGAAACTGAACATATAAATAACCCCATAGATGATAGATACCACTTAACTACATTTTATAGTATACAGACCATGGTAAGTATATTAAATAAAACACTTTTTAACCGGATTAAATTGTAAATGTTAAAATATAAATAAAACGCGATAAATCCGGTTAAAAAGTGTTCTATTTAATAGAATGAATCGCGAAAACTTAAGACAATATTAGTGTACATATTATATAGTACCGGAAACCTGTACCCAGCAGAAAACTTGAAAAAAAAACCATCACTCAAGGTTCCCAACTTAAGGACTTTTTCCCAAATATATAAAATAGTTGAAGAAAGTAATTTTAGAACTTTTTCTTTAAAAATAAATAAGAGGATTGCTTATTGAATCAGAATCAGAATAAATTTATTGACAACTACAACAAACACATACACAAAGCAAATACAAGAAACACAAAGTAGAACAATAATAACAGATTTAGTATGTTTGCTGTAGCAGTGCAAAGGGCCATAGCTCAGAAACATTATTGTTCAATGAACAAAACGCTGATTTTCAGCTAAAGCCTAAGAGGGTTAGGTATCCACTGCAGATTACACTTACATTAAATTATAAATTGACCTTCATTTTTAATTAAAAATAAAAACATAACTTGAGATTGAGTTAGAGAATAAAACCTTAAATAAAATAAAATTATATTAAATAATTAAAACCTAAATAAATAAAATAAGAAATAAATTATAATTTAATTAAATTGAAATAGAAATTGAATATTTAAATTGAATTTAAATTAAAATTTAATCACATCTAAATCAAAAATAGAAATGATATTTTAAAAAAGATTGACTAACCTAAATCAAATAAATATTAAATAAAATGTCAAATGTAATATGTAATTAATCACTATGAGAATAAAAAACTAGAGATAACATTGGGTTCAAATGAAATGGTGTAATTATTTCATTTGAACCCAAAAATATTGTAATTATAGTAAATAAAATAATAAACTGGACAAATTCCGCATTATAAATTACATGAAATTCTAAAACGAAGGATCAAGAATGTGGGAAAGTTGAAATAGCGACCTGCACTTGTTTGAAGAGAAGATCAAAATGTTTTAATAGCAACTCTTGTGAAATGCAAAAATAAACCGTAGGTTTATTTTCATGGGTTTCAGGGACAGTGAAAATACAATATGGAAATAGTACTTTTTTACCATCAAACAATAACAACGAATTTTTTTTATTGGGGGTTTGTGTTCATTACGTTAGATATACTTTTATTTATGTATGACAGTAGGGGTAAATAATAAAGAGGTTAGTTGGTAACACTGCCGTCACTCGTTCATTTTGTTGTGACAGCGAAGTGAGTCGAAATGGTGTGTGCAATATTTCTGAAAATCTATATAAATCCGATAAATCTTAAGATTAAAAGTGATAACAACGTATTAATCTGTTTTCGTTTTATTTCAGTCGGCCCACAAGACATTTATTATTAAGCGCAAACTTGCCAAAAAACTTAAACAGAATCGACCTATTCCACAATGGGTGAGAATGCGCACTGGAAATTCTATTCGGTATGTATCATTAAATTATTATGTTAACTGTAATTTTGGGCTAAAGTTAAGTTTCTTTTTTGATGTAGGTTGGTAGCATCAACCCGAGCGTTCTTGCATTCGTTCGTTCGGCAATTACAATTTTTCTTCCTTGCCTAGCTTGTATTACCATTTTGATCACGTTTCTAAGCTCCTTCAATGGCAGACACAACTATATTATGTGTTTAAAGGATTAGCAGTTTTACCCATTATCCATTGTTTTATTATGATAATAGATGTTCAAAGTCATATACTTCCATCACTTTTTCATTCAGTGTTTTATACCTTGTTATTTCATTTAATATTTAAACTACCATTATTGATTAATGTTAAAATTATAAATAGGAATATAATGTAGTTAAATGTTGCAGCAATTGCTCTTTCTCTGAGAGAAAACAATAAATAAATAATAAGTTTTATCAACCTTAATCTATGTTGCCTGCATTCAAACTTGATTTTTAGGATACTACAATGATCCTATGGTCTTTTTCATGGCATGTGGTAAATCATATTTTAGATCAAATAAGTAGAATACAACACCATTGTAATTTGTCTCATCAATGAAGAAATAACCTTTAAATTTGTTACCTTAGCAACTGAATTCAAATAAAATATGCTATCAATTAAGGTTCACTGTTCAAAGTTAAGTGTTTTGTGTCTCCAAAAGTCCTGATTTCCTATGAAAAATCCTGAGATTTTTTAGTTTAAGAATTTTCTGTCAAACATACTTATCAATTATAATTGGACGTGGTTATGCTACAACGTTCCAATCCACACCCAGGTCGAACTAAAATAAACACATTTTTGTGTTTTTGTGGTACGCTTTTTACTGTAGCGAGTTAAACCGACTATTTTTGTTTTATTTCATTCAAAGCAATGAATATTATTTTATCATAACTTTTTATTAAAATTTATCAGTATTTCCCATATAAATGTTTAAAAAATTGTACTTGGAACTTTTTTGCAAAAAGGTATTTTGTATGAAGGTAGATTTTAACTTAATTTGATACAACGATTCAATACATGAAAATTTGAATATTTCAAAAGTTTTTTATTTCCTCTGAAATAAAAGTTCAACAATTAAACAACCTTACCTATTTAAAAATATTTATAAAAAATAATCGAATCAAAACATGGAAAATCATCACAATTTATTCATCATCCCTTTCAAAATCTAGCGCATTGCCAAATCCATCAACATCGTCAATGGCTTCATCAGAAACTTTTAGTTTTTTATAGAAACCGAGGCATTCTGCTGGAATAAATTTGTATACAGATCTTAAATCAGCCAATTTAGCTGGAGCAATGTGTTTCCCGTTAGGCCACAGCTGTTTAAGGTCTAATTTATTGATAGTTGAAACCTCTCCTTTTGTCGTTTTTTTTTATATCAAGTTCCCTAAAATCTTCATCAAAAGATGTTCTCATAAAAATAGAATATTTTTTCGCCTTTTCAATCTTTATCTCCTTTGCCATCTCCAGTTTAATTTACTTTTGTCAGTGAATTTCTTTCGGTTAGCTATATTTCTCTCGATATTTTCAGTGCTGTAAAAGTCATTTTTGTTCATTCTATACACTTGAAACGGTTTTTTTTTTTAGCTTTCTATGTATTCGTCAGCTGTGTAAACACGTTGTTGCCTTTTGAGTGCCGTTTCTATTTTGGAAAAATCAGTATCGTTGGGCAAGAAACTATGCCCTGACTCAAGATAACGAAAATGTTGAATGGGAATCTAAAATAACCTTTAACATTAAGACAATTTTAATGATGCGATTTAGTCCACCGCAACAATCACTCCATAGTATGAGATGTTCTTTGCTAGGAGGTAATTTACCTTCAATATATTTAACAAGGCATGACCCTACTTCTTGAGCACCTCTTCCAGCTTCACCCTCTACCCAGATATAACAATGACCTACATCATCTGCAGCTGAATGTATTCCGCTATTATACAGCCAAAGCTGTCGTTTGTAAAAAAAATTATTTGTCTGTATACGAGGCAGTGGCAAGGTCTTTTCCAGATCAAATGATAAACATTCTATGTTTGGCGTACGAGGGCGAATCAAAAAGTTCTTAGAATGAATACAAAAAAAAAAAAATTTGACAAAAATATTTTATTTTTCTACGTAATCTCCTTCAAGTATTCTAAGTGTATTAGATCACTTAGAATACCGCATCTCCAACTTTCTTATTCCTTCCGCAAAAAAATAATTTTCTCGACTATTAAAAACTCCTCTACGGTAGAATATGCTCCTTTAATTTTGGAAATAAGTGAAAATCACTCGGGGCTAAGTCAGGAGAATATGGTGGGTGATCAAGGACTTCGAAGCCAGCACTGCCAGCACTGGAGAAACAACACGCCCAATGACTATTTCCCACGACGTTTTTCTTTAATCGCTTCACGTAATTTCGGGATTAAGTTCGCATAATAGGATCCTGTTATCGTTTGCCCTTTTGGCAAGTAATCAATAAAAAGGATTCATTTACTATCCCAGAATACCGAGGCCATAACTTTGTCAGCGGAAGGAGAAACTCGAAATTTCTTCACGGGTGGTGAGGATGGTCGTTTCCAAGACATGCTTTGTCTTTTCGTTTCCGGGTCGAAATGGTGGACCCATGTTTCGTCCATGGTTACAACACGACGACGGCAAAATTGATCTGAATCACGTTGGAACATTTCGAGATTACGCTTAGAAATTTCCAAACGTCGATTTTTGTTTGGCGTGGAAGTAGGATAGAAAGTGTAGGTAAGCCGTAGTCGCTGCTTTGAGTTAAAATTTATACTAATAAAAGTAGGTTTATGTGGTTTGAAACGTTGTGCATTTCATATTTTGTTTACGAACAATGTAGGATAAGGATCATGAGTCCTTCTAGGAGCTGTGTAATAGTAATTATATAACGTTTCAAAGGTGATTGGAACATTTTATTGCTTAACTTTGGTATTTTCGCGATAACGTTCCAGACTCCATACCATAATGCATTAATATAAAATTTTTAAGTAAAGTATTAAAAAAAATGATTCAATAGTAATTGGGACATAAAATATAAATAAATATTTAATCAAAGTTGAATTATCCCGAGCACACAGTGTCTCAATAAAATTATTTGAGGTATTTTATTTTGCGAAAATACATTTCTTCGAATTATGCATTTAGATTTATTAAAACTGGGTCTCATTAAATGTCTGCACCAACAAAAGTTTATAAATTCAAGTTCCAACCTTAAGTAATAGTAAATTGATTAAAAGGTACGTTTTTTAACTTTCAAAATAAACCTTATTATAAAATACAAAACTGATGGATCCTTTTATAAAAATATAACTGTATGTTCCTACCAGTACAAACGGTTTGAAACGTTTATAATTACCATTATGATTTATCTTAAACATAACAAGTTACTTGGAACGTTTTAAATAAATAGACATTTTAGAATGAGTTTTTTTTTAAAACGTTCCAAGTGCATTGGATCGTAATTTTTATTTTTTGAGTCCAAAACGAAATAAGTTAGAACGATCCAAATGAATTGAAACTTTTTAAAATTATAATAAGGTCTTTTGGTACGTTTTATCACCTGAACGGTTAAATTATTTCAGTATCTAAAGTCGATACAGAGTCAGTATCTTCACCACTAGATAGAAAGTTTCAAAATACGTAGCTTGGGCACAAAAACTGAATTTTGACCTCCTTGTGGATTGGAACGTTGTAGCATAACTACGTCCAATTATAATACAAACGGCTGCAATCCTGAGATCTCAAGACAAATCCTGAGATATGGTAACCCTAGTTGGATAGGTCTTAGCCCCAATTTTACTGATGTCTTAAAAAGAGTTGAACACAGATTATATATTGAAACGAGTTCTGCCTTCAAGTTTCTTTTTCATCAACATAAATAAATCTTAGATTAGCTTAAATCTGAATTAGCGCCTAAACATCCGATTTTCGCCATTTAGCATCTTAAAACGAGTTTAAGAGCTGCCTGCTGTCATTATCAAAGTGTCATATGAAACTATTATTTGTTTATAAAAAGGCATTCTTCAAAGTGGGATTATATTATATTAAATGTATATTTCCCCATATTTGTTTATGGGTTAAAAGGGAAGGGATAATTGTTTATATTTTTGTGATTTATTTATAAAGTTAAAGTTTGTTAGAACTATAATGAAAAGAGCCTTGACACTAGTTTTTGGCGAAGATTTACATATATTTCAGTTTTCTTTAATAAATATTTCTCTTCATGAATGATCTTAAACTATCATGTCCTTAAATTTCAAAAGTTACCCACCAGTCACGCTGTATAATTTCCGTGAAAGCTATGTGTATTGGTTAAGTAAAATCATTTTTTTTTTTCAGGTACAATGCTAAGAGGCGTCACTGGAGAAGAACTAAGCTCAAGCTGTAAGCTTGTTATTGTAGTTTTTAATTCCAATAAAATTCTTTAAAACTCATTTTGTTTTAATTTACATTGTAAGTCATACGTATTAAAAGAGATACATATTCAAGCAAGAAGAAGCCTTCTATTCTCTACTTCATAAAATATATTGCTCCCCTGCTGCTTATCTAGATGGCTAAGTCATTGTATGTGCCGACAATATGGAAAGGTTTCATCGTTTGCGGCGCTATAGTGTGTATGTGTGGACTGAGGGCCCATTTTTATTTTTGGGGATTTTTGCAGCTTAACTAATATCAGTGTTTAGTAAAAGTTGTGCTAATATTTGTAAAATAAAGCATAGAGTTTGTAAAAGAATAATACAAAAGATATATCGTTTTAAGTGGGTCCCTCAGTTCACACACATAAGTTCCCAAACCTAGATATATAATGAGTTCACCCACAAATTTTTTAGTAACAGACCTTTAGTAAAACATGAATAAACATCACAACATTAAAAAACCTAATATGAATAGGTAATAAACTATTACAAACGTCTTTGTGTGGTCCCTGAGGGCCTGCATAAATTTTGCTCATAATTAATAGATTATAACGTGTGCGTTCGCTCAGCAAAAAGTATCGCTTTTTCAAGAATTGGATGATGCAGATAATTAGCGCCTTATGTCGTGTAAATGTGCCCGAAATTTCATATTTGTGCGTCTAACAGCTTTAGAGTTATATAAGGAAAACTGATTCTGCTGGACGAACGTTCGCCCAGCAAAAATTTTTTTTAATTGATGGGTCTAGCTATATTTTAAATATGCAAAAAGATAGCTTAAATACGAGCATAAATGTGCCGTGAAAGCCAAATTTGTGCCTCTTAAGATTTCAGAGTTATTTGATTTTTTGCTGGGCGAACGTTTTAGTGATTGCTATATATCGGAAACGGTTGAACGCACACTCATTATTTTTTTTATGCAGATACAGTAGATTTGTGCATATTTGTGCCGGCATTTTCATTAACATGACTAGCATGGTTCAGGAGCTATTCTTTTATTTCCTAAAAAATTGAAAAATGCTCTGGCTCTCGAAAGAACAAGACCAAGGACTTCGCGTTAGTGCTGACTGGTACCAATTATATATTCACACGATCCTGTAAAGTTTCGCCAGCCTACTACATATCATTGCTGAGTTCTTAACGGTTTTGTCTTTTTTTGAGGTTATCTTGAGTGAAATTACTTAAAATACAATAACACTAGTTTTCTGTGAGCTGGCTTATTACATGCTTCTACAATAATACGAGCGCTGTTTTAAGAATACGTATGCAAAAAATCATGTATGTATACCCATTACTTCAGACAATAACGATAAAAAACCATTGGAAATATTTTTGGTAGATTATCCGACCAAATTCGAGTGAACATTAAAAAGCGGCCGCACTATACATCAAACTATCCTTCCTCACTTGATGGCGTTGTAACGAAATTTAAATAGTACAGATACGTACAGAATTGTTAAGTTGGAAAATATTTTATATTAGGGACATGACATATTATTACAAAAAAATAAAATGCGATTTTTTTTTTGTAATAATATGTACACTATAATTTGTAATTTATTATTAAAAATAAATTGTCGTCCTTTTAAGATTACCTATAATGAATGGATGATTTTCACCATAAATTTATACCTAAATAACTTGATAGCTTGATGTGCCGTTAACAGTATTTTTTTTTTTTTTTATATATATTTTATTAAAGAAGTAAGCGGCAAACGCTGAAAATCAAACAGAAAATATTTGGTTTTTTTAGTTGGTAAGTAAAACAATTTGGATAAAAGGAGATAACAAAACAATATTGGTAATGAGATAACAAAACAATATTGGTAATTTTTGTAATGATTTATTTTTTGCATACAATAAACAATGAATATGGTTAGGTGCTATCCTGTACCTTTGAGATGATTAAAACATGTAGGTACAATTAAATTAACATTAGAAATAACGCATTACAAATTAATATTTGTAAAGCATTACAAATTAACATTACAAATAAAGCAATTTTGATAAAAGGAGATAAGAAAACAATATTGTTTATAATGATTTATTTTTTGCATACAATAAACAATAAATATGGTTAGGTGCTATCTGTACCTTTGAGATGATTAAAACATGTAGGTACAATTAAATTAACATTAGAAATAAAACATTACAAATTAATATTTGTAAAGCATTACAAATTAACATTACAAATAAAGCAATTTGGATAAAAGAAGATAAACCAATATTGGTTATTTTTATATTGATTTATTTTTTGTATGCAATAAACAATGTATATGCTTAGGTGCTAAATGTACCTTTGAGCTGATTAAAACATGTACAATTAAATTAACATTACAAATAAATAAAAAATGCAAGTGTAACGTAATACCTAAAAATAACAAAAAGTGTGATAAATATTACATAACAAAAAATGGATAATAATGATGGACAAGATATTTTGTACTTCGTTTTAAACCTTAGCCATTCGTTTATATTCATTTTCTTAATATTCTTATTAAATCAAAATCACAGTATAAAACTATACCTACTGTTACTAAAAATAGAACTAAGCATATTATTATAAACACAGATCGTTCAGTTTTATAACTCTTGATACATGTAAATAGTATTTATTTTGCGATTTATCATCGTGCATGATAAAAAATCGTTTTTTGTACTTGTTATTATAAAATTACTTCTACCCAATCACAGATATATTTAATCACTTCTACTCAATCACAGATACATTTTACATACGTGTCAGGTAAATTAATCATTTCTGCGATATAACAATTATTAAAAGATTTACTGACTAAATAATCACAGAATATCAGTCGCGTTAAATAATTTGAGATCTAACTTAATAAAAAGTATACTATCTTTAGTATAGGTACCTTGTACGCTTTTATTTCTTATATAGCAAGAGACGTAAAATTATTCGCAAGTATAAATTAAGGCATGAGGCATAATATTCTTCAAACCATTCTGAATCTTAGTATGCAAATCATCATAACATTCAAATGATTTATTCACAGTTCTAAAACAATGCGCTCTGTAATGGCCAATACCTGCCGGATGTGCAGGAGGCTCAAATTCAATAATAGCTAAAATTAAATATACTTTTTTATTGATTTCAATGTTATGGGGAACATTCTCAATATTGATATAAATGTCATGCAACTCAATTATAATCAGATCTTTTAATTCGTAATTAAATTTTATTCTACCTACTCCACAGCAAATACAAATAGGTAAATTTGTATCCAAAGGATCGGTATTCAGACAAGATTCGATTGACTCTTGTAAATTTTCGATACCTTTCCGAGTAATTATTTCCCATTGAAGTGGTATGTACTTGCAGTTATATATTTTATTATTTTCAAGGCTAGTGCAAGTCATGTTAGTACAATTCCTTGCTCGTGTAGCGGAAAAATATGATGTACAAATATCGTCAAAAATTTTGGTGACATTGCAAGCACAATTTATAATAGTGGTTTTATTATCATTAATATCGCAAGGGTGAAATACTTTTGTCAACAATTCTTCTCTTTTATTGTACATTCTTTGTCCGTGTTTTTGTGCAGTAGACAACTCTCTGATTAATGAAGTAAAAATATCGTTATCCATTGCCTTGGTAGAGTCTACGTATTGTTTGAAAGCTAGCCGGTCCTTGTATGCTACAGCAAATGCTTGCGCTGTTGCGTCAAAGGCACAAGTGTTCGTTAATATAATGTTAGATTTTTGAGATATGGCCACATTTCCATTTTGTAAAATATAAATAGGTTTAACCCCAACCTTTAAGGCCTTTCTTCCAGGAAGAGAAAGGCCTCGCCAGTTTTCGACTTCTATAGGGTGATCTTGAAATATAGATTCTAATTCAAAATCATTTTCTAATGGCATTTCTTTTATTATTTTTTTTGAATCCTCATTTAATTTTCTTTTTGGTTGTTTTTTAGTATTTCCTTTTTGGTTCATTAATTCTAAATATTTACAAGAACTCAGTTTCACGGCACCGTTTATATAACTATAATGTTGTATTAGAAACTCGTCTAATCGGATTCGTTCACTTTTTGTATTAAAATAGATAGTTTTAATGTCTTTAAAATGATTTTCGACATTAGAACTACTGGCCACTTCTTTAGCTTCACTGAAATATTTATTCATTACATTGCCCCACAGAGGCAGTTTTTTTAAAAGTCTCTTTAATGTATCGTTTATTGCAGGTAAGAAGTATTCATTTGCTTTTGTCGTTACAGGGTCAATTAATTGTAAATACAAGTGTTCCGTTTCCATGTTGTGATTATAAAATGTGATAAGAGGAATAACCGTGGCATCTATTTCTAATTCTGTGTCCTGCATCGTTATATCTGTATCAGTTTCCGTGTCACTATCAATCTGCTTATTGTCAACTAAGTTTGAATTAATTTTGAATTGCAAACGATTTAAGGCTTCTTCGCATTTAGGTCGTTCGTCATTTATACCTGGAATGACATTATTATGTAAAGACAGCGTTATAATATCTTTAATAACAGATTTTATTTCTTCATAACACTGAAGTCGTTGTATTAATTTTATACAATTAATATAAAAGTATTTGCACTTTTCTGATGCTTTATCAAAACAATGTTGCTTATATAATTTTTTTATAAAATGCGATTTATCTAATCGAACATAGCATAAGGGCACGCTAGTGATTAACCCTTCTAGAAGTGAAAAACATTGTGCTATGTAATTATTACAATCTGTTTTATGGAAGGTGCGAGTTATAGCCAAGTAAAGCAGAAGAGTCGTCACATATAATCTCATTTGGTATACATCGGTTATTCACCCAGGCGTTTAACCAATCGGCTATTGTTTCGATTGTGTGTGATTCTGAAGCCATGTAACATAATGGAATACTAGAACTTATGGTATAAGCCATAACCGCATATAGAAATATATGTTTGGCCTTTCTATATTTCAGATGGTCATTAACTTCCGGTGGTGAAATTTTTTGAAATATTGATCCAGTGGCATCGATGGACAATATTTTGTATGTTTCTTTCAATGACTCATTATAGAATTGACACTGCTCTGCAGTCCAAAAATATAATACAAAGAACGGTATTAGGCAAAGTTTTCTAATATATGTATCGTATGGGGGACTATGCCCCATGGCATAAATTGAAATTATTGGGTTTTGGTCAAAATTAAGTGCACTCTTAGCTTCATGTCGCATTCTCCTCAAATTGACTAAAGTAGGTAAAGTTGGAGGTTCTCTAATATCTTTCATATTATTGGGTATGGCTTTGTCTGCTAAGGTGTGTCTGACTTTTAGTGCCTTTTCATATTTTAGCATTCCCTTTATTTTTTGCACTCGTTTTGAAGTTAACTTATTTTTTATACTGCTATTGTGAATAAATTGTTTATCGAATTTATTCAATTCACAGGTAACTTTTACAAAATTCTCAGTTTTTGATAATAATGTTAATAAAAGATTTGCTCCACACTGAGTGCATCTGCCAGTGCATTTTATATTAACTGATTTTATATTTGATGGTGCATAGTTGTTTTTGAAGGCAAATGTACACTGTAAGTCAGTTTTTGTAAATATTTGGTCTTGTAAATAATTAGTCCAACTATTTTTTGGTAATCTGTGATTGTTAGGCGCGATTTTTTTGAACTCATGGATATCCATATCAAAACTTATTTTTAATTCGGTTTCGGTATTACTTTCATGTGAAACTTTAACGTCACAAACATCGAAAAAAAATTCTTTGTTACGTTTGATAGAGGTTTGAATGGCTTTTGTACTCATTTGAATGCCATAAATTTGAAAAAAGTCCTTCTGTATACATTCATACACGTTATGAGTACGTGGAGGAAGAGTTGACTGAGTTAATATATCCTTATATTTTGATATAACCAATTTTTGATCAGTTAAAGATATCGCGCTTTTTCTACCTGCCATTTTAGGTTGCTATTAATGTGCAGCGTAGGACGGGCTACCAACACATGGACTGACAACCTGTAGAGGTCGCGGGAAACCGGGCTGATGTAGGCTTCGCAGGATCGATCGTCGTGGCGTTCTATGGGGGGAGGACTTTCTTCAGCAATAACACTTCCATAGGCTGGAAATAATCATCAGATGATTTAGTCAAAAAGATGTAGGTTTATCCGTCAAATCTTCTATATTTCAAAATGCACTGCAGCCACAACGCCTAAAACAAAACAACAACATAGAGATAAACATTGTAAGCGGGATGAGTTGACCAAAGACTATAGAGAGAGGAGGCATTTACGCAGCAGTTACATCCAAATACCAAAAACGCTTACCGTATTGTCCTGGCTTGAACTTGTGATATGACGATCAGACAGTTCAGACACAGTGATATTGTGACGCCGCATCACGTCTGTGCTTTTTAGTATTGTCGTTGCGGGGAGCATGCAATCGTTTAGCGAACTAGGTAGGTATAACTCTGAAAGATAAACACTGAGTGAGCATGAGCATCCTCTGTAAAAATGTGAAATACCTATGCGTTATTATTTAGTAAAAACGTTGAAACAAACTGTAAAACAAATTTTTCTATTTGTAAAAGTAAAATACCAAAGAAAAATGAGTTATATGAACAACATAGAGATAAACAT
Source organism: Stenoptilia bipunctidactyla (assembly GCA_944452665.1). Taxonomy (NCBI): domain Eukaryota; kingdom Metazoa; phylum Arthropoda; class Insecta; order Lepidoptera; family Pterophoridae; genus Stenoptilia; species Stenoptilia bipunctidactyla. The sequence continues at coordinate 21,109,560 of OX101724.1, forward strand.
TGTAACTTTGTTACTATGTGACATCTCCAGAGTATACTCTTTCGATTATTAAAACAATCATCGAAATTGGTTAATAGTTCGCGAAGATATTGTCTCGTGAAGCTGAAACTACCCAGTCGACAAAAATGCGTTTTTTCAGGATACTGAAAAACTTCTGAACCATCTACTGTAAATTTTTTATGAGGCCAAATTTAAGCTTTGCTCTATCATATAAAAAAATAATAATCAAAATCGTTTAACAATTGGTGAAGTTATCGTGGAACATACATAAAATATTAGACGACTTGAAAACCTCCTCCTTTTTTTGAAGTCGGTTAAAAAAATATGTGCATTCGGTTGGAAATGCGAGTTTGTTTAGACCACGTCTGTCACCCTACATTGAATTTTTCATACAAAAAAATAAAAATATCAATTTTTGAAGCCTACTATAGGCATAGATAAACAGTGCTATAGGTACTTACCAACCTAAGGTTTTTCTCAATCATCCAGTTAGGTTGTGTTATAATCACTGTCACTGGGAACGCAAGTATTCAATGCACCGTAAAACAATTTAAACGTAGGTATATAATATTTTACTGTATTTAATGCAACGCGTGCTGCTTTGCAGATAGACACGTAAAAAAACAAACCGGGCCCGACGGGGACGAGATAAGAACTAACTAAACAAACAAACAATAAACCAGTGTGAACAAAAACTTGTCGCTCATTGGTCAATGTGTGGCACGCGCTGCTTCCGGCAAACTAATATTTCTATATTAGCTACTAGAGTTCCCTTCACCCGCACCCTTAACCCACGAACATAGAGTGTAAATTACAATAACCCGAGAGACAGCTAAAGAACAAATTACTGTGTATGTGTGTGGTGTGTATGCGAGGAACGCAACGGCCAGTCCGAGTTGAATATTGTATTTAGTTATCGATTTGTAGGTAGTAGATCATTTTGGCAAATACTTATACTTATTGGTATGAAATGGTTCGCTCGTTAGTGAAAGGTACCTAATTATTTATTAGAAAAAGAGCCAAAAGATTATTATTTTAAAATACAGTGGATACTTTTTAGGATTATGAGATAAATAAAACATACACTTACTAGGTACCTACTTATTTATTGAAAAGAGCAATGTAATAATATTATACTAAAACAATACTTAATTAAAGAGGGCAAAAATATTTTATTTAAATGACAATTTCACTTTTGTACGCGATGTTCTCCAAACACTAAATGATATCATGACGATTTAAGAAGGATATTTTGATGTATCGTGCGGCCGCTTTTTAATGTTCACTCGAATTTGGTCAGATAATCTACCAAAAATATTTCGAATGGTTTTTTATCGTTATTGTCTAAAGTAATGGGTAAACATACATGATTTTTTGCATACGTATTTTTAAAACAGCGCACGTATTATTGTAGAAGCATGTAATAAGCCAGCTCACAGAAAACTAGTGTTATTGTATTTTAAGTAATTTCACTCAAGATAACCTCAAAAAAAGACAAAACCGTTAAGAACTCAGCAATGATATGTAGTAGGCTGGCGAAACTTTACAGGATCGTGTGAATATATAATTGGTACCAGTCAGCACTAACGCGAAGTCCTTGGTCTTGTTCTTTCGAGAGCCAGAGCATTTTTCAATTTTTTAGGAAATAAAAGAATAGCTCCTGAACCATGCTAGTCATGTTAATGAAAATGCCGGCACAAATATGCACAAATCTACTGTATCTGCATAAAAAAAATAATGAGTGTGCGTTCAACCGTTTCCGATATATAGCAATCACTAAAACGTTCGCCCAGCAAAAAATCAAATAACTCTGAAATCTTAAGAGGCACAAATTTGGCTTTCACGGCACATTTATGCTCGTATTTAAGCTATCTTTTTGCATATTTAAAATATAGCTAGACCCATCAATTAAAAAAAATTTTTGCTGGGCGAACGTTCGTCCAGCAGAATCAGTTTTCCTTATATAACTCTAAAGCTGTTAGACGCACAAATATGAAATTTCGGGCACATTTACACGACATAAGGCGCTAATTATCTGCATCATCCAATTCTTGAAAAAGCGATACTTTTTGCTGAGCGAACGCTCATGATTATAACATGAACATTATCTATTCATAAGGCCAGGCTTTATTAAAAATGACAAGGAAGATTATAAAACTCAAGAAAGATCATAAATAGTGGTAAATATTGTGCACTTTACGTTTTTGTTGGTGGTCCCTCAGTTCACGCACTATGCAAATGCTAATTGTTTAAAATATTAAATACAACAATAACTAAAATTTGGAGCATTTCAGTGTTTTTTTGTTCACTCGTTTTATTGTTCTTTTACCAATAATTTACAAATTAGAATTTTCATACTAAGTCTGGTATATGGTGTCCACACTTTAAAAAAAAACAGTTAATTTATTTTTAAGATCATTTATTTATTAGGATATTTTACAAGTACATAATAGGTTTTATATTATTTATAAGCTTCAATCGTAATACATGTTGAAAATTAGTGTCCGTATCGACCGCGCGGCCACGGCGTTTTTTCTTACATCTAACCATACCCAGATTATGTAAAAATTTGTAAAAGTCGATTCCTAAAAACATAAATTTGTAAAAGGTATAGTTAAAAAGTTATAAGGGTTTGAACGTGGCCGCGCCATTGAAACAATGCGAACCGCGCGGCCACGTAGATCTTTAAAACTAAACATTGCAGAGACCTGAAGTTTAGGTAAAACACGGATTGAATATGTAAAAAATTTGTAAAAATATAGAAAAAAATCCTGGATTTACATTTTAGAAGCTGTAAGCTTATAACACCATGGCCGCGCCATTGACCGATATAAAATTACGTTATCGTCGATATCTCGCTGGAAAAGCATAGCAGAGGTCTGAAGCTTTTTGTAAAACCTGCATTCGAATTTGTAAAAACTAGTAAAAATATAATAAAAAATCATAGGTATACATAATAGGAGCTGTAAGACCAAAAACCCATGGCCGCGCCATCGAAACGTTAGAAAAGTACTTCACCGTCGATATCTTGCTGAAAAAGCATCGCAGAAGTCTGAAGTATTTTGTAAAACCAAGATTTAAATTTGTAGAAACGATTAAAGATGCACAAACTTTAGCACTGAATCTTTAGTACGGCTTGAATACGTCGATAGGGTGACCATGGTTTGTTGATGACAGAAATGACATGAACTTGCGTGTGTTCCGAATTTATTATCGTCGTAACAAATCATTTCAGAGGTATTTAATAAGCAATGACACTTATAATGCCCAATGAGTCCTACAACCGGGGGAACATATTCTACAGCACCTATCAGTTTATATTTTTTTTGTTTTATTTTGATAAAATAGGGTATTTCTTCGAGTTTGATTTTATCTATGCCATTAAGATCAAATAAAATAATATTATTTAATTCGTATATATACCTCTTGGTTTCGTTGTTACAAATCAAACATTTCTTTAAATTTGAATCGTCATCGATAATGACTGCATCTTCCAGTCCTCCGATTCCGAATAGATTTATTATTTCTAAATTAATTGATAAAAATACAATGGTTCTTTTTGACCGGTTTGCGCACGTTTCGGTTAAATATTCATTTACTACACCGGTACTATATAGGTCATCTAATAATATATGTTCGAAAATAAAAGCCATGTTACTGTCGCATCTATAACTATTGTTTTCGCTTTTATAATATTTAGCTACTATTTCCTCCCGTAGTTTGTAAGCACTATTTACATTTGAAGACTGTGTTAATGTTTTTATAAAGTCACATATTAATTTGCTTGCGCGTGTTTGTTCAATGTGAAAGTTTTGTTTGTATGCAAATGCTAACAAAAAAAAAACTGAGTCAAAAGCACATGTGTTACTAATCATCGTACTTATAATGATAGAATTTACTAAATTACCATTCCGCATAAACAATACAGAGATATTATTAGTAGAATATCCCTCTCCCCCCAGTTTTTTTCAGAAATTAGCTATGCCATCTCTAACACATCCCCTCCTGCTAATGGAATAAAAGAAACAGGAAAAACCAGGTGTACAACCCTCATCTTTGTGTTTTTTGTTTGAAAGTCCATGCCGCTCACTCAAAGGCTTGCCGGCCAATTATCAAACAATGTTATTCGTAGAAACATAGTCTTGCTTTTGTTTACTTGTTCCAAAAGTTTTATAACATCGACCAAAACACGCACCATAGTATATTATTATTTTAAAATTACATCAAAGTGTCGCTGAGATAAAGTGGTAACCTATAGCAAACTTATTGTTAAGGAAAGTTTTAAAATGAACTGTTTCCTAATTATTTTTACCCGACTACTGCACGCAAAGGAGGGTTATGTCTTCAGCGCGAATGTAACTATGTCTGTTTCTTTTTCATGGTAACAGATAACAGGTCAGATGAGCTCTAAAATTAAATTAAATTTACTATGCGAAATAAATATGGATTTGTGATATAATTTCTATTAAATGGGTGGAAAGTTTTCTATTATCAATAAGCCATGGTCACCCTATCGACGTATTCAAGCCGTACCTACTAAAGATTCAGTGCTAAAGTTCCTTAAATTTGACCCTAGGAGTTTTTGTGCATCTTTAATCGTTTCTACAAATTTAAATCTTGGTTTTACAAAATACTTCAGACTTCTGCGATGCTTTTTCAGCAAGATATCGACGGTAAAGTACTTTTCTAACGTTTCGATGGCGCGGCCATGGGTTTCTGGTCTTACAGCTCCTATTATGTATACCTATGATTTTTTATTATATTTTTACTAGTTTTTACAAATTCGAATGCAGGTTTTACAAAAAGCTTCAGACCTCTGCTATGCTTTTCCAGCGAGATATCGACGATAACGTAATTTTATATCGGTCAATGGCGCGGCCATGGTGTTATAAGCTTACAGCTTCTAAAATGTAAATCCAGGATTTTTTTCTATATTTTTACAAATTTTTTACATATTCAATCCGTGTTTTACCTAAACTTCAGGTCTCTGCAATGTTTAGTTTTAAAGATCTACGTGGCCGCGCGGTTCGCATTGTTTAAATGGCGCGGCCACGTTCAAGCCCTTATAACTTTTTAACTATACCTACCTTTTACAAATTTATGTTTTTAGGAATCGACTTTTACAAATTTTTACATAATCTGGGTATGGTTAGATGTAAGAAAAAACGCCGTGGCCGCGCGGTCGATACGGACACGAAAATTAAACTAAAATAATTATTACTTATTGTTTACAAAAAAAAATCTAAATTAAAAATCCTCTCGGATTCTGCTAAGTTCAGACATGTTTATGCGAACCATTTAATATTTTTTACTTAAAATAATAATTACTCCAATCAGTTAAAGTGAACCCAGTGTCAAAGTGTGAAAGCTTAGATTGCTTACAGGGAGCTAAGTTTACAGTGTAGAGGGTGAGAGGACAGTTGGAGTGTCTCCGTGGATCTATTCCGAACAACCCTCATACAACAACAGCTGTTCTACGCTTACCCGGGCGCCAGACTTAGCTTCAAAGATTTGCACAAATCTTTGACGACTTTGCAAAGTCATTTGAACACACATTGACGTAACCTGCCAGACTTGCTTCGCAAACACTTTTCTCCACAGTATGCTAGTAGACAACAAACAAGATGGACAACGATTTTGTAGACTCAGTTAGCCTGTATTATTTGTATATATGTAATTATATTTTTTTAATTTGTTATTTTTCGGGTTCCATGTACATAGTTGCCCCTGTAACAACTCTACAAATTCCAGAACGCACTCGCTGCCCCAGTCCATTATATGGCCGCATGCAGTGTAACATGCACACAACCGTCCCGCTCAACAACGCTCGAGCAACTGGACACTGAACAAGTGTGGCAGGCCACGCAAACATTTGCACACATTCAACTTTGAACGCTTTGATGTGTGGAAAAAGACCGACACCGGATGGCAAAGTGCAAAGCTTTGTGCAAACGTTGAATACATATGCAAAGTCCAGCGCCACACATAGCATTCAAACATTTGTTCAAACATTTGAAGCTAAGTCTAGCGCCGGCCTTATAAAAGTAACAACCAAACGAACAAGGTGGAGGTCCCGGGTTTGATTCCCGGCACGGGTTAATTTAGGAAATTATCTTTTCTTAATTAATTCAGGTCTGGGTGTGTTTTTTATATGTAAATTATGTATGTATTTACTTAAGAAAAATATGTGTGTAGCATGTTAACCATATATTATCTGTAACACAAGCTTTAGTAGCTTACCACAGATTTTGATGGTGCTGTGTGATAGTTTCAAAATATTTCTTTATCTTATTTATTTATTATCTCACAATTCATGACTATGCAGGAACTTGCAAACTTAATGTGTTCTTGAAACAATATTCTATTTCAAAATTATGGACATCCTACTAGTATGAAAAACCTAATTTGTAATTTTTTGGTAAAACAACAATAAAACCAGTGAAGAATGTTTGGAATGAACTGCCTGCGTCTATTTTCCCTGACCAGTATAGTCCTAGTACTTTTAAGCGTCGAGTGAATAGGTTTCTCGTGGATGGACGTGTACCACCTTAGTCTTAATGTTCACTTAACATCAGGTGTCATGGAAGACAAACGTCCCATCAATATTTTATAAAAAAAAAAGAGATAAATAGATAAATACAGATCGATAATACACAAAAATTACTAAGCACTGAAATGCTCCAAATTTTAATTATTGTTGTATTTAATAATATTTTAAACAATTAGCATTTGCATAGTGTGTGAACTGAGGGACCACCAACAAAAACGTAAAGTGCACAATATTTACCACTATTTATGATCTTTCTTGAGTTTTATAATCTTCCTTGTAATTTTTACTAAAGCCTGGCTTATGAATAGATAATGTTCATGTTATAATCTATTAATTATGAGCAAAATTTATGCGGGCCCTCAGGGACCACACAAAGACGTTTGTAATAGTTTATTATCTATTCATATTAAGTTTTTTAATGTTGTGTAGATGTTTATTCATGTTTTACTAAAGGTCTGTTACTATTTGTGGTGAACTCATTATATATCTAGATTTGGGAACTTATGTGTGTGAACTGAGGGACCCACTTAAAACGATATATCTTTTGTATTATTCTTTTACAAACTCTATGCTTTATTTTACAAATATTAACACAACTTTTACTAAACACTGATATTAGTTAAGCTGCAACAATCCCCAAAAATAAAAATGGGCCCTCAGTCCACACATACACGCTATAGTTACTCAAAAAATCTAAAAGACTGGCCGGCCAGCCAGAATTTCGCAATTTTCAGCATTCCAGATTTCAGCCAGAGGGTTTTGAGGATCCGCCTGGTATACAGGGTGACTGGTGACAAATTTTAGATACTGAGCACTCTGTAATCGATTCAGCGGTGCGAGCACAGAATTTTATCGATTCGTATGTTTGCGTGCGTCCGGCTGTCTGGACATTTTCTCGCTGAGCTTTGCTGCTTATCTAGGTGGCTAAGTCATCGTTTGTGACGACGATCTGTAAAGGTTTCATTGTTTGTGACCTCAGATCATAAAAACTAAGAGATGTGCTAAGTGGGCGTGTCACGTGCGAACGAATCAGGTAAAAAACATACCTCATTATGAGTTTTGCTAATAGTCGTGTGTCAACTCGCAACGGCGTCACTTCTAGCGATTTTCTCAAAATGCCGGCTTGTTCAGTGGTTTTTTGTAAAAATACTAGTGCCAAAGTTAATTATAGTAAAGATGGCATCTCATTTCACACGTATCTGACTGAAATAATGCGTATTTTTTTATTAAAACTTGTAAAACATTCACTGGAAATAACACTTTAGTTGTAAAATCGGATCACATAGTAAATCAACTACGTTTGTGAAGAGCAAACACTATTGCTTGCGTAACACAGCAAATTTATGCATGCGTTGTTTTAACTACGCAATGGATTAGTATACCTATGAAAATACTCACTTATTCGGCAACTCGTGGTGCGGCCGCTGGTTGCGTTCGTGACTTAAGGATGTGTGATTGTCTACATTTTATCGATAAAATTAAGGCGTATTATCAAATGATAATTTTGTTAAATAAAATCATTCATTGATTACTTTTAATCAATATTATTTATGTATTTATACTATTAATTACATTGTTATAAATAGTTAGGTTCTTGATAAATATAATAATAACTTATTATTTGATCTCCCTGCAAAAAAAAATATTAAAAATATCCAATGGCCATGATAATTTGGAGTCCCTAAAACAATCTATACGATTGGCAGTGAAGAATTTTCCCATAGAAAGAGTGCGTGCTTCTATTGATAACTGGCCTCAACGTTTAAAGTACTGTATTACAGCCAATGGAGACCACTTCGAATAAACTTTTTATATTTCTAATTGTTGTATATTTATGTATTAAACTAACACACTGTAAAAGTATAAAATGTTATTTGCAGTTAAAATATTGTTTTTTTCTTTATTACAATATTTATGGCAAGACTAGGTACAACTTAAAGGCGAAGTACTATCTTCAGTTGACGTTTATTAATTGTATGTGTGCTTTACATACAACACATACATACTCATTAAATAAATTGCCTTCCTTTGAATAAGTCGGGTAAAAAAGTTAACTGCTAAAAAAATTACGTCAATTAAATTTCATCGACATTTTATAGATAACCAATTTCAAACCTAGCTGCATTAGTGTGTGTGTATATCATTCGTAGCTACGAGCGCGGGCGCCGCCTTTTTTTTGCATGTGGACTATTAGTTGTTTTGTTAGTGTTATAACGAAATTAATAGTGAGCGTGAGAAATATTCATATGTGTGCTATACTGTTTACTTTTATTGTTGTGTTAGTATAATTAGTGGGAGAAACTTGGAGACATCGGGACCGGAACAAATTAACGCGCAAGGCATATCTCTGTGTTTGTATGATCTGAGTTTGTGACGCTATAGTTTCCTCAAAAAATCGAAAAAACTTTGGCCAGCCAGCCAGAATTTCGCATTTTCCAGCATTCCAGATCTCAGCCTTCAGAGGGTTTTGAGGATCCAGCTGGTATATAAAGGTATGTGACAGCAACTAAAGTGGTTTTATCAAGCAAAACGCCATAATTTTCGAGTTAACACGAAAAGCAAGTGGCCAGCCAGCCGGACGTTTCTGGCTGAGCTACTTTGTTTTTTCCTTATATCTCAGTAATTAAAGCAATTAGAACTGGAAAGGAATGTGCCGCGATATCTGACAGACGTCATATAGTTTAAAACATACCTGACGCATGTGCTGAGTGATTTCGAAAAAGATTTTGATGACATATTACAAATGTCCGGCTGGCCGAGCCACCCATTCCAGCGCTTGCAGACGGTCTAGAACGCTGGATTCTTATCAAAAGGAATGTGCCGGCGACGAAGACAATAAATCGTCGTATGTGACAGCTCTTATACTGCCAAACAAAATTTATAAGCGATTGATTTTTCTTTCATACAAAGTTACTTAGGGTGACCATATTTTTACTCCAATACATTGTCATCCTTATAATAGCTCCGAAATTGTCAAACATGAGAAACAACATGATCATTACGTTCCTCTAATTAAGTAGGTAAATAAAAATATCGTTACATAATGCATATATATTTTTTTTATTAATTTACATATAGGTACATTTTTTGTTTATACCAATTAATAAAATCAGTCTGGGATTAATGTAACATATTGAAAAAACTAAGTAAGTATATCCTTCTAGCATAACTAAAAACTCTAACTTTTGACATTTCAAGTTCCTCCTGATATACTGAATACTCTACGTTCACGTGATCGTTACATGTTCTTACTAGCACTGGATTATAAGGAACAACTCAACGATTATCTATAGTAACACTCTTGATATTGACAGAGAATCCACAGTCATACAGAGAACTTCTCCTGCACTGCTGATAACCATCATCACCGGTTTGAGTTTTCTCATTAAGAGCCTCAGGATAACGTTTTCTGCACGAATTATCTTTCATACACATTACATTCTATGCCAGAGGTCCTGAGTTCGAATCCCGGCGGCGGCGGATTTTGTGTGATGAACACAGATGTTAGTCTTCAAGTCATGGATGTTTATTAAAGGTTATTCTAATAAAAATATGTATTTATTCAATATGTATGTTTATATATTTCTTAAGTATATCAGTTATCTAGTATCCATAACACAAGTTCTTTAAGAAACTTAATTTGGGCTGGATATGTTGTGTGAGTGTCAGAAATATTTATTTATTTAATTTTAATTTAACCACCAAAGGAAGTCAATTGAAAACAGGCTTTATATAGCTACATGATTTGGGTGTAAATGATCAGACTGTAAAGTGGTTCAGAACGTTTAAAGCGTTACCCCACGGACACTTGTACGTCATAGAACCTAAGACCATAAGCAATATCTGAGTCATACGCCAAACCCGAAAGCAACTTGTTTCTCCATACACGCTGAATTGTATTTTCTCTATATCATTACTGAATCACTCTATGCACATCGGTATTCCTGGCCTGATATAGTGCAGCAGATCGCCGATGTTTTTCAGGGTTTGCAGCCTGGTAGGTGGCGACAGCTTGCCTCTGTACATCAGGGATTTTCCTTATATTCAGACACAGCTTTACGGTGGGATTCAGGTAGAGTCTGTCCATATTTTTTGTGCCTTTTTTATTTGATTTTTTCGTGTGTAATCGGTAAAACTTGCCCTACGTTTGTTTTTATATGTTTCTATTAATGTCACAGACTCAGATTGGGACAATAAATTTCTCATTAAATTTTCATCATAATTTATTGAAGACACAATAGGTGAGTGTTCACGCTCTAAAACAGGAACCTTCTCACAACCCTTATCAACTTTAAGTTGAGAAGGTGTATCAATTCCAAAATCATGTTCTTCTACAGCCACCTCCATACGACGCAGAGTATTTTTCTGGGAAGATAGGCATCAAAATGCCCACTGGACAATCTTGGCTGAATCGTAATCGCCTTACCGAATAGTCGTTAGATCCAGACTTCGTATGAATGAGACCGTTTCTATAAACTTCAAAGTTAAGTGGGAATATTATTCCTGCTGCTATTAACTCACAAAATCCGCCATAAAATATCAAATATCAATATTTGTCAGGTATTACGTAGATATCACCATTCCTGTCGTGGGTCATAATTGAAAACTTGCTCCAGTCATTAACCACATGTTTGACATTTTCTGAGCGCACCTATCGAATCGCTCTATATTGTGTTCCGTACATTAAATAAGAGAAAGCACGAAACAAACATGCACCGTCACCAACAATAGGACGACAGTACATTCTTCCAGTAACATTCAGATTTTCTTTGGCCATTTAAAAAAGGCAAACGGACAAAACCTATACTTAAAACATAACAAGACAAATGCCAGCTTAAATAAAATATAAATATATATAATATAATATAAAGCTGCAGCACGAGCACAGAACTTTATCGACTCGTATGTTTACAAATGTTCGTATACTATGGAGTCCGTTGAACGTTTTAATTTATCTATTTTACATTTATTTAATAATACAACATGTTCAAAAACATTTTAAATTAGCAATGCACATATTTATTTAAACATGCGGCAGTGGCTAGTTTCCATTTGTTGCTTAAAAACCTACTCCATACTATACAAAGTTTCGTGAAAACACGAATCGATAAAGTTCTATGCTCGCACTGCAGAGTCTATAACCAGAACTACTAAGCCGAAACAAAGCAAATGCAAAATATGCCAAGAAAAGAACAGCCAAAATCGTCAAATATAATAATTAAATTACTTATATTTTAAGAAGAAGCACAATATATAATTTTGATAGAACTCCACTTAGGTTAGTTGGGTTAATCACAAATTATATTATCTATCAAATGGCAACTTTATATTGAGGGTGGGTATGTATTTTTATCAAAAGACAGTCGCCTAAGGATTCCGTTTATTGTATTAAGCTCTGAAATAAATTTATAATAATCAACGAATGCAGAGCATTAAAAAACCGACTTCACGTCAAAACTTTGGCTGAGTTGAGAATGTCATCAATGTAAACATTCTCCGAAATCAAACATATTTTTTCAAATGTTTTTCCACTTTGGCGATGGGGTAAACCTATCTGCCTCAGACGCCAGTGGTTGCGGGTTCGATTCCCGCACGGAACAACAAAAAAAAATGTTCCGTGTCTGGGTGTTTATCTATTTATGTATTTACTAGCTGCTGCCCGCGACGTCGTCTGCGTGAACGCTATGCAGCACTAAACGCACCTACGATTATAACACTGCTAGCGTGATAATATGTAGCCTATACCTATGTTGACCCGACTTCTTAACTATCTTCATGCCAAATTTGAAGTAAATCCATGCAGTACTTTTTGAGTTTATCCCGGAAAGACAAACAGACAAAAATTCTAAAAACTATATTTTTTGTTTCTGTTTCGATTGTAGATCATACCCCAAGTATTCTTTTAAAAAAATATTCAATGTACAGTTTTGACTTTCCTACCATTTTATTATATGTATAGATATTTTAGGTACCCCCTAGTTCGCTACATGGTGCTTACTTTGGGGCCATATAGTTGGTGTGATTGTCTGGGGATTTTATTTTATTTTTATTTACTTTCAATGAAGTACCCAACCGATTTCGATAAAATTTATATGGGCCCAACTATGAACAATTTTCAAATCAATTCATAATTGTCTGAAATATCGTGTAACAAAAAAAAACAGACGAATTGTTTTTTTTTTTTTTTTTTATAAGTGACTAAACTCGCGTTTGACCTCAATCGCACCTGATGGTAAGTGACGATGAGGTCGAACATGAAAGCACACGGGTTTAGGAAGGAACTGGCTCTTTATACAATATTGCCGGAACACATTACCGCCGGAGCGGTAACATTTGGCGGCAGACTTTATATAAAGGGTGGTCGCTAGCCAGGCGGACCCAGAAGGGATCCTACCACCAAGCAATTCCACCAAGCAGAACCTCCTCTTTTTTGTTGGTTGAAAACATCAGCCATACTAATTAAGAAAAGCCAAAACTGAATTGTTAATTAATGCTACGACACTAAAATACCGACTACTTATGACCTGCATAACTAATACAATCATCATTGATATAGTTGCTTACAAAAAAAAAACAACAAATTCGGTGTAGACTGGCTTTAATTTAAGTAGAAATTAAACCTATAATAATTTATTAAGTAAGTACATTCATTACTATATACAAGCACCGTTAACATGATTTCACACTGCATTAATTTTCTAAAAATCCGTATAAACTTCGAAGTTTAAAAATGCAATAAGCTTTCATACAGAAATGTGTACTAGCCCTATTACAATAAATATCACAATTGGTAATACTGAAATGCAGAGATGTCTTTGTTCCCAGGCAATGAGAATGTTTTGTTGCGTCATGTGCCTTCCTTGTTTTCTGGCGGGTCTTGCTTGACGGCTGCGGCGTGCGACAGTAGGTCTTCGAGTAGAAGTTCGTTGTCGAGAATTTCATTGCTATCGTTCGGCTGGAACATTAATGAAATAATTATAAATAACAAGTCATCGTCGCGAAGTCAATATCATCATCACCATCACAACTCTTTGTAATGATCCCACTGCAGGGTATGAGTCTCTCCCCTGGGTGATGAGGAGGTTCAGGCCATAATCCATCAAGCTGGCCCAGTGCTGGTTGATGGATGTCAGAATTTTTGGGGTGCCGATACGGCTTCTGACAAACCCTAACGAATACTGTATACAATTATACAGCACCCGGGACCAACTGCTTAACGTGCCCTCCGAAGCACGGAAGTTGCCGTGAGAAATGAATCGCAGCGGTCACCCATCCAAGCACCGACCGCGCCGAACGTTGCTTAACCTGTGATATCGTATGATACACACAGTAACCACGGCGCCACGACGACTTCAGTAACAACGGCCATATCAAACAATAACCCTTGGCGCGGTCAGTAAAAAGACGAGTGACCGCCGATATATTTCTCACGGCGACTTTTCCCGAAGGGCACGATAACTGTATTTGTTAAAGCTTGTCAAAAGCCACATCGGCACCCTGATAATTCTAACATCCACCAACCAGCACTGGGCCAGCTTGGTGGATTATGGCCTATACCTCCTCGTAACCCAGGGGAGAGACTCATAGCTCATTACAGAGTTGTGATGTTGAAGTAAGTAGGATTACCGGAAATATAACAAATTATGTTAGACATTATGATAATCTGGCATGTCAAATATCTGCCGTAAAGTTGCGTGGTAGGGTCAATTTACAACAACCCTCTGGATAAACAGGTTATTAAAGGCGATTAATCCGAGTGAAGCCTGGTTGGTCATAGGACACCGTCAGGGTCCTCATGGAACCCCCTTCATATTAAATCTGCCGCCAAATATCACCGCTCCAGCGATTATTTATTACGGCATAGTTTTATAAAAATTCAGTACCTTCCCAACACTTGTGCGCACATTTTCGACTTCCTATTCACTTACCACCAGGTGAGATTGAAGTTCGCATATCGATATTTAGTTAAATAAATTGTTACGTCGTTGGCTAGATAAAATGACTTTTTCTGTAATTGGTCATATGCAATGGAAACTTCATTCACTATTGGCCGCAGCAGGCCGCCATGCCACCTTTACCTCATTGTCTTTAATTAATAACTTGTTACGTCCTCGTAGGCTAGATAAAATGACTTATTTCGTAAATGGTCAAATGTAACGTAGCAACCCATTACAGTCAAACAGTTCGTAAGCAATAGTTTACATGTCAAGATTTTGAATATAGAAAGTAGCGATGGGTCGTCGAAGCATTTACCGTGAACGTGAACTGAACCGTTCATCTTCGTTCATCGACTAGTCGAATGACCAGTTCAAATCGTGAACTGGTTCACAACTAAGTCCGTGTAGACTGTAAACGCTAGACAGTCTAGTTTGTTTGGACCAGTTTAGGTTTGCGAGACGGAACCATGTTTTTTAAACGTATATATTTGACACTAGATTTCCGCGAAATTCTCTTGTGCAGAAATCAGAATGCATGTTTTTCTTTTAGAAATTCAAGTTTTTGTTATTACAACTTTCTTTCTATAACTTAATTTTTTGAACTTTTTTAAAAACACGGTAACTCTAAATTAAAAGGCAATTTATAAAAAGTTGGTAATGAAATATGATTTTATTGATTATTTAAGACATATATATTAGATAATACATATAGCTATTTACTGCCGTTAATTCAGTAAATAAGACGTGATAAAATGACACGCGAAATAAAATAAAATTTAAAATACCTATCTATTGCAACGAGCGCGTCACCGTGCAGTGACCAGCCTATACCACTGAACTACTCGCACGCATCCGAATGTCAAACCATTGCCTTTAATTATAGAGTTGAAATTAGTTTGTATGAACTACAAACAAATGAACGTACGTACATTAAGTTTATGGTTCATACAAACTAATTTCTACTCTATGAACAAGAGTTATGGTTGACATTTGGATGCGATCAGTTCAGTGATTTAAACTGGTCCATCTAAAGTACGTGAACAGTCGAACCGTCTACGCAACGTCGACTGGTTGAATGAACCGGTCCGTTCATTCAACACCCATCGCTAATAGAAAGGCATTTTGGTAGTGAATTCTACTGTTCGCAGGCAAAACCAACAGTTTTCATGATATTGGAACCCGCCATTAGTCAGTCACCATTGAAAAATCAAATATCATTAGCAAATATATCACTTAACATAACCTACATCAACTTTACTTAACATTCTAAATAAGTACCTAACAACGCGTTTAGGGTAGAAAGTGTCCCGTAACTATCCTTCTAATTTGTGGTGTACCCATACCTGCTGAGCACTAATTGAGCGAGCGATGAGTTTCTGTAAGTATTTGTCCCGTCGGTGCTTCTCTCGCGAGTCGCGGAGACGATCAAAGTCTGCCGAGTCGGGGTCTTCTCCGTCTACTTCATCCACTGTGAACGAGGAAAGTTTATTCGTTGAAAACATTTGTAGAACTGAAAGCTTTACGCGACCACAGACAAACATCTAAATAGACACACAGTGTCACGATTTGTATTGAAACCAAGCGTGCCCTTTTTAACATCTTTTGTGATGTCACAGCTGATATTTATTGCTGGAAAATAGAAACCGATTCAAACACACCAATACCACCGATTGAAATCAATTATTAAGAACGAAATCGATATTGTGAAATCAATTTTCTAACAGACATACTACGCGGGGACTGAATCTAGCGACGACCAACCTTGACGCTTGGTCGGGGTTCGGACACGCGAAGTACATGCATTTGCATTGTCTCTGTAAATGTATGTCTGTGGACGCGACGGTGTCAATAGTGCAGTGATATAGACGTTACTGCAAAAATCGTGAGGATGCGGGATCGATTCCCGTACGGATCGGATTTTTTCCCGTGGGGGTGTTTATCTATTTGTTTATATTCTAGGTTCCCCCCCTAGTTCGCTATATGGTATCTCATAACACAAGCTATGCTTATTTTGAGGCCATGTAGTTGGTTTGTCTTGGGGGAATATACGAGTATTTATTTATTAGGGATATGTTTTTTTATCAAACTGAGATAACGACTATGTGTCCTCAAAGTAAGCTTGTGTTATTGAGACCACGCAACGGAATCGGGGGGTATCCTATTGGGGGTATACAGACCTGGGCCAGTTTCGAAAAGTTCGTTTCACAAACTGGCCTGGCTGGGACTCGAACCTACCAAAATTGACCGATCCACCACCGAGATTGTTATGTAATTGCTACGTTATCATGTAGATTTGATTAAAGAAGTTTTATCCATATAACTGATGAACCCTGGGCTGAAGATTCAGTTTACTTTAGACGATTAATAACCATAGTCCAAACCGGTCAGATTACGTGTTAAAAAATAGCGCAGCAACTGTTTTAAAGTATCGTGGCTTTTTCATTATAATTTAATAAATTTACGGCATTGTTACCATGATTTTCCATTTTGATTTCGCGCGTCCTATATCTCGTTGCTATTACAAGCATATTGTGGTCAGAATCCTGTAAACTCATTCATCATCATCATCCACAGCTAGTAGCCGTCCCTGGCCTCCCCCAAGGTTCTCCACGTCGCCCTCATCCAGCGTTTACCGGACTTTGACCAGGTCGTCGGTCCGTCTTGCGGGGGGCCTCCCATTACGTGGCCGCCACAACTTTTCTGCCCCAGCGGCCATCTGTTCTGCGAGCTATGTGCCCTGCCCATTGCCCTTTCAGCTTTGCAATTCTGGCTATGTCGGTGACTTTGGTTCGCCTGCGAATCTCCTCATTCCTGATTCGATCTCGCAGGGAAGCTCCGAGCATAGCCCTTTCCATTGCCCACTGAGCGACTTTAAGCTTGTGGATAAGGCCCATAGTTAGCGACCACGTCTCAGTGCCATACGTCATCACTGGCAACACACACTGGTCAAAAACCTTTGTGTTCAGACACTGTGGTATTTGGGACGAGAAGATTTTGCGGAGCTCCCCAAACGCTGCCAGCCGTTTATGCTTTTCCGCTGAAAAGCGTAAGCGAGAAGCGTACAAAGCCTGGGCAACCGCTCGCAGAAGCAAAGCCGTGGATTCGCATGAACACAAAAAGAGGTACAATGCTGCCGCCAAGTCCTGCAAAAAGGTGATCAAGAGAGCTCGTTTCGCCCACATAGGCTGTATCGGAGACAGAATAGCCTCATACCCCTCGGGAAGTAAAGCTTTCTGGTCCCTCGCCAAGTCGGTCGAAACGAACTTTTGTCGCCCGTCGCTGCCGCCTCTGCGGAAACCTGACGGTTCTCTGGCCCACACCGCTAAGGAAAAGGCGGATTTATTTGCCAGTATCTTTGCGGAAAATTCTCGTCTAGATAGCCAAGGTAAAATCCCACCCCAATTACCTCAGTTCGGTCCTACAATGGGTACCGTTCATATTCGCCAAAAGGAGGTTCTTAAGTGCTTGCTGCACCTAGACGAGAATAAGGCTAGCGGTCCAGACGGTATTCCTGCAGTGGTGTTGAAACGCTGCGCAGCTGAGTTGTCTCCCGTTTTGACGCGTCTCTATAGACTCTCTTTGGAATCTGGTAAAGTCCCCAAATCCTGGAAGCTGGCTAACGTACAACCAGTACCGAAGAAGGGAAGCCGTGCTGATCCTGTCAACTATCGACCAATTTCAATCACCTCCATACTTTGTAAAGTCATGGAACGTGTATTGAACAATCGACTCCTGGCATACCTTGAGACCAACGAGCTCCTAAGCGATAGCCAATATGGTTTCCGCAGTGGACGCTCGACCGGCGATCTTCTCGTGTATGCCACACACTTATGGAGTGAGGCCTTGGAGGGTTATGGTGAAGCAATAGCTGTATCCTTAGACATCTCCAAGGCCTTTGACAGGGTCTGGCATGATGGTCTCTTAAGCAAGCTTCCAGCATATGGCATACCGACCGGGCTCTGCGACTGGATATCTGATTTTCTGAGGGAACGGTCGATTCGAGTAGTCTTAGACGGCTACTCCTCTGACCTAATGGCAATTAATGCCGGGGTACCTCAGGGATCTGTTCTCTCTGCAACTTTATTCTTGCTGCACATTAATGACCTCCTAACACCAGGCATTATTGGATATGCTGATGACAGCACAGTTGTTGAGAGATATATATCCAATGCGCGAACGAGCGCCCATGAAATCCAGGTTTTGAGAGAGTCTATGATTGAGCGCGTTGATTCGACCTTGCGGAATGTGTCCGATTGGGGCGAATCTAACCTGGTCAAATTCAACGCCTCCAAAACACAAGCGTGTCTATTCTCCGCAAAAAAGAGCACCTTTACTCTTACGCCCACTTTCCAGAATGTATCTGTTCCCATCACTGATCAACTAGGGCTTTTGGGCGTCACTATAACGTCCAAATTAAACTTCGGACAACAAATTGAGTCTATGGCAAAAACGGCTTCCAAAAAATTGGGTATCATCTCGAAGGTCCGGCGGTACTTCAGCCCTGAACGGCTCCTCAACTTATACACAGCCCAAGTGAGGTCTTGCATGGAGTACTGTAGTCACCTTTGGGATGGTTCTGCCAAATACCAGCTCGAAGCGCTAGACTCTGTTGACCGAAGAGCCCGAAAACTCATAAATAACAACAACCTTACAAATAAAAAATTGCAGACGCTGGAGCATCGTCGTAAGGTTGCTTGTTTGACAGTATTTTATCGGCTACATTTTGGTGAGTGTGCGAGTGCTCTTTTTGACCAAATTGAACCCACCCCTTTTTACCACCGGACTACCAGACGCAGACAGAACTTCCATCCGTATATAGTGGATATACCAAGAAGTCGAACAAAACGCTTCGATAGTTCCTTTTTGGTACGGATTGCCAAGGTGTGGAACAATCTGCCTGCGTCTGTTTTTCCTGACCACTACAGTCCTGGAACTTTTAAGTGTCGAGTGAATAGGTTTCTCGTGGATGGACGTGTAACACCATAGTCTTCATGCGCACTTTCCATCAGGTGGCATGGAAGACAAACGTCCTATCCTTACAATATAAAAAAAAAAAAAAGCCGAGTTGGATTCGACGATTGGTCTGTTTCTCAAAGTTGTAGGTCCAACAGACCGGACCAACTAACAGGATTTTATGTCGTAGGTATAGAATCCTGTAAACTCATTGAATTATAATTTCTCTCACACATTAATTAACTATATGAAAGTAATTATTTCTTGACAGTTCTCATATGGTGTATTGTCCAATTTTACAGGGATCGGCAGACAGTGTCCCATCGTGTCCCATCGCCACTGCGGTCGTCAATTTATCGCGGGAAAAACGCATTAGCCTCAGTGGGCTCATAAAAATAATGAGAGGTTTTCAAAGTGACATTTAAAAATATAAAAAAAGGTTACTAATTATATTTCAAGATGGCGCCATATGCTTTTCTGACAAAAGACAAAAATAGTCAAATGTCTTGAATTCAAATTTAATTTCTTTAATTTTTTATAGAATTTTGACTTCAAGTTTTTTTTTGAGGGAAAATGATATGATTTTTTTTCATTTTAAACTCAATTGGAAAATTCCACATTGAGATGGAAATATTTGACTCACACAAGGTCTGGCTGCCGGCGGCACTGAGCGAGGGGCCGATGTCGCTGTCGAGCCGCGGCCGCATGCTGGGGAAGGACGGCTCGGCCAGCGAATTTGCGGCCGGGCTGCGGTCGCCCGCCGAGCTCAGCGTGCGAGCCCACGGGATCGGTGCTGATGAGGAGAGACGCGTTTCCTTACCTGGTGAGATATACAACTAATAAATAAACAAAATATAAATAAAATCCCCAAACAATCACACTACATGGCCTCGTAGTAAGCAAAGCTTGTATTATGAGATACCATGTAGCGAACTAGGGGAACCTTCAATACATATAAAGATAAACGCCCAGATCCGGTTTTTTTTTTATTGTTCCGTGCGGAAATCGAACCCGCAACCCGCGTCTCACGCAGATATGCTTACCCTATCGAAAAAGTGGTCGTCAATTAATTACACAACACATTTTTTTAAACATACATATCATTGAATTGTATTTATTTATTAATAAATTTTCAGCAAGACACTAAACAAGGAAAATATAGGATTATTCCCTTACTACAAAGTCCACCGCCCTTAACGATGAGAACATTCGGATACGGACTAGATTTTTAAGAAGATGCTTTTATTTTATAATAGAAATATTTTTAAATAAATGTTTGCAACAAATATTCAACAAAAACTTAATGCTTTTGCTATCATCGCGTAGGTGTATTTTACATGTTATCTTAAGTAAGCTCACCCAGAATACACGGTTAAAATACAATTATACAATATAATAAATGAACGTGTGGTCGTAATTTGTGAACGACAGTCATGGACGTACTTTGCAAAGTTAAACATTGGTTAGACTAACCAGGTTAAACAAAATAAATAAACTAAAATAATCAATAAAAAAGATTTATATGCAGATTTAAAGAAATTTAACGCGGCATATAAGGTTCCAAGCTAGACATAATAGGCAAAGTGAGAACCTAACAGGGAGAACCTTAGCTCGGATAAATGCACATTAATAAAGAAACTCCTGAAATAGGCAAGTGGCGCATAATAAATAATGACAACTAAAAAGCGGAGTTGTCACCATCCGTAAATGGAATTCATCAAGACCTAAGATATAGAAGTGCTTTACGACATTAGGCAATCTATCACGCTTAATTAAGTTTATTTTATTCTACGCCAATCGCAAATACATTTTGATGACATTTTTTATTAGTTCGGCTTTATTTCTTACCAAAATAAAGTTCAAGAATAGATATTAATTAAAAGATTGTTAGTATAAAGACCGCTTTTTAACATGTTTTTCACATTTAATTAATGAGTTTTGTAAGATTATGTACTTAGTTGGTTTTAGGAGTTAAGAATTTGAGAACACATTTTTTAATAATGTTTTTTTTTTTAATTTTTTTTTAAGTTTTTTGCATTTAAAATGCTCAATTATTTTTAGCCGCTAAAGCTTATACAATTACCGTCTTTGCTGCAAAGCTTATACCATTAGATGGAGCTACGTTAGCAATATAACGTAAAAACAAAAATGTGGTAAGTAATTTCGAGGCGTAGCTCAGTTGGAAGAGCACTCGTCCGGCAAACGAGAGGTCCCAGGTTCGAATCCTGGTCGGGTAATTTTTATTTATCACATTTTTCATTTATTTAACACATTTTTTATTTTGTTAACCTTCGAAGCGGTCTTAGTGTAAGTACCCCTTACAGAGATTCGTTAGTCTATTCTTATAGTAATTCCTTCTCATTCATAAGAGCTCCTGGTATGTATTATGTTTTACCAGTCACGCAATCTAATCTATTAGTCCGTTTCATTATCTTAAGAACAGCAATTTATTAGTCTTTATCACGTCACCAGAATATGCATGCATAATGCAGTTTTCTAATTAGACATATTTACACATTGTTTGTATACGTTATCTGTATGTTTGATACGCTGTAAATTTTGATGCCTTTTTGTAACTGTCAAATTAGATTTTCAGGTATTGCAGTCGGTAATGGATTTTCACGAAATAAATAAATAAATGAATCTACTTATGCTTTAAATTTATTGCTAAACCTTTCTAACATAAGTACTAATATTAACATAAGCCTTATAAAGTCGCTCAGCGGGCAATGAAAAGAGCTATGCTCGGAGTTTTCCTGCGGGATCGAATTAGAAATGAGGAGATTCACAGGCGAACCAAAGTCACCGACATAGCCAGAAGGATTGCAAAGCTGAAATGGCTATAGGAAGGGTACATAGCTCGCAGAACAGATGGCCGTTGGGGCAGAAAAGTTCTCGAGTGGCGGCCGTGTACTGAGAGACACAGCGTAGGCAGGCCTCCCGCAAGATGGTCCTCCCGAGCGACGACCTGGTCAAAGTCACCGGTAGACTCTGGATGAGGTTGGCGCGGGACCGAGCGACGTAGAAAACTTTGGGGGAGGCCTATGTCACGCAGTGGACGTCTCCTGGCTGAATGATTAACAGATAAATACAGGTTTATGAACTTACACTTTACGCTAGTGTAAGTTTCAAACAACGCATTCATCGAAATCTTTGTAAATTCTGTAAAAGGCTCTGCATTGGAACGTTTTGATAATTCCTATCTTAAAATAACTTCAATACAAATACTTCTGAGATTGTAAAAATGAGAACGCTAACTTATTTCGAACCTAGAAATAAATTGTTTGAACAAATAATCAAACATTATTCTCTTCTGTATTTTACGTAAGTATTTACATTTCATTTTCTTCTTTTTAAGTCGTGTATAAATGTCTCTACAAAGATCATGTGTGAATTACTTATATTTGAACTATTGAAGTATTTAATTAAAAAAAGATAAACAAGAATATACATTGAGTTATTATATAAAAATATATATTCGCCGTTTGTATACACGAACGTAACACGGAAACAGAAATAGCTTAGTATAAAAAAAAACTTATTGCTTTGACTTATTATATTATTGAGTATAATTTAAATAAATTGCTCAAAAAGGCTCATAGAATTCAAAAATCAGGTATTTGTTCAATTAGCAGAATGATCATCGGTGTTATTACAATTCTACGAAACGTCATCGAAAAAAATGGCGTCGGTAATGAAGTGAGCTCAGGATTTAACCAAGCTGCTCACATCAAGTGCTATGATGATTAGATCACTATCCTATTTGAGAGGTCTGCCCACTGATCGTTTTTCTGCAGTCTTCCATAATGCTACCTTGTAATACCTAATATTAACATCATTGAATATTTTTTTTAATAAATAGAAGATTTGTTAACGTTGGACCAACCCTGCTCTCAGAAAACACAGTAATGGAACAGCTTTGTAATGAAAACTTCAAAACCATTAAAAAAGATCTAAAGTTAAATAAGGTTTACCTTTTAATACCTACAAAATGTTATTAAAAAGCTAAAAAGTCGATTAAAGTATCTTAATAGTCATTAGTCATTAAAATCGCAGAGATAGACTCCATATTCTAATTGTTTCATCTCACATGCATTTCGTTTTATGTCAACATTATAGCTACAAGTTGAATAGAGATATAAAGTAAAGTAATGAAGAGACGCTGCCTTCACGTGCCAATCTTACAAGAATTTACAGATACCTAGGTGCACTACAAATAGGTTATTTCAAGAAATACAGATAACTTTTTATAGAATCTATTTACCTTTACATTAAATAGGAACTTACTTAAATAACGATCGTGTGAATGATATTTCGATTTGTTTATTTCAATTTAAATTACATTGCTGGAATCTTTATAATAATAATAATAAAATCCCCAAACAATCACACCAACTACATGGCCCCAAAGTGAGGATAGCTTGTGTTATGGGATACCATGTAGCGAACTAGGGAGGAACCTAGAATATAAATACATAAGTAGATAAACACCCAGACAGAGAACTTTTTATTTTTCTTGTTCCGTGCGGGTCTCGAACCCGCAGCCACTGGCGTCTCTGGCAGACAGGTATACCCCATCGCCAAAGTGGTCGTCCAGTGGCCTTTATTTATCTTTATCTTTTTTATTGGCTAAGATTGTTTCCGAAGTAGCTGGCCATCTCATCATAACTTTATTTATTAAGGTAGTAAGAGGAAGAGAAATTGCTACTAAAACTAAACGAATAGCCCAACACTGCTAGATAAGCGTGTCGTAAAAAGGCGACTATTCCGTGCAAACCCCGCTTAGGTAGAGTCTTTCAGGGTTCGACTTACTAGAGAGAGACCATCCTTCATATTATGAAAGCTGCAGCAAAATAAACGCTCAGCCAGTACCGGAAACGTTTAAAAGAAAAGACAGTTTCTTAAACCCGTGTGAATCCGTGTGTTAAACCTCTTCGATCCCCTCTTCACTTACCATCAGGTGAAATTGCGGTCAAACGCAGATCTAGTCAATGTAAAAAATAGATTTCTTAGCAATATTGGCCGAGATCCTGTTCCACACACTCGTTCTAGTTAAAGCTGATGTCATAGGGTGTTACCACACCGATAGATCGACCGTGGATTGATAATAGAATGGATTAGACGACGTCAATCGATAGTTTTTACAAGGCCAAAAAACGATTGGTCTGGTAAAACCCTTATGGAGATGACTGCTCTAATTCTACTAAATACAACCAAAAACTACCTCGACGGACACACAGATATCTAATGAATAAAGTAGACAATGTTTAAGGAGTTTTATACTCTCGTTCGCGTCGCAAGTCAAAAATGATCTAGTATTTTGCGTTCCTTTTAGATCATACTTATAGTGTCCCACTTCCTATTTAATTTTTAATTGCTAGAGTCGTACCATGATAAAAACCAATTTGTTGAGCATATAACATTCCGCTGCAGGAACAATCGAGTATTACACTCAAATAAGGGAAATCAATAAGGCCTAAGGGTGGACTATAAGAGTTTACTTTCATTAGTTGGCACTTTCAATTTTACTGTTACTATCGTCATTCAAGACGATGAAAAAATGCGTTCAAGATGATCTGATCCTCTATCATACTGTGATTTTATGTATGAATCGTCTCAGAACGAAAGTAATGTTTTAAGAATATATAAGATAGCTTTCAACCGACTTCCAAAAAAGGAGGAGGTTCTCAATTCCTCTGTATGTTTTTTTTTTTCTTTTTTTTGTGTCTTTGTTACACGTTATTTCAAACAATCAGGAATCGATTTTGAAAATGCTTGTTTCATATGATAGAGGATACTTCATAGTTGTTCCTATATAAAATTCATCAAAGTCGGTTGAGAAATTTCAAAGTTTTGAAACAATATGTATGATTTCGGAGAATGTTTACGTGGATGACATTATGAGTCGGCCAAAGTTTAGACGTGAAGTCGGTTTTTTTAATGCTCTGCATTCGTTGATTATATGTTATAAATATGAAAGTATGGATGCATCGGAATCACATCGAAACAACTAGAAGAATTTGAATACAATTTCTAATGAGTGCAGCTTTCTAGCAAGCGGTACCTGTATCTAATTGCAGAAAAGATATTGCTTCGAGTGATAATACAGTCCGTCCCGATTCTCCAAACTTACATTTTTATGTATTCTAGATCTTATGAATACGCACATTCATGTGCTTACTTTAATCATGCAGATTTTTTGAACTAGGAAGCTTTTCTTTGTAAGTTTTAATTCACTAACGCTAAACATTTTTTAAATTAAAAATACGCTAAACATTTTTTCACTTACTCGGAAGAGTTCCGTTCCGAACTGGCACATTTACCGGTTCAGTGGGTGTAGGCGGTCCCTGTGCGAACAAACTCATTGCAGTCGGTCTGGAAGCAATAATAACATACGATTAGATATAATTTTACCGGTGGCAGTCAGTTTACCTTGCATGTCGACTTCGTATAACCTTGGACTGCTATTTGTAGTCTTTAAATATTAAATATGGAACAGTATTTTCGCTGTTCTTTATAATAAGTAAAAACCCTAATTGACACACCAACTAGGGTCCTAAAGTAAGCTTTTTTTACATACATACACTTTACGCCTGTATGCCTTATGGGAAAGGCAGAACACCAGAGGTTATTAGACCATCTGATGTCACGTTTAACTTTTGAGGTATTATAATGATGGAAGAGACTACTGCAGTGACAGGAGGTCAGCCTATCGCCCACAAAAACGTCAATAAAACCTCTGTCCCATAACTGACTTTTACAGTATGCGAGGGAAGAGAAGCAGCTGGTACATTCTATGTTTTTCTTTCGCTCCCAGCTTGTATTATGGAGATCACACAACGAAACACAAACAAGAGCCTGCAGTGCGACCACAGAACTCACTCAAATTAGTAAACTTGTATAGTATGGAGTCGGTTACAAGTTTTTGAGTTACTATGCAACATTGTGATTTATTTATTTGTGATTTATTAAACAAATAGTGGTTCTCGCGGTTTTACCCGCGCAATTACGAATCTCGTGGGAATATCGGGATAAAAAGTAGCCTATGTGCTATTCCGGACTCTACAAAGTCAAAGTCAAAAGAATCTTTATTTCGTAAGTATTTAAATACATTTGAAATAAGTCAAACAATTTACAAATTGAACTGAATCTACCACCACTTTGGAATGTCGATCTGTTGAGAAGAAGTGGCAAGAAACTCAACAGCAATCATCATTTAAAAATACACAATAACAATTAACAACCAGGGAATCCCATCTTCTTGCATCCGGATATCTTAAAGTAAAACTTTTTATATAACACTTATCCTTAAATCTATCGAAGGGTTAATCTTAAATATTTTGGATTTTTTTTATAAAAGCGCACACATTGACCCATAAACGAGTTGGTGATCTTCTGGAGTCTACTATTATATTTATACATTAGGCAATCAAGTACTAGACGGAAACGATAATAAATAGATTAAGCGATAGAGGTGAGAGAGAATACAGTGTGGATGGAGATGAGGATAGTCGTGGACAGAGACGGGATACAAACACGGACGTGGACATGGAGATGGGGAAGTCAGAGTCAAATTCAAAAAAGTAACATAGTCATAAAGTCTTCAGCAAAACGACCTAGCACCGCTAGCAGCACCCGTTCACGAGTATAACACAAGCACCAGCCATCACTCTCCTCAACCATATTTTAGGGAAGAGGGTGACCAACACCCGACGCTACCGCTAGCCATGCCGCCTGAGGGAGCATGGCGTTTTTGCTGTTGTATGGATAAGGAGATGGAGATGACGTTGGATAAGAAGGAGATGGTGTTGGAGATTAAGAACTTTAGAAAAACAATTTACAACCGAGGACTTTTATCGTCCATATATTCAGATATTGTATAAAAGCCTTTACTACACAATTTTTGTATAATAGTTTCTTTAAATTTATCAAGCGGTAAGTCTTGAATATTTTTGGGAACCTTATTATAAAAACGTATGCATTGACCCATAAATGAGTTAGTGACTTTATGAAGTCTACTATCATAGCACTATCATCACATTTTCTATGGAACATGTTTAAGTTCTTTTTTACGAACATAAGATTTTCAAATATATATTGTGAGGCAAACGTAAGAATATTTATTTCTTTAAACTTATTTCTAAGTATCGCTCTGGAATTAAGTTTGTAGATTTTAGACACTATCACTATGCCAAATTTCATCCAAATTCGTTGAGCCGTTCTGCCGTGATTGAGGAACAAACATCCATACATCTAAACTTTCACATTTATAATATTAGTAAGATTAGTAAGATACAACATGTTCAAAAACACTCAAAATTAATAAAGCACATATTTATTTACACCTTATCGTTGGGCAGTGGGTAAATTTCAATTGTTGCTTATAAAACGACTCCATAGGTACTAGACGAACATCTGCAGACATACGATTCGACAAAGTTTTGTGATCGCACCGCAGTTTAGAAAAGTTCGTTTCCTTAAGTGACAGGGTGGGACTCGATCAGCAGAGGAACAATAGCGTCGAGTTCATCGGTGGATCAGCGACGAGTGACATAATTGGTATTCACTTATAGCATAACACGACATCAGCGCTCGTCGCTGTTATGGACTGTTTTTCGTCGAACTGTTTAACAATTTTCTTTAGGTTTTGTTATTCTGCTAAATGTGACATCTGTAAGCTCGAAGGCGAAATCTTTGAAAATTCGACGACGTGCGCGTCGTTGAGCACAGCGCTGTTATTTTAGTTACACGAATAGGACCGCTGACGCCACCGTCAAACCGCGTTGCATAATGAATCCTTTAACTTTCGGCTAGTACATAATTATTATTCATTTTTATTATATTTTTTTCTCTTCATGTATGATCTCAGGCTATCACGTCCTCAAATTTCAAAAGTGACCCACCAGTCACCCTGTATTTAGACTGAGTGACCCCTGCTTAGTGGTGTTTCGCCTACTGTGGGATTCGCGTGGTTAGCGACCACCCTGTATTTAAATTGCCGCCAAATAATATCGATCAATATGTTTTGTGGTGACGGTTTTTGAAGAGTGAATGTCATCCTTATTTTTATTTAACCCGTTTATTTTACCTTTGACCTAAGCATTACTTAGCTTCAGATGGAATCGAGATCCACCTAAAGGTGTTACCACACCAATAATGGTGGTCACACCCTAACGTGGAAATAGCGATTCATGAGGAAAGTATAGGTAAGTGGTACAATCATGTATAAGATAATGTTATATAAATGTGACATCTGCTATATATATAATTTAGTATATTCGTAAATCAGTAAATTTGCTGAAATATGACTATGATTATTATTGTTATACGTATCGGGTAAAATCATTCGGATGGGAGCTCCATCCTGTTACCCTTTTTGAACTAGATTTTATCCCTGCTGAAATTCTGACGTGCGAATTTCGCATATAGTTACAGTGTAGGAATGAAAAATGCATGCAACCTAATCCGCTTAAATAAGTGTTTTATTAAATAGAACAATTTCTTATCTCTCACCTAACATCCGGCCTTCGACCCATACTGGTGATAGTGGTCTGTTCATCCACCTCTTCGATGACTTCATTGGCTATCTTCATGCTGCCGGCGGTCACTGGTTTGTTCAACGCTGGGTTACTGGACGATATCACTCTAGTACCTGAGGAAGAAGAATAAAATATATTACATTTAATTTTGTCTGTGGTTTGCATGATGAGATGAAATATTTTTTTACAACTTGATTGTATCGTGTATATTTTATATTTTAATTTCAGATCCCATGGTCTTTTCTTTAATTATTTTTAACGTTTTCATGATGTATGTAACACTAGAATCATATTTATAATCAGATCTAGTGCTAATACTTGTTTGTAAATAATTTAAGTAAAAACAGTTTATTTTAATTTGATATTCAATTATCTATAACTTAATAGTACCTATTTAAATGTAAAACGGAGTCTGTGGCATATAGCTGAACCGCAAGTAGTGCGTTTTCGTAGTTACGTGTCAAATGTTTATCTGTTTTTTCGGTATGTATTTTATTCGGTATGTGGTTCCCAAAGTTTTTATCAAGAGTTTTGCTTAGCTTTCGTCATGGCAGCAGCGGCAGTGCAATGTGAAAAGTCTAAAGGAACTTTCTATGACATCTTCAAGAAGTAGTAGTAGACAACACCAAGACATTGGTGGATAATTGGCGACCATTATCTTCATGAGCCGAGAGACACACACTTCTCGACGGAGGCCTCCCCCAGGATTCGTCATGTCTTCCGGACCCGCGCCGCCCTCATACACCATTTGACGTTTGTAAAGTGTATAAAAATACCTACTACGAATAAAAAAGTTTTCATTTTCATCCTTTTGAATTTTACAGCAACAAATATTAAAAATTAATTCCAATATACATTTAAATCTTCCGATATTGTACTGAATATAGGATATTTTTGAGACTTTACAGCGAGGCTATACTCAACGCTTACCTTAAAAAGCTTTCATTATACGGAGCAATAAGGCAAAATTAAGTCGAAAAGTACGTTTAGTGAAATATGACGTAAGATAAAAAATATGCAATTTTATAACAACTAACAAAAAACTTTTTCTTTTTTCAAAAACTTGTTTGTTGGTCAATCATTGCGGTTACAAAATCAACTCAAACGATGACATAAAACTATAAGGCTAAACGGTTGCAGTGTGTCATCACGCCAAGGTCATATCGACATGTGTTTTTCCTTAAAATATTGGCATATGGAACAGTTTGTTGGTATACCTGAACGAAATAATGTTAATGAGTTTTATCTATGAGTCTGTATCTCGGCTAAAGTTTAACACATTTGGGGCTCTAAAGACACCTAAACGTCGTGGTAAAATGAACGATGTAATTATACGCGATACGATCAGTTTATTAGGTTTAAAATGAATTTATTAGGTATAATGAATTTTATTATATATAAAATGAATTTATTCGTGAAAACTTAATGCTATGTGTAAAAAAGTGAAAGTCAGCACTAAGAGAGAAACGTACCATCTTAACTTGATAAAAAATAAATATGAAGCCTAACTTCCCGATTTTGCTTCCAAAACAAAAACAATATAAATATCATATAAATAATATGAGCAATGACACCCAATCATTATGTATAAAAATGTATCTTTGCAAGTAAAGTTTGAATAAGTCCACTAATGATCAAGCCGGTAACTATTAACATTATTTCAAAACTGTAACACGCGAGAAAATGTACATACACAGAGCTAGTTCAATAAAACTAACAGCTACAGGTTAAAACGAGTTTTATTGTAATCTTCAAAATTCAAAGACCTTGAAAATATAAACGACATACTATTATTTGACCATTCCTATGTTTTTTGCCACTGACATAAAATGGTTCTGTCAGCAGCCGAGTTAATACAGACTACATTTTCCGATAATAATAAAAAAGTCACAAGTCGTGTAAGATACCTACAGGCAAAATTAAGCATATGTTTTATAAATATCATTGACATTGCATTTTTTATTCAGCATAGTAGGTATGAAGAACCATTATTTTATGTAAATTTGGTTCTTTTGTATAATATCCTATGAAGTTATTACATTTGATTTTTTACATAATCGTCGTCGCTAAAAAATATATGAAAATTTATACATTAAAGTAACAGCTTCATTATTCCAAACTTTATCTTTACCCGTTCGCAATACGTGCTCAATTTATTAAATAATACTGAACAACTAAAACGGATATCGTAAAGTCTAGATGAAAAAAGACAAATGACGAGCGAAGTGGGCGTAGATCTTGATTGTAATCACTTCCCTATTCAGCATACATGCATTTTAAATTAACGATTGCTAATAAAAACTTAGAATAACTTAACTGGATTTCTTGCTACTATTTATAGAGGTATTCTAAACATCTTCACTAATTTAATAAAGTTATAAGTTTGTTTGATTAGCGCGTTAACCTTGGAAACTACGAGTTGGAATCGCAAAAATGTTTTTGAATTTTTTTTATAAAATGCAAAAATTTTTTTGCGTTTTTTTTTATAAAATAAGGGTGGGACGTTTGTCTTGCATGACAACTGATAGAATATTTTGTTAGCCTATTTCTTTAGGATGGTTCTATTTTACTTTAAATTTCTATGGGATCAAGAGCTACGCAGACAAAAAGGGCTAAGTTGTTAGCTATTATTACATTGTGTGTCATCGTTTTTAATGTTTCAATTTACGGTATTATATTTAAGGTTCTATTAATACGCAATTTTGTGACTTTATAAGTTTGCTATTAAATACCTACTGCAAGAATTTGAATAAAGTTTTATTCTCAAGTAGAACGTTCACTGAATTTTCTTAAACCACGCTTTTACAGAACTCTCCCAGTTTAACGACTTTTTACGCTTGACGTTTGACGCTTTAAGGCTGCAAACTGGACGGCAGCGACAGAGAGAGCGACAGCGGCGCGGGCAACGACGGGCTCTTCTCGACAGCAGCGGGCGCTTGAGCGATTTGTCGCGGAAATCGCTACCTGCGCCGATGTCGCTGTCTCTGCCGTCCAGTTTTCAGCCTTACGTTTGTTATTAAAGTTGGAATATTAAAATCAAGTTGAAGTTTAAGTTAAGTTCGTTATGTAGTTAGACCTTGACATTATAACCTAGTACGCGGTAAGTCAAGATCACTATAGAAAAGTTTATCAAAATATGATAATGATGATCACCGTGTATCGTTAAGAGAATATCAAACAGACAGCCGCCCGGCTAGTAACGAGTCCATGTGGAGTGGGAACTTATGGTGCGCATACATTGCTGTAATGGAACTAGTAATGTAACATTCTACGCACTACACGTCCAAAAACGCAACTAGCGCAATCTGTACGCACCATTAAGCTATAAATAGAATTAAGTAACATTTGCTTTATTGTTCATTGATTTATTTTAGTTTTGTTTATTTTAACACACGTTAAAATATTCTATGGAGACTCAGGTAAGCGCTTAATATGCCAGTTTAGTTTTTTTGACACAACACTGCAGTGCTAGCACGGATCTTTTGTCGATCGTAAGTTTACGAATGCTCGTATAGTATGGAGACGGTTTTGCAAGCAATAATTGAAATCTATCCATTGCCGCACGGTCAGCTTAAATAAATGTGTTCCTTGTTAATTTTGAATGTTTGTTAACAGGTTCTACTCTTAAATAACTGTAAAATAAAAAATTACATTGTTACTAAAAACTTGTAACCGACTCCATACTATACGAGCATTCGTAAACTTACGATCGACAAAAGATCCGTGCTAGCACTGCTGTCTAGCCTTAAAGTAAGTACAGTCTGCAACAGAATTATGTATACCACCCAGTCTTCCGCACACATACAATATGCATGCGAATTGTATGGGTGCGTGAGTCTGGGTGGTATACATAATTCTGTTGCAGACTGTACATAGCTTGTTGTTAGGTACCTACTGTACAACGGATACACATACATATAATTTTTCATCATAACAACACCCCCAGATAAATGCAAACTAACATGGTCATGCACACAACAATTTGTACAATGCAGAGATCGAACCCGCGATCACTGTTATCTGAAGCCGATCGTGTTACTCTATCTCCACAGCTGTGTTTGCGTTTCGGGAAATCACATCATTAGGTATAGATAGTGCCTTTGCAGTTCTATCTTGCGACCATCGTTGTGTCGTTACGATAAAATATGCCGACTTTTATAATCATTATCATTATTTGCAAATAGTTTGACTATTTCAAGTGTATTTAAACATCTATGAAATCAAGATTTTTTTTTTGAGTTTGACTGTCAAAAAATTTAAAGATTTGTTAAGTATTTTAGATATACTTAAGACATATTTAATCGGATTTTTAAATTCTAATGGAAATGATAACACGAAGTAATATCCTTCTAAGACGTATTTTATTTAATATGTCTATAACCTTACACACGTTGCAGTTTCATAGACCGGTATAATGAATAGTAAAATAAAATTGAACGACAGAATATAAACACTTATTGTATGTTTTGGGTAGATCGGCATGGATTTCGCTTGCAACCAATATCTACACGGTTAAACCATAACCATGAAACAAACGCGAATGTCGATAAAATGGCAAGGCAACATTTTATTGAAGACCTTGTTAGCTCTGCACATCCAGTACTAATGAGATAACCAAACTTAACCCAAAAGAATACCGCTGTATAAAAATTATGATAGCAAAATTATTATTCGTTCAAATACCATCAGATAAAGAGTTAGAAACAGTAATTAAATTTTTAACAAATATTATTTCCTATAATAAAGAAATGGCTATTATTTGCACACAGCGCCACCGAACTCTACAACTAAGCAAAACTCGTGATGTTGGAACCAAATACCTAACGCATAGAATATTGAAACATATATTGCATAACAAAGAAACACACGCAAGTATACCAAATATTGTCAAACAGCGGGACCAAACCCGCAATCCCTCGCATATAAGACATCTGTTCACTACTTGGTTTGGAAAGCCGTCAACAAATTCAAGCGATACTACAGTGACTATCGGAAAATGTTTGGCTGCATGTATGCCAATGAAGCTACTTTCTGGTCATATCCCAGTAAATAATTATTGGAAAAACAACATAGCAATTGCACCTATACACATTATGGTATAACAGGAGATATTAAATTTTTAGTAGAGTTCAATATGAAACATGGCTCGAGCTTGAATATTTCCTTTGGCTACGGAATATAAAATAAGTGTCTCCTGTTCAAAACTAGAAAATACCTTGAGGCTGGCAAAGACATCCAGATGGAAATCTCAAAGAAAAATAGCTATAAAAAAGCAGTGGCAAAGCTACTTAGATCTAAATTACAAAACAAAAGACTTACTTCCATCTGTCTGCGTTACAACAGTCCCCGGATTTTGCCTCGTATCTTCCTTCGAGAACAGCCTCTTTAGCATAGAAGTTACCGAGTTGACCCTCGATATCGGAGTCGCAAGCGATGCCATCGAATTCGTAGACCCCATGGAGTTGCGGTCAATATTCTTCCCGCGCTTACTGCTGCGATTCACCGTGAAGTGTATACCGGACGCCGCGTCATCGTTCATTTGAAGTTGCTGTTTCAAAATAGGTAAACGTCATTCCATTTTTGAAATTACTTTTTTTTGTGCAAGGCGTCTTGTATCTTTTTATTAGATATTTAGATGTAGGTTGTGTACCTACTTATTAGTTTTAAGACGGGTACAATAAGCTTGATCATAAGAAGAGGAAACTTCTAGATAAATTAAATTATTATATAAACATTTATGTTAACACTAAACATAAAATTAATGAACACATAGTAAGTAGACCTAGAATAGGTTCTTTCTAGCTACCTGTTAATGCAAACACTTAAAGCTTTCATTAGAGCTGTTATAGGTATTAAGGTTAGTAAAGTTAGACAAACAATAATTTATGTTAAGGCAAACGGCACTCAAGTAAGTAACATTAGTTATTAATAACATCTAACATTAATAAGTTAAAGGAAAATAGTAGTTTGAGGACATAACTGATTAATTATCAAAGTTATCATGTACAGTATAAGCAGTTAAACTATGATTAGTTTTTATCTATGTAATCAAAAACTAAATTATTAACTATATGTTAGGTTATTTCCTAAATAGGGTTGCCAACTACAACTTTTTATTAGTTGTATATGATAACGTTTAATTAATCTTTCTAATGAATAATAAATATAAATAAACGTTAATTTTACATCGCTCATATAAAGATATGTAAGTTGATAAGATATGCCTACATAATTTTATTATGACGCAGATACCTACATTCTTGATCATATTAGAAGAAGAAAAAATCGAAAATCATTGTTTCGGAAATATAATTAAAAAATTCACTTACGTTCTATTAAGTTCAAAAGGAAAATCATTAATTCTATTGCAAAGTGTATTAATCGTAAAGGAAAGAAAAACCTTCATTTATTACACTTAAATTGTACAGTCAAAGTGTATTTTTCTCAGAAAAGGATCTAATGATTTCGCTGCTGAATTGTTATCGTACATATCACAATTTGAAATGACTTTATGTGTGACAGTAAATTACGACAAGAAACACTATAGCTCCACAGGAGATAATAAACTGTCACGTCATTAAGTACTCATAAACTACGTAAAGTAGGTAAAGCCTCAAATATTTAATGTATAACTTCGTACTACAAGTCGTACCATTTATAAACTCCAATTATATATAAAAGTTGAAAGTAAAGAAGATTTTAAAACTCAAAACAAAAACATAGAAACATCAAAAGGAAACCTCGGCAACCCTATACACGGCTACACTGCAAAGCTCCTCATCCACATTGAGCGTGCAGCATGCTTTATAAAAGATCGGATCTAACCTCTGCTGGGGCGAACTTGTAACTCACGGTGTTTGATGGAACCATATCTTCAATCTTGACAGCTGATGGCGCCACGGTGACCATGCTTCGTTGTCTGGGTGGAACCGCGACTCGGGCCGTGGAAGGTTCTGGATGTTCCTCCCGATTGTTCTCTGTGGCTATCGTGTATGGCAGTTCTGATGGGAACACTTCATCCCAGTATTGATCCCGAATCAGCTCGGGATGCTCGTGGTGCATTTCGTCCACGATCATGTATGAAACCTACGAGGAAAAATTGTTTATGTGACAATTGTACGCTTATTGGTATAAAGGCTTATACGGGAAATAAGCCGTATAAAAAATGCAGCAGTTTTTATGTCGTGTCATTTTATAGTTCACATGTTATTATATTTTATAGTTCACATGTTATTATATTCTATTTTCATTTGTCACCCCATTTAATACTATAATACCGTATAATCAAGTTTAATAATTTTCCTTATCTTTTACTTCCGTATTACACAGAAAAATCTATACTTATAAATTCTTTGTTTTATACAGAATATCTGAAAATATATGACATCTTGAACCTTGATAACAATGGACGAATTTAAAGACATTTAGCATTTAATATAAAGTTTAACGCGGACCAATTAAATCATCGCCGAACCGATATTCAGTATAAAGGGTGGTCGGTCGGTAGCTAGCTACTGAAGGTGAGACCCGTACAACAGGGGTGAGGCCCCCAGGATTCTCTCACTCTAGTTTCGCAGTGATAGACAAGAAATTGGATATTCGTTTTTTTAGTCTGCTGATTTTTGTTATACCTAACTTATTTCTAATCGGGCAGTGGACTTGCAACAAACGTCACATGATGTCACACGATAAGCCCTGAAGACGCAGGTTTGTATCATGAGGCTGTGGAAATATATACAGGGTGAAACATAAGTCGTGAACAGAAATATGTATTACTTACTGTTTAACTTTGTTAACATGTGGACGTGACCAAAGGCAAAAATATGCAAAAGTTGTTTGATAATTCGTTAACAAAAAAAATATTTCAAATTTACTTACCCTCATGGTTACCCTACTTGCTACATTGAAGTTTCATAGTCATTTTATACCATTTGTACTAAGATTAATCCTTAGGTTACTAAGATTCCCTTAATGCCACCTTAAGGTGACGATAGGGTTGTATTATGGTATTCATAATTATTGTCATTAAAGTTTAATTGTTTGCTTCTAAATTTAATGCAATGAATTTACCTTAAAATACTGCTATAGAAACCAACAATTCTGATGAAATACGACTGATGTTTCACCCTGTATATACCTACAAACGTCACGTCACGGCGGAAGATCATAAAGAACGGTATTCGATTAATTTTAATTACTCATTAATGAACGACTATCATCGTATCAAACAAAGACAGTTTTATGCTTTTTCAGAAGTAAACATATTTTTAGTGAAAGGCTCAAAACGTTTGAGCAGTGCGTCTGGTCATGGATTAGAATGCGCATCTATGCGGGTCTATTCAACCGACTTCTTTCTAAATAGTAACTTTCATTACTATGATATAACTGAACTGATACACAATTATAACGCATGAAAACCCCATGGCGTGGAGTGTTCATTATATTTTAGTATGTCTTTTTCTCGACTTTTAATCAACTTGTTTAATAGTGTATCTAACATTGATAGAAGACAATAAATCTAAAATACACTGTATCTAGGTAAACAATAGGAATGAACTAATGAAACCTAGCGTGCACATCTTAATTAAACATCTGCAGTAGTACTCATCATAGGACCTTATCACTTAAGAGAATATCATCATGAAAGATAAGAAACGCAAACTGACAGATTGAGCGATAATATATTTTACCTTGATGATAATTAATACATTACATACTGATAGAAACCAGTTGAGACTGAAAGCTGATAATTTTGAACAATTATAATTTTAGCTATGGTAGCAAAAACACTTCAAATAAGCCGTTTTCTTTCAAAAATTAAATAAAAAAAGTTTAATTCTTTCATAAAAAACTTGACGGCTGATGTATAGTAATTTGATAACTTCCAAACATAATAATTGACATTTGATACTATCATCTTACGAAATGACAACGAACCGCAAAACCTATAAAAACTGGTCAGAAAAACAAAAATATCAAAAGATACGGTATACCTTGACGGCTTCTATGTTTTATTGGTCAAGCGTGCGCATGCGCTTGAAGAGGCTCTGGGTAAAAGACCCTAACTAATCCGGCTATGATTAAAAGAATCATAGCCGGATTAGTTAATTATGGAACTAACTTTTCTAAAATGTTTTGGTTCTAAGGCTGCAAACTGGACGGCAGCAACAGTGAGAGCGACAGGGCGCGGGCAACGATTTCCGCGACACAATAGAATGTATTGAGTT
This sequence comes from Stenoptilia bipunctidactyla, assembly GCA_944452665.1. Lineage (NCBI taxonomy): Eukaryota > Metazoa > Arthropoda > Insecta > Lepidoptera > Pterophoridae > Stenoptilia > Stenoptilia bipunctidactyla. The sequence goes on from OX101724.1 coordinate 21,147,766, forward strand.
TGTATGAAACCGCGACAAATCGCTCGAGCGCGCGCTGGCTTCGAGAACGGCCCGGATGCGTATTTACAAAGGCCATTATATATACCATTAGAGTGAAAGTGCAAACTGAACTGGCTTAGCTTTTGTATGACAAAAACTTGCCGAAACCCTAATCGATTCTAGTACAGAAATTGACCGAAGTCGCGTAGACTTTGTGAGATAACTTCAATTTAACATTGCAGCAACAAAAGCTATCCCATTTGATATCGATATTTACCGATCGTTAGCTTCAATAGGTTAAATGACAATTGTTGTTCTGATTTTCAGAGATAGAAATAAAATGTGCATGCATTATGACCATCGTTATTTTGATGACTTAACGTTTGACTTTTGACCATGTCGGTATTGTCCAGGGTTGACTATAATAGCTGACCAAGTTTATGGCCTGTATAACTATATGCAACCTAACATGCTCCTCCTCGCTGCGCTCGTCGTCGCACCTAACCGTACCGACTCCGCCTTCCGGTGCGGGAGCCCTTTTCGTAGCTAATCTCTTTCATCGCAATGTATATCAAACAAAGATATACCTACTTTTCATCTTAACAAAAGGTTATCTATTGGAGTAAATATGTATTATACAGTACTAGGTTTTGTCCTTGCATTTCTTTGAAAATATCAACACAAAAAGCTAATCCATTTGAGTATTTTTTTTTACTGGGATAGATTAGGTATTGTCGAGTAATATGCATAAACAAAAGCTCTTCTATTAGAGTCTGACTCGTGACTCAAATGGTATAGCCTTTGTAAAAACTCGGCCCGGATTCCCCGCGTCGTCGTCGTCGCTGCCCGCGCCGCTGTCGTCCAGTATAAATATAAATATTTTTGACACTCACACAACATTATCTAGCCCAAATTAAGTTTCTTAAAGAACTTGTGTTAAGGATACTAGTTAACAGATATACTTAAGAAATATATAAACATACATATTGAATAAATACATATTTTTTTATTATTAAATAAACTTAAATAAACATATCCATGACTTGACGACTAATATCTGTGTTCATCACACAAATATCCGTTGCCACCGGGATTCGAACCCAGGATCTCTGGCATAGAAGGCAATGTATGTTACCCCTACACCAGCCGGTCGTCAAAAGCCTTAGAAGTATGCAGGCTAAGTGTATGATACTAGGATTCTCCCCACTTCCGCTATCAGGTCTCATATTGGCTTACTTTGGTGACACAGTCTATTTTTTTTACGTTTAGTTTAGTTCTTAAACTTGATAGTAACTTGAACTCACCTGTAAATCTCTGTCAATCAGCCAGTTCACTTCAAAGTCATCATCATCTTCTCCAAACGGGTTGATCAGAGACTCCGCCACTTTGAGCCATCCCATATAGAAGAAAAACTCTAACGTCGTGAAAATGGGAAAGTAAAGATCTATATTGCTTATATAGACCGAGTTTGATGAAACCTGATGCTTGTTTTCTACCCACTGACTTCCCAACGCTGATGTTATAAAGTATGAATACACGGCTATAGTTACTACCTGCAAGGAAAATATAATACAGTAAAGAATATTAAGTTAAAAATTTATAAAATTCGTAGTTATTTGATAGCGTTGTAATACTAGTTTTTAAATGCGGCTGTCTAATTTTGGACATCTACAAGAAATCTCGTAAGATAAATAAATGAAAAATGTGATAAATAAAAATTACCCAACCAGGATTCGAACCTGGGACCTCTCGTTTTCCGAACGAGTGCTCTTCTACTGAGCTAACGGGGCCTGGCGGTACGCCTCGAAATTACTTACCATATTTTTTTTTGTTTTTACGTTATATTGCTAACGAAGCTCCATCTTATGGTATAAGCTTCGCAGCTAAGACCACCCGAGACCAATTTCTTTACAGAAATTATGAATCCCAGTTAAAGTGAAGCATTGCAATGTTTTAATAATGTTTTTAAGTTTTTGCATTTAAAATGCTCAATTATTCTAAAATAAATGAAAAGTTTTATACAATTTTGAACATTTTTCATTTATTTAAGAATAATTGAGCATTTTGAATGCAAAAACTTAAAAATATTATTAATCTCGTAAGATAATAATACAAGCTTTACTCCAGTCTCAGCTACAGTTTCCTATGTTTTATCTAGACCGTGTCTTTATATAAAAAACAAAGATAAATACCGAAAAAGTAAATAATTCTATGCGATAACATAACATACGATGGAGTGCCGCTTAGGAATCAAATCTCTGTCGTGTCAAAAGTTTTGTGATTATTGAAATTGTTAGTCTGTTAGGAACTTTTACAAACTCGTTAATTAATTTAAAGCTTAGAGCACAATAAACTCTGGCTTGGTCCTCATGAAAGACCTATACAAATATGTGCCAATTAAACTTGCTGGTGTAACATTACACCATGCGCTATTTCAGTATAATAATTAATCGGTGTAAGTGTAATAAAAAAATAGGTATTTTTTACTAAACAGGGAAACAACTGGCTCGCTCCTGGGACCAAAGAAGGTAAGTCCCAGTGGCTGTATTTACACTACTTAAACCTGCCCTTCTTTCAGGAAAGAAACACAACAAAGCTGAAGGAGATAGAAATTATCAGGATTGTAGGGGTACAGAAGGCAGCAGATCATGGGTTACAAACCTATCAAATTTCCCCAACCAATTTTTTACTTAATGTCGAAGATAGAGTTCCGATTCAATTACATTTTTTGACAGATTTGTAATGCTTGACCTTTTGACGACTTCAGTACGTTTGCAGACGGGCACGCTTGCTCGCATTGTAATTCTGTTCATATTTAAGTTTTTAATTTTGGAATTACTACGAAACTGACAAGTTTAGACAATATATATTAGCGTTTGTGTGATAAAAAAATGAAGATATTAGAACATAATTACATACATACATAAAGTCACGCCTGTATCCCTTATGGGGTAGGCAGAATACAAGACCATCTGATGTCACGTGTGACAAATTTGGGGGTATTATAAAGATGGATAGAGACTATTGTAGTGACAGGGGGTCAGCCTATCGCCCATAAAAACGCTTTTAAAACCTCTGTCCCTTAACTGACTTTTACAGTATGCCCGGGAAGAGAAGCAGCTGGCACATTCTACGTTTTTCTTTCGCTCCCAGTCCAGCATGGAAGTTCTTCATTATGAAGAATATACTTCTTAATAGAAAAAGACTTACTTACAAAAATATTATCAATAATATACAATTCCCGTTGTCTTAGGCCTCAGTAGGTATATAGGCATATTGATTTGACAACCTTTACATGATTTATTCTAAGCTAAACGAACTATGTGAGAAAACATATCTACATACCAAAACCTACAAAACTATGCACAACAAAATACGCTATATATCCTTCATACTCGAGACACATTCTCTCACGACATCTAAGTAACAATAAGTAGGTAACTTTACTCAGTAGGGAAACTATTTTAGTAATAATAAAAAAGAATAAGTTACTACATTAATTTACATGCGACCAAATATGCAACATTCAACTCACGATGGATGCTACGATTAAACGGAGAGTTTCATGTCGATTGCTTCTGGAATTTTCAAATTTAGAATATGAGGGGGAGGTTCATTGTAAAATTATTATTCGGAATTAGTACGCAGTTCTAATTAATAAGTATAATTGCTGTGAACTAAATTCGACATTACACTCTCTAGTTTAAGGTCTCTCTTAAGGCACGTTTAAGGCTAGGATGCGGCGTTTTAACACTTTTTTGAACTATAATATACCCAGTAATGTGAAATTGTGTTTGAAAATAATATTCACAAAAATTACCCATATAAACAACCGCTGTGTGAAGATAGAAACATGATTTATGAAAATTGGTTCGATAAAAAAAGTCACAAACATAACACTAATTTACCATTTCAAACGGATATTGCTACGGAATGCCATAATAGATTCAAATAGAAGTTACATAAAAACATAAAACGGACTTCTCCTCACCGACGTGTAAAGCAATTTTTTAAAATAGTTATTACTTTTGAAAATAAACCAGTTAAACGTATTTTCGCTTGCTCATATCGACGAAATTCGCTAGCAATATCTGGACGGATAGAAGTATGGAAGTACGCAACGCGCTACAAGAGGCCCTTCAGGCCGCAAACTGGACGGCAGCGACAGCGGCGCGGGCAGCGACGCGGGGAATCTGGGCCGTTCTCGACGCCAGCGGGTGCTCGAGCGATTTGTCGCGGTTTCATACAAACTCAATACTTTCTATCGTGTTGCGGAAATCGCTGCCCGCGAAATCCGCTGCCCGCGTAGCGCGGGGCGTCATGTATTTTTACAACATCGCCGGCTTTACTATAGAACTATCCGCTGATTTAGAATAAAGCCGGCGATATATCGCAAACGCGTTAAGCCCCGCGTGACTCGTCGCCGGTGCTTAAGCTTGCCCTTATGTCAAATCCCCTAGTCTTCAAACTCAACAGTTGCTAACAAAAATTGAATTTGAAGCCAATAAGTTAGACACTATAGAGAGACTTAAAATGAGAGAGTGTTATGTTGAATACGGTCCCGTATGTATCTTAAATAAGTATGATGACCACTTTGGTGATGGGGTAAACCTATCTGCCGATTCTCGCACGGAACAAGAAAAAAGGTGTTCCGTGTCTGGGTGTTTATCTATTTATGTATTTATAGTCTGGGTTCCTCCCTAGTTCGCTACATGGTATCCCATAACACAAGCTATGCTTACTCTGGAGCCATGTAGTTGGTGTGATTGTCTAGAGATTTATTTATTATTTATATTAATTTAAGTATTTTTTATCTGGAAATGTATAGATGTTTTGCAGTAAGGTCATAAATTACTCGTACTATGATATAATGTATTTTTAGTCAATTAAGGTTTCTAGTCATATGGCACCCGAATAATACACATTATATTCTACTTCCAGGTATGTATGTACCTATACACTTTATGTCAGTGCAATTGCCTGCAATAAGGCGTGTGCACTTGACAGTTTACAAAATGATGATGTAAGGGCGCACCTTTAAATGCTCATAACAAATATACATAACAATAATCTTGAGTATTAAGTACGTAGAGTAAGACCTAGGATCGTGTCTATCAATATTTTAATGTCCTAAAGTTCACGAAATTAAAGAACTCTTCGAAATCTTGTAATATTAATTTATTTTAGCAGGCGATTGTACAGTTATAAACAGCCAGACCAATCAATTGCAATTAAAGTGTGTGTTTTAAAAAGTTGCGCTGCTATTTGAGTAGGTCAGGTACGTACTTAGTATATTATCTACAAGGGGATCAGCAAGTTATATTTCTCATAGGCTTTCAGACGGCTGAAACTTTTGTACAACTTACCTGCGTATAAACTAGCGGCACACTTATAGTATCATAACTCAGTAATAATCCAGCGTTTCCTCTGAACTTGTTTAGTTCGTCAATAATAGTTTTAACTGCAAAATCGTCGCGTATCCGACCCTCTTTGCGGGCCCTCGTCACTATACTAGTAGCCCAAACTATTGGTAACCTGCAAGTAATAAGCATTTGATATAATATAATTTAGAACAGGGACTGTACAAATTAGAATTATCGTGTGGTCTAAAATAATTTACATTAGGAACTTTAGATATTTAAGTTCTATTTCTCAGTGTACACTCGATTGTGCTAAGAAAAAATCAAAACAGCATACTGCAGCAAGTTTTTATATGTCAAGCCTACGATTGACTTCATTCGTAAGTTGATTTGAAACTCTAAGTAGCTCTTGCAATTTGGAATTTTGAATTATCCTGCCTTCATTATCGACGAAAAGATAAGATTCGGCAAATATCAGTCTCATGAGAATCTCATATCCTGGTATAATCTAATACCAAGTCCATACATCGCTCATGTTGGTAATCTTGAGCGCACCTATGGATTAAATCCCCGAAAAGCAAAGACAATGTTGAATGTGTGCCAAATCTCTTTTTAACTGGTTGAAAAATAAGAAGAGGTTCTAAACTCTTCTCTTCGATTTTAATGTTATATAAAAGATAATGTGTAGGTTAGAATATTTATCAGTTTAACAATAATTACCTAATGTATCTATACAAAAAAAACCTACGCGCTTCAAGTATTTGTGGCGTGTATTTGACGTTTACAAATGCGATATCGTACAGATAACAATGCTTTAGATACCGGAAATTAATTGATTAAGTTGCAAATGTAAGTAATCACTATAGGTGAAAAAACCTATGTATGTATGTGGAAAAATTACATTTTGATAGTCTTGCTTGATAAGGTAACGCAACGATTTAAATTCTTGCCTAAATCTGCAAAGGGCTGTGTTGATTTGTCAATCTGCAGCAGTCTGTCCTTAATGAAATGAAATGAAATGAAAAATTTTATTCATCATACGACCATCGAATGGCCGCTTAATGACGTCACAATTTTGTACTTCGGCTTTAACAAGGTGTTGATAGTTATTGAATAAGATATTACAGTAGACCAAGCGACAAAAAAAGCCGGCGGAAAAAAACTCTTGGCACTCTTTTTCAGTCAGGATTACATGAATTACTACAAATAGGTACATACAGTACAGTACTTAATTTGCCAGGATATCCTTACACTGGGGGTACCCAAAACTCCGCTGTATAGTCTCCATAATACAGCTTACTTTCGAGATACAGAGTTGTTATGTCATTATAGACACTTTACTTAGTATACTAAAAAATCTTACCAATGTTTGGAAGGCTTTGGGAACTTTTCATTTAAATTGTCTAAGATAGCCTTCTCGTTTTCTACCATCAGACCGGCTTCAACGAGATTGTTCAGGGTAGGAAACCTCTTCTTCACTCTAGGCGAGATCATAGTGAGCACCATAGTGAGACAAAGACAGACGTACCGGAGTATCGTCCGTCTCATCAGCCTTCCGCGTTCGTCCTGCAAGCATGATAGAGCAGACCGCTCTTTAAATACACAGGATCAAATTGACAAAAACTAGTTAACAACATTACAAATTGAGAAAGCTCCGACATTGTAAGTTGCATAGAGATAAAGCCACTAAACACCTACTAAAAATATTTAATTCTTATAGCTTTAATGTTGGCTATCGTTCCAATGAGAGCTGATTGTCTTGAACACTTTTACTGCTTTTATTTCTACCAAAAAATAAGCTTAGAACTAGCTAGACAATACTTAAATCGGTTCGTCCGGTTGAAGTTAAAAAAGGAGAACAGTCCCGCCTAGGTTCGGCCTAGAATAGCCGTACCCTTGGATAAGCGTGTCGTTAAAGGCGTCTAATCCGAGTGGCAGGAACCCTTCAGGACTGGCTAGCGATAACCCTTCATATAAAATCTGCCGCCAAATATCACCGCTCCGGCAATGTGCTCCCGCAACATTTTATGAAGAACATTTTATAAAGAATTTCCAAACTCGTGTGGTAAGTGAAGATGAATTAAATAAAACACTTTTTAACCGGATTTATCGCGTATATTTACATTTTAAATTTTGACTCGACGTTTCGGTGTCTTTGCAGACCCCGTGGTCACGAGCGACTGAGGTGTCAAGCGTCGGATTGATAGATTGAAAAAGTATAATCATCTCCATCTGTTTCGCAGTCTCCGAGCGTAGCGTTCTGGATTGACACAAATCGAGCTGACAGTATCTTGAGTTTCAGGTCTTGCAGATTGCTGGATGTTGGATTTAATGTTTTTCGAATAGGGTCCTATGTAGGTGATAGTTACCAACCATCTTCTCTATTGACATTAGGGTGTTTTTTAATTTCAATCGCTTCTCTGATCATTCTAGGAATGTAATGCTTTTCTCTAGATAAAATTTTCACAGAGTCAAACCTTAAGTAGTGAGTGGGCTTGTCCATGGAATGCTCACAAACTGCAGACTTTGAAGCTTTACGCGGGTTGATACGTTTTTTTTTGTTTGACCAATGTAGGAAATTGGAAAGGAATAAAATTTTAAAATGTAAATATACGCGATAAATCCGGTTAAAAAGTGTTTTATTTAAAAGTATGAATCGCGAAAACTTAAGACAATATTAAGTGAAGATGAAGTCTATTCTTCGACTTCATCTTCCCTTACCATCATGTGAGATTGAGGTCAAACGCGGGCTTAGTCACTAATAAAAAAAGAAAGCATATACAGGGTGACTGGTGACAAATTTGCAATACTGAAGGAGAGCACTCTGTACTCGATTCTGATCATAATTATGTAATAAAAGTAGGTACTTAATTTTTTACCAGAAATCCCTATGAATGAATAAAGAGGCCTTACTACACGCGCTGCCTCAGTCAACACGCACACAGCAGTATTCCCGCAACACGCAAACCACCACCCGCTAAGTATTTATTGTATTACGATAATGTAACCATGTGTTGCGTTATGAATTCTTTAACTTTCGGAGAAGTTTACTCAGTAAATAATTAATATTTATTTTTTCTCTTCATGTATGATCTTATACTATCACGTCCTGGAATTTTGAAAGTGACCCACCAGTCACCCTGTACAATTCAAAAACAGTCAAACCAAACGAAAACAATTTGAAGCCTGCGTGGTTTCACGTGTACCTTCTCAACCACTAGGAATTTCATGACGAAATATACCTACCAAAATGTTCCTCATTTATTTCTCCTACACGTCAGTTTTTAAGATCAGCGCTGTGAAACAAAAACACCTCTACTTCATCAGTTATACCTATTGTATCACCTAGCAATTTAGCAAGAGTGTTTAATTTCAAACCGTTATTTTTTGTTCCTAATACACGCGAGTAAAACGAGATGGAATGACAGAGGCCAGTTTATAACATTTCTAGGAAAATAATAATTATTTAGACAATTAGAAGATACAAGATATGAATTCTTAGCTGAATTTTTATTCGCAATTTATTGTTATTGTGTTGTTATCTTGTATTCCTTGTTGAGACGTATACTTAAAGCTAATTTAGCATCTCAGTGAGGCATCCTCCGTCAAGCTAAAAATAAAACTACTTTACTTGTTATGAACTGTTTGTGTGCGGGAGGGAGAAATAAAACGAGAATACCATAATTTTCTTTTTCCGCAAATGTACAGAAAGACCGGTAATCATTTCGTCTAAAAATAGTTTTTTTTTGTATGTAGCCGTGAAATTGACCCGCCGGCGTAAGTACTATCAAAATGTAATAAATAACCTAAAAGGAAGTTATTAAGGTATCATGGAAGGTACCAGCAGAGTGTAGGTTCGTCTGTTTATGAAAATTCATTCATTATTTTCAGTAGGCTGACGCATTCTGACGTTAACAACCGTGTGTCTCTAATGCAGTCAATAAACTGCAAGTATCGGGGGAACTCCTCCCTAGTGTGCAAAAAATACAATACATATAACATACATTACGTATAATATCTTTGATCCACGACCCGGACAAATTATATGGGAGAATTATCTGGCGGTACGGTTTTTACATTTTACATTTTGGGGCCCGGTCACATACTCAATTAAGTTTATCTCAATGATGTACGTAGATTAGGAAGAACTCGCATGAAATTTAACGTTTAGAGCGCCAAATAACCAAAAATACTGTCTCGGTTTTGAAAGAAAAAAGTGTAAGTAAAAATGTGGTTGTATGGTCAATTCAAATCTGACACGCAGAGATAAAACAAAGTTGTGTAAGAACTCTTTAAGTCATAAACTCGGTTTATAATCAACTAAAAACATGTTCATTGATAACTAAATCAGGAAATCGAACCGAAATATTTTTTATTACTTACACAAATTTTCTTGCTCATTTTCGAGCATGCTGACGTAACGTCTATATCTTTAACTAGCCACCGCGCGTGGTTTTCCCTGCGTAAATTTTGATCCCGTGGGAATTTCGGGATAAAATATAGCCTATAAACTTCCTCAAGAGTTGGGCTATCAAATGCAAAAAGAATTTTTCAAATCCCACTTGTAGTTTCTGAGATTAGCGCGTTCAAACAAACAAACAAACAAAAAAACAAACTCTTCAGCTTTATATGTATATTAGTATAGATTTGTTTGTAGGCACTACACTAAAAACTATCTACCTAGTCCAGTGCAAACCAATTATGGCCAAATTGTTAAGGAAGATTATAAGTTATATATGCTATCAAAAAACTTCCACGTTGTCAGAAACTCAGTAAGACCCTACGAAGCTACATACTAAAATTAGAACTGATAGCACTAAATTTATGAATTTTGATAGCAATTCAACATACCAAGGATGTATTGATTTTCACCTATCCTACCATACTGCACCTATCGTTAAAACCAAAGCATATAACTGTGAAGGTTTTTCCTCCATAGCACTGCCCTACATTGCACAAAGAGGTCAATCATAAGTAAGCTAATTTGCTAACAAACCTGAAATTACTAACTCGCGGCGGTTCCTTCAAAAAGATTGTTGTTATCATCATTCGCGGAAGGACCTTGTCATTGTTCACGAAATAACGCGAAACATATCAGTTTTTGATAAGATAATGTTTTATAATTTTAGGGGCAATGCCTGGTTATGTAAAAATATGCAATTAAAAAAAAGAGCGCACTAGTTGGTATGTACTTAGAAGATAGTTACTCAAACATAATCAATCAGCTGGTTATATAATCATTACATGGCTATGGGTTTTTATGATAGAGGTCCTTGAAATTGATAGAGATAAGAAACAAGACTGAAGGTTAAGGACAACGCGTATAGCTCTGTAGTTGTTAATTTTATACTTCGTGATCTCTATTGACTATTTTAACTAAATTTTTATTGAATTTTACTTCTCAGTAATTATACACAATAAAGACATATTTCGCATTATACAGAAGGAAAATATGGAAGGAAATTTAAAATATATAAATAAGCGTAATCGAAAATAATAACAATATTATCGAAATCAACTAAACTAACCAGCAACCAACGGTTAGAAGTAAATCAAAATGTCGATTATACAAAAGTCATAGGAATCAATCCTACATTTTGGAAGCGTTTGACCCTAAACTCATTTCTGATGCTCAGTAACGATGTAGTGGAAGATAAGGGTATAAGTACAGTAGAATCCGTTTATTATGACTCCACTTGAGCAACCGCTCATTATGACGTGTTTACACAGTGAAGTTTGGTTTTCATATAAATTATATAACTAAGTCGGATATAATGGCTTCGCCTATAGTGACATATCGCTTATTGTGACCCTTTTTTATCAAATTTTGTCCGCTTATAGTGACCGACCGTATGATTTCTAAAATCTTTGGCAGTGTTCGGGAGAGTCACGTTATACCCAAAGACCGGCGCGTCAAAGCCTTTTTTGAGTTGAGTCTCAGAGCGTAGAGAGCTTATTGAGTCTACTAATTAATATCTACTTTGATTTATCTCTATTTTATTTCTATTAAAATAAATCACATACTAACTTAACCAGTTTATTGATTCTTGCAGTACCTATGCTTTGTATGACGTCCGTTTAGTATGACTTGTTTTTTATTTCCCTTCGATGTCATTATAAACGGATTCCAGTGTACCTACTTATACGTGTGCAAGAAGGAATTGTGTCTATATAAATCTTTGCCCCAATACATAACCACTGGAACGATGATATTTGGCGACTTTATATGACGGTCCTACCACCAAGGGAGTTTCACTTGGAGTACCACTTAGGAGTGGGAGTACCACTTAGATCAGTAGCCCATCTTCTTTACTATGAGCAGTAAGATTTTTCAAAGCCGACCTTATGCTGATTAAGAATAGTCCTATATATTTACAAACTACTACAGATTCGTACACAAAATCTTCACTCTGGTTTCAAGTTCTGATTCAGTATTTTTATCCAACTGCGGCACGCGAATTAGGGTTATGTTTTCAGCGTGTATGTATGTATGTCCGTTTCTTGTTCCCTGATTTCTACTAAACTGCTGGACGGATTTAAACAAATGAGGTATGAATATATTCGTATTAACTGTGCGAGTAATACAGGATACATGAAATTTCACGATGGCGTCTAATAATAAACATTTGGGGGGCACAAAAAAAAATAATTTCTGATTTCAACAATATGGGTATCAAATGAAAGCTAATGGTCAGCCTATTCTAAAAAACACATTTTACCATAGTTTTGGTCGAGTGGCCTACATTTTGTGCACTATTTTTGTAGGCATAACTCTATTATAACGTAGATCAATGGAAACGGGATTTTTAATATCCTTTATAGACAACTTTAAAAACTCATGAAAGTGTTTTATTTAACTCATAATCAAGAAGAATTACTCAGCAGGGATCAAATCTTGTTTGGGGAAACAATATTTAACGACTCTATTCGAAACTTCACATGTCTGAGACTTTTTCACCATACACACAGTCTTATTGTCAAGTTGGGTTTCATCATTTCTATGGTTGGTTTCACATGTAACGGTTTTATATTCCAACACAGCATAGGTACTTGAATATGACATTGTGTTAGGGATGAATTTTGCTGTCTTTGTGTAATCTTATCTTCAATGAACGAACGAAAAATATTGACAAAAAAATATTTATTTATTTATTAAGTACAGAAGGCAGCACAATCAAGCGTTACAAATCTGTCAAAAAATCTACTTGAATCTGAACTCTATGCCCTCGACATTCAGTTAAAATTGGTTTGGGAAATTTGACAGGTAATGTAACGCTTGATCTGCTGCCTTCTGTACCTATAAAGACCGCCAATATCTAAATAACCTGCTCAGGTGTTAATTGTACAAACAAACTTGTATCAAACTAAAAAGCGGGAAATAAAAATGTAATTACAAAAACTAAAAACCCGACTGCGGAATACAGAAGTGTCAACTAAAAAGCTTAAAACATAGATAAGACTTAAGGAGTTTTTAAATAGTATTTGTAATTAAAAATAGTAGCGGCAGGCGGGGATAAGCCTCAATACAAATAGGTACCTATAAAACTGTTATAAGACATGTTAGTTTAAGTAAGCATTATATTAGCAAATAATCACAAAATATACGCTTTAATATTTTATCAGCTTGTCCCCGCCTGGCGAAAAGCGCGAAGCTCAAGAACGAGAGGCATGGCGAAGCACTGTGGAAGCCCTTTGCCCCAACTAGGGGACATAGGAACTTAAGTCAAGTCAAGTCTTTTTAGTTGGTAGTTAGTTTTGTTTTGTGCTTTTTAGTTGACACTTCTGTCACTTTTGTAATTACTTTATTAATATCCTGTTCTGATGAATTTTAAAAATGATCTATTCATCCAAAAACTTAGAACGTTTCTTCTAAAATTGCTCGTTACTTTGTTTTTCTATTTTTCAGCTCAACATAAACAGCAACCAACTTAAAAATTAAAATTCCCTTACCTGTCCATGTATAGAGGCAGATACAAACACCGCTATAGAATCAGGCCACGGTATGGTGGTGTACTGGCTCCACCATCGATTCATGACCACCGTCACGTAAAACCCCAGGACGAACGACAAAGGAATCACGTTGCCATGGAAACTGCAGTAGTTCACCACACCTTCGAATTTTCTGTTCGAAAGGAAAATTATGTGTCACGCTAGTTTATTCGTATGCTTTGGGCAAAAGAAAATTGGTAAACTTTTACTTTAAGTCTAAAGTGATTGATTGGCCTTTGCGGGGTGGATTTCCTGTCTAGACAGATAGCGAAATGAACTTTCTAGGACTGGAGAGGTACAGTCAGCATCAAAAGTTGATTAACACATTGAAATTTTAATATATTTCACCATATATAGGGTCTTCTTTATGAAGATAAATATATTTTAATAGAAGGTTAAGAATGATGTATGGATTCAATTTATGAAAGAATTTTTTTTTTGTTACAATTAACAAAAAAAAATTCTTTCATAAATATTTTATAATTCTCATAAGTTAACAAAATTTTTTTCACTAAAACGGTATTTACAATTAGTTGAACGTTAAATTGACAGTTGAAGTGTGATGGGAAATTAGAATCAACTTTTATACGAAATAAGTATGATATTACAACAGCTGATTGTTACGTCATACATCAAGCTAAGTAGGTCACGCATCGCCCGGGCGCGCGAGGCATCGACCTTTGCTCGCGTGGATAGGTAGGTACTAACCGCGTAAGATCTTTGTTTTAGTGAAGTTATTTTCTTAAAATAAACAGGTAGATAGGTTTTTTTTATTTCTTGCAAGGTTGTCGTAAATAACAGATTAAACTTAAATTAGGTCACTTAAAAGATTTGAAAATTTCAATAAAAAAAAATATAGTTATAGTATATTTTTATTTTTTTCATAAATTGAACCCATACATCATTCTTAACTTTCTGTTAAAATATATTGATCTTCATAAAGAAGACCCTGTATATATATCTGTGATGAACACAGATATTAGTCGTCAAGTCATGGATGTTTATATGTTTATTCTAATAAAAAAAATATGGATTTATTCAATATGTATGTTTATATATTTCTTAAGTATATCAGTTATCTAGTATCCACAACACAAGTATTTTAAGAAACTTCATTTGAGCTAGATAATGTTGTGTGAGAGTCAAAAATATTTATTTATTTATATTGTGCTTAAACAAAGACTAATATTGACTAATTTCTGTGTTTTATAATTACAACTATACATAGAAGTTATCAATATAAGTTGTTATTTAGGTACAATTTGACGATAAGCGACTTAGAAAATTTCAATGCGTTCATCAACTTTTGATTCTGACCGTACTTACAGAACACCATTTCTATATACAATGGTGGGTAAGATAGATAAGATAACAGGTTATCTGTGTCTCGATAAAGGCAAAATTAACATTGAAGTTACCTACGTCCTATAACCTATTACATTGCATGAATCATTACGACAATAAGTGACTATAATTTAAGAAAGGTTTTTAAATTGGCCAAGAATCGAATAACATATTTTGAATTTCGATAGAAACTCAGTTAACAGGAACACTACTACTCTACGCGCTTGAATGGATCATGAAACCATTGAGTACCTGAGCTTATTTGTCATATAACTTGACTATAGAGGCTTTAAGGGGGCGCAAAATATTAATTTCAAAAAGACATTAGAATGTACGTAATGGATTAAGAACACGTCACAACTTTCACTACAATTCAATCAGTTTCTGTTTTAGATACCAATTACGATTACTTTAATTATTACGTGAGCAAACCTAAACTACAAAGAAGGACAACAGTTGTATAACGGCCCTAGGGAAATACGTAATTGATATAACTGGCACCCGGCCAGGATTAAATTGTTTCAACTCAGCACTCATTATCGAACTCGTTCTGCCAAAGGACATTCAATAGAGCGAATTTTCAGTCAACTAATTAACTAAATTCGAAGTAATATATCACACCTAGGTATCTAACTCTTTACATTGGAAGCTAAGTTTAAAAATGTAACATTTAAGTTAATTAGAGTAATTAATTGAAGTGAGCCGGTAGCAGGAAATTGAGAAAAAAAACTCTCATACAGTGAATTATTTATAGGGCCAATTATTTATAATGCATTTTACAAATGGAAAATACAAGGACGATTGTTAAATTATAGTTTCCATACTATAAACCTACTTTGACGGCTGAAATGACCCATGCCGTAGTTAAAGTTTTATTGCGTTTAGCGTTTGTAATGCATAAGGCGAAGGAAACAGCCCGTACCCTTGATTATTGATAATGAAATGTTTATGACCATATTTCGCGTAAGTATTCGATTCCTGGCTCAAAAAAATATTTGTTAAAAATCTTTCAACCTATTTTTATTTAGTTAAATAAAATCATTTTTAATTTCAGTAGTTGGAGTATCAAATGTCGCTATAACTTAAAACAATTACTGCGGCTGTTTTATCTAAATACTGTCTTATTAGCTTGTATCAGAAAATTATCTAGATTGTAAAATAAAAATGTTGTCTTTGCGATTCACAATTTACAATAAAACTCTTTATATTTTTTACGAGCGAGCAACATTAGAACAACGTATAGTGCAAATAATAGCTCATGAGCGGTTAATTCCAAATCATTTACTTATATTAGAAACTGCAGCAAGGATTTTAATATTTTATCCTTTCAAGTTACTCAAAAGACTACTAGTATCATCCACTTGAAATGAAAATCCCGATATCGTTTCTAAGAAATGAAATCCAGTCTGCACCAATAGTTTAGATATAAACAGGCAGCATTTCAATGACAATATCATCTTTATACATTCACATACCTAACAAAAAGTAGTTTGACAGGTCAGAGACTCTATGGACCGTGAACAATACTCTTTAAAATATAAAATCAATTAAAAAAGTATTTTACAGGCAGGTACAGTTATATTTAATGGATTTAGTATTATCTTGAAAAAACAAACACGATTTCCTTGCAAAAATTGTTTACCTACCACAATTTGAAGCATCTATCAATTATAAAACTACTTTTTAACCGGATTAATCGCGTATAATTTATATTTTACATTTTAACTCAACGTTTCGGTGTCTTTGCAGACCCCGTGGTTACGAGCGACTGAGTTAAAATGTAAAATATAAATTATAATAAATTATACGCGATTAAAAATCCGGTTAAAAAGTAGTTTTATTTAAATTATGAATCGTGAAAACTTAAGACAATACTATCTATCAATTAGTCAGATGTCACCAAATATTTACACATTTTCTTAAGAAATCTAGGTAGGTACCTACTTTATTAAACCTTAGTTTTTGTAACAAAGAGTTGATGAAGGAAACAGGAAAACAACCTGCACTTTATACTTTACACCTGCATTATTATACTTCAATTACTGAGAAGCATGTCTTTTTTATTTCATAATGAACTGTTCAATAATTTCCGTGTCAATTAAAATAAATTACCTCTTGGATTCCTCGTCCAGCAGTAGCCGGTAGGTTAAATTGAGCGAATAGTATGACAACAGAAATACTATAAGGTCTAGCCAGACCAATTTGTATATGCTGCCCCGCCATCTGAGGACAAAAGAAAATTGTTGAACTAGAGTAAGTAAGTAAGATATTCATCATCACAACTCTTTGTAATGAGCCCGCTGCAGGGCCCTGGGTGACGAAGAGGTATATCCACCAAACTGGCTCAGTACTGGGTGGTGGATGTCAGAATTTTCAGGGCGCCGAAATGGCTTCTGACAAACCCTAACGACTACTGTATACAAGTATATAGCACCCGGGACCGACAGCTTAACGCGCCCTCTGAAGCACGGATGTCGTCGTGAAAAATGAATGGTCGGCGGTCACCCATCCAAGTACCGACCGCGCCGAACGTTGCTTAACCTGTGATATCGTATGATACACACAGTGACTACAACGCCACGACGACTTCCGAGGACGACGCAGTAACATATTACACATCTCATTAAGAGGAGACCGAAGATTTCAGCGCCCGAGTTTACGAAAGAACTGGAACATAAAACATTACCGGAACACATCACCGCAACAGCAATGGTATTTAGCGGCAGATTTTATATGAAGATTGAACGCATTTGATGGACTCCGTAGTGCAGTGGTCTAGCCGCTACTACGCCAATCGTGAGAGCGCGTTCGATTCCCGCACGAAACAAATAAAAATATGTTCCGGGTCTGGGCGTTTTTTCTAAATGTATTTTTATTCTAGATTGTCCCCTAGTCCGCTAAATGGTATCTCATAACATAAATGACATTTTTAAAATGAAATATATTAGTTATCGAATTTAATGATTATAAAACGTGACATTGTTTATGACGTTATTCTTATTTATTTTTGTTTATGACTAATTAATGACAAATTGTATTGATTACTAACACTATTTTATGATTAGTTTATTGATTGATTCAATAAAGAAATAATTAATTAAATGTTATAAATTATGATGTTATACTTATCAAAATTGTTTAAAAAAAACTAACGTAGATTTAAGTTGTAAAACTAACAATTGGGCTAAGTTGCCACAATAAATAGATTTATTATTATTATAAGCTTCGCTTACTTTGAGGCCATGTAGTTGGTGTGATTGTCTGGGGATTTTATTATTCCATTCTTACCACCAAGCTGTCTCGCTCGGATTAGTAGCCTTTTGCCACACGCTTATCCAGGGGCGGTAGGGATATTCTAAGCTTTCCGAAATGCGGAAATGCATATCAGCCCCTTAACAATTAGGACTCTAACCGCACCCGGTTTAGTTGTAGTTTTCGTTGTACTTCTTGCTTCTGATGGCGGGAACCAAACACAATAAATTCCTGCATCAATAGTGTTTTTGAGTAGCAAAATTAGCAAGATAACTTGGTTATAGAAGACAAATACATTTTTATTCTTATACTCGACTACGTAAAAATGAGATCATCTAAGAACTTTTTTTGGACGTTCATAAATGTTTACAGCCTCTCCAAGACTTTTAAATTATACTACGCTAGGTGTCTTCGTGGGAGGTCTGAAGCTCGTAATTTAAAAACTTCCTGTTAGCTACTGTTGATCATGACCTAAGCATTAGATTGCTGACAATTCTCCTTAGTTAACTTAAAAAAAATCGATACTTAAGTAGGTTTCAGAATAAAATCTTTAGTCTACCCCTACATACAATCACCTAAGAGCATAGAGTTAAGACTTCTTGTATTTATCCCTAGCATTAATTAGGACAGCACCAGCGGCATGTCAGCAACGGCTCACTATGGTACGTCGAAACTTTCTTCGTCGAAAATTTAAATTTTATACCTCGCTTCGTAACAGGTGTGTCTTGAAATTAAATGTAGGTTAGGTTAGGATAATTACGTTTAACAAAAAATGTAGCTGTTTATTTCTACGAAACGAGCTTTCGGGGAAGAAAGTTTCAACGTACCATAGTGAGCCCTGTCAGCGGGCATCGATTATCGTCTTATTACTAAAGTTTACGCTGGCATATTTCATGCGTTTAGTGCAGTGGTTCGCTAAGTGCCAGGAGTCCATGACAACACGCAAAGGGTCTATACATCAGCGAAAAACAATCTCAACATAGACTGATAGTAGGTACCTATTTACTCACGTAATATTATGTTATAATATAAAAATTAAAGACACATAGGCCTCAGGTGTTCTGCCTACCCAATAAGGGACAAAGTCGTGAAGTTATGTGTAGGTATATCGGTTCATTATTTATTTAACTATGAAGTAAAACAAAAATTACAACTTAAATTTAATTAATGTGTAAAACTTAACGTGTGTTTTTACTTTTTCTTAGAAAGTTTCTGCAGTCAGCAGTTAGAAATTTAAAAAATCTATATCAGGTACAGTAGTCTACCCAAAACCTAAAAAACATAGCAAGGGGTCTAGGACACAAAAATGTTTGTGAACCTCAAAAATGAACCTCTGGAACCAATGAGTCTTGCGCAGTGGCTGTGCAAGCTGGTGACATGGTTACGATGATAAGAGGCGCATCACAAGATAGGGGAACAGTATAAGGAAGGACGCAATATAAGAAAAAACATTCAATTGCACCGTACCAAATCCAGGCCAAAAATTTGATGATACGTTGGTTTAACGAAAAATATACAATTAGGTATACATGGCCAGTTATTTTTACCCCGGATTTATTAACGTTTCGAAATTAAAGCTTTTCGGAAAAAAAAATCAAAAAATACCAACCCCATGTTCTTTATAGTACTATTCAATGTGTTGATACTTGCATAGACCCACACCAACACTTGTTTCCCCATCGAGATACCAATACTTCTGAATATTAAAAGTAAATGGCTAAACTTAGTTTTTTTAAACCAAAAATTTGAACCGCGATTGAGATAAGATCAGAGCGTCTTCAACCGTGGCGTCTCACTAAACCGACTAACCTCATACATACCTAATTAATCTTGTCTCACCGAAATTCCAATCTCAGTAGGTACAGAAGGCAGCATTGGTTGCTGCTGCCTTCTGTACCTTGTGTAAATTTTATAGCCGGAGATGATCTTAAACCTACGGTACATAATAATTAAGGAATTAAAAATTAAAATAGACCCATAATTATATGTATTATATTTAGAAATAAGCTTATCTTATCTTACTAATATTATAAAATAATGTGAAAGTATGGATGTACCTATGGATTTTTGTTCCTCAATTACGGGAGAATGGCTCAACGGATTTGGATGAAATTTGACTTAGTGATAGTGTACAGTCTGGAATAGCACATAGGCTTTTTATCCCGAAATTCCCGCGGGATTTGAAATTTCGCGGGTAAAACCGCGCGCAACAGCTAGTACTTTATATTTCTAGGCCCTATTGTTAATGCATAGCAATAGTTCAGCACTGCATTTGATAGATTTGTGAAAAGCAGTTTTTAACTAAGCATCTACATATAAGAATTGGTTGTGTTTGCTATTAATAATAAAAAATATAGGCAGATTTGCTTTTAAAAATTATGTCTTTATTTAATGTTTATTAATTACATAATATTTATATTTACTCACATTCAGTACAAAGTTACTTACAGTTAACTTTTGTTGTAATAATTTTTTTCTTAACTCAGTAAAAATTTTATTTTCTTTCCTTGATTGTAAATAAATAATTTTTTAATATACTATCTCTTCACATGAGTTCGTAATATTTTAACCCGAGTCACAGATAATAAATACATGCAAATAAGCTTTCAAATAGACATAATTTCAAACATATAAATATTAGAAATACATGTCAAAACAAAAAAGTAATAAAATAAATAAAAATTTAATAAAAAACCACTTATGACAATAATTTTAAGTGAAAATTTCCATTTGTTAACAAACCTCGGCCCACAGCTGTATAATATTGAAATAATTTCTCAAATACAAATAATGAATTTCCGAATACAGTACTTTTGTTATCAATAGTGCACATTATACAAAATAGTAGGAATACATTTCAGCTAAGATTAAAGAACAAACACAAGACAGCCGTTTACATATTCTGATATAAGGTCACAACCAAGCTGCATACACTATGATTTATATTAAATGTAACACTGTCTTTTATTATTCAAACAATGTTTTCTTTAATTATAGCCATTTTAGCACATTGCCCCTTAAATATTATCCTAAATTAATTTACAGCTCTAAGCTACAATAAGGTTCTGCAGTGCGAGCTCAGAACTTTATCCATTTGTATGTTTACAAATGTTCGTATAGTATGGAGACAGTTTGTAACCAATAATTGAAAACTAGCCATTGCTAATGATACTATGACTATTTTATTCCATTCTTGTTCAAATACTCTGGTCCCAGTTTGTCATGTTCGTATTGTGCATCCATAGCTAATTGCATCTGCTATGTAAGCAATTTGGTTGTGGCATGACATTGGCTCTCACAATTAGCTGTCTTGTGTTTGTTTTTTTTTCATGTCACGGTCAATTTGTACTGTACCTATTTGTATTAATTTGATAATTCTGACTGAAAAAGAGTGCCAAGAGTTTTTTTCCGCCGGCTTTTTTTGTCTCTTGGTCTACTGTAATATCTTATTTAACAACTATCAACAACTAGTTAAAGCCGAAGTATGTGATGACTGACTTCATCAAGTGTTTTGTGAAATTCCTAAGATGAATAAAAGTTTTTGAATTTTTTTTTTTGAATTTTTTTTTTTGAATTGCCGCACGGCCTGCTTAAAAAAAAGTGTGTGCTTTGTTAATTTTGAATGTTTGTAAACATGTTGTACTCTCAAATAACTGTAAAAGTTACAAGGTTACTAAAAACTTGCAACCAGCTCCATACCATACGAACATTCGCAAATATAAGAGTTCAATATTAAGTGCTCGCAATGCTGATTAGAGAAACCACATAGACAAATTAGTATGTATTCATCCACAGCATTTAGTAGTATATTATAATATTAAACTAGTTTAGTACCTACTCACAACTTTGCATCACAGACTTTTAATACTATTAGATATTAGTAAAAGCTATGATTTATTTTAAAATACCTGTAAACTTTAAATATTTTTCATATTGATATGCATAAGGATCCCTATCTGCTTGTCTATCAATGATAAACTGTTCCTCATGTCTAACCATTATTTTAAAAAGTATGTTTTCATGAAGTATACTTACATCAAATATTACAATTGATGGGTCTATATTTTTTATGTTACACTTTATACATGCTTTTTTAATAAACACTCCTTTTTGCCTAATTATTCCATAATAATCATAAATCAATTTGGATATAGTATAAATTAAAAACCTTCTATGATACCACAAAGTCTCATGATTTTTATAAAACTTCAGCAACTCATTATTAAGAGTCAATTCGTAAAATAAAAATTCAACTTTTTTACACAAAAGTATAGTATTTAAATTGCAATTACACTTCTGAAATGTTTCATGTTTCATCAAAAGATCAACTAAGCTTTCTTCAGTATAAGACTGTAAACAATCTAAAGAATTTGGTATCATAGCATTTTTTGGTAGGTTCAATACAATAATATTTACAAGACATTTCTTTAAATTGGTATCAACTGCGATTTCAAAAGGATTCCAACCTTGAGTTGATATTTTAAATATATTTAAGATGCAAAATTGTCTATAATGAAAACAGCTATAGTCAGACACATGTTTTGATGACCACTTTTCTGAAAATACATACTCTTTTATAAATAAGG
The DNA here is from genome assembly GCA_944452665.1 of Stenoptilia bipunctidactyla. NCBI lineage: Eukaryota > Metazoa > Arthropoda > Insecta > Lepidoptera > Pterophoridae > Stenoptilia > Stenoptilia bipunctidactyla. Next base: position 21,170,276 of record OX101724.1, read on the forward strand.
AATTGATATCAAGTCTTTGAAAGTTGTATCCAGTTAATTGATTTAAAAACCAGATCCGATGATTCCAGCTGTGATAGTTGTTAGGGCATTTTTCCGCAGCCATGTCACAGATGCATAGCTCAGATTCAATCAAAGTCTCTATGTCATTACTTTGCAACATTTCATTTTCAAATGTAAGTCTCAATAACCATCTTCGATAATCAAAAACACAACTTGCTTTAGGCTTTCCAGACAGCACTAACTTTGTGAACTGCAACTCTGATTGTTTATCAAGTAAGCTGCTTTGAACTAATTCACGGCGTTTATTCCACAGCACATTCAAATCAGGGTTAAGAAGTAAAATTACATTCATGAATCTAATCTGCCTGTCTGAATTCAAAGCTTTAGGTGTATGTCTTCTTTTCAAATGAGTTTTATCTAGAAGTTCAGTATAGCAGTACATGTAAGTACTTTTAATACACCATGATTCTAAGCCTAAATTATTTCCTACATGCAGTACTGGTGATTTGTTTTGAAAATTTGTTTCCGACGGCACAATGTCAAATGAATTTAATTCAGCATTTTTTATCATAACATTGTTAATGTCTTGTAATATCTTTTCCACTAAAAAGAATTTATCTTCATCCATGGTGACTGATACAATAAAGTATGGATATTATTTTGAACACCAAACAATCACAAACACAACCATCTTCAAATGATGAACTTAGCAAATTATTTTGACAGAATGTAAACAACAGGCGAGATCAAAACAAAAACTTCAATCCTGTCACTCACTCTGTCAACCAGTTAGTTGATTGAATGAGTGGAATGATTTGTGCTACGTTCGTTCCGATTTAGAAATAACTTTTTAACACTTTCGCATCCATGTAAACTTTGACACACTTCATACGCCATCCCGCCATACATTTTATGATTTTACTACAGAGCCTGCCAGGAGGGTTCACGGTATTACAGATGTGTCCACTTGTGCCCACGACGTGGGTTCGTGGAATATAGCAAGAACTAATAACACAAAATCTCCTCGCTTTTAAGAATTATTCAACAAAATGGTTATAGTTCTTCTATACCTACAGGGTGTTTGGTAACAGGATGCAAAGCTGAAGGGAGGTGGTAGTCTAGACCATTTAGAACATTTTGAGTGTGATAGTTTTTTTTTAATAAAAGATTTAAGGTTTTTCCAAGAAAACTCCGAAATTTGACAATAAATCTCTAACAGTAGGTACTTTTTTTTTACTCAAACTCAGGTTTTGGCACAAAACTTTAACAGCATTTTGTTTTTCTGCATTATTTGAATGCGTAGGTAATTATTAATTACCAAGCCATTACGATATGCACGATAACACCCTATTATTGTAATTGATAGTAATAAATAGGAAAATAAATAGGTATTATATGATGAAATAGAGTAATTGCAGTGTATCTGACAGCATTTAGCCATAATTAGAAAATGTCTGTAAAATAGTGACCTAACATGGAACGGGTAAAAAAATTCGCGGTATTTGGGAAAATATTGAAATTCACAGAAATTTAGAATAGGCTGAAATCGTAAGTAATTAAAAGTCGCAATTATCGTATATTGCTTAGCAAGGAACATCACTACAGTAACGGGATAATCAGGAACAATTAAAACGTTACTTGCGCGCTTATTATATCGCAGCGGGTCGCATCTGGATTAAACATAATTGTACGAGTACGATAATAAATCCATGTTTGTCTGGTAGAGATTCATATTTTTGTACTTCTTTATGGCTAAATTGTAAATAAAAATAAATAAAATAATGCATGCTCAAAAATATTTCAACTTTTGAAATATTACTGAAAAAAATATTTTTAAATATTTGCTTTACAGTGACAAACTAAACTTTGATCTTAAGTCACTAAGAATGCATTTAGTTTGACTCACAAAGGGAAATGCTTCACAAAGCTAACACAAGATGACATAAATAAACTTAAAGCTGACTGATAAATGTGACTCATTCTCTTTTTGTTTTATGACCCTTTGACGAATTAAAATAGAGATGCCTTTATTTCATATGTATGTTTGTGAAGAGAAGCAACGAATTTCATCTACAGAACAGATAAATTTCCACGGTACAGTCAACTTCATTTGAATGTATGGCAAAAAAGACCAATAATAATACCGTGAAATCTGGCAACTTTGCCATTTTTGGTAGTGTATTAAAATTCAAGAGACGTTATTTAAAAAAAAAAAACACTATACACAACTGTTGAGTAAATTTTTTCAATTCTGTATTTTATAAAGGCGTCCTACGTGTTCATGAATTTTAAATATATTTACCAAAAACATAGTAAACAGCCAAAAACAAAATATGGCAAAGATGGCCCTACTGTATGGCAAGTTTGCCAAGAGGGTTTTGTATCTCATTATGACAGGCTTTATTATGACCGATTGAAGAAAATCAATCTATAAGGCCTTTACAGTTTTAGTGTAGGTGATTCATTATTTTTTTTTTGCAATTATATAATAGAAAGACCAATGTGGTAAAGTTGCTTACCTGAAAATATTTTTTTCATACAAAACTAAGATATGAGGTTAGGGTTGTCCAAAACTGAAAAAACAAATGTATGCACGCACATAATATTCTATCTATCATGGCGCACATCTTCTAAAATGTTAATTAGACAACAAAATAATCAATTATAAAATATGTTTATTAAAAAAAATTAGAACATATTATATAGGTAGTAACAATTATCAGGTATTCCTTCATTAGGTTTCTACTCTTAAATACTATAAGTAATGGCATTTAGTAATTGGCAAAAATTAGTAGGTAAATAATTCTTATAAATTAAGTGTTCAAACAATATTCTTTCAAACAAAAACAGTCTTCGAAAAATAAAAATAATCAGTTCTGGACTGGAAAATAATCAGTACCTGAATACCTTATTTTTAAACTCCATAGAAGTTAGTTTTTTTTTTATAATAATATGGTAAATATGTTGATTGTTATAAATGTTGATTGCCATACAATTTATGATTCTACTAAAACATTGCGGGCGACGTTACACACATAGGCACATAGTTATACCTACTTCTTCAAAAAATTTAAAGTACTTAGTCTTGAAAACAAAGTGACAACCCTAGCCCTCAACGAAATATGGTAAAGTTACCAAACCTTGTTTTAACACCGGTATGGTGACATTGCCAACGTAGTTATAGACGAAAATATCTGAAGTTAAATAATTATGATGATTTGATTAGCCACTTTACGCATAAATATAGCTTTACATGAAAATATACATACCTCGTAGCAGTATTTATCAATTTAATTGTAAAAGTTCGGGAGCACTGATTTTGAGGTTAAAACGTGCACGAAATTTGCGTGTTCAAATATATGACAACTGTGGGTCCAGTGCTGCCAAAATGAAATTAGTGCTGCCAGTCGTATATCAACCTTTCTACTAATTAAGGTAGAATTTCTAAAAAAATATCTGCGTCCATGGTATAAGGGATTTTGTAGAAAAAGTCAGCATGTGGCAAAGTCAACGTCCGTTGGCAAAGTTGCCAGATTTCACGGTATGTTGAAAGTAAAGTCTCAATTTTCTATTATATTTTTGAATGAATGGAGTGTCACCTTGAAGATTACACATAGTGTGAGGTGCAGAATAGTTGTAGGAGTCAAGAAAGCAGTAGGTAGTTGAAGCAACAAGTCTCTAACTGTAATAAAAGAACAAGCAATGTACCATCAAACCAACTGAATCAAGACCCATTTTGCTGGAAATTCGTTTGAAACTGTCAAACTTGTAAGATCGATCGCTTATAACGCACTTATGACTTTTTAGATACTGTACGAATTCTGTGCTCAGTAAATGTTACTTTCGCATATGACACTTTCGTCACCAAGGAAACTTCACATCTTCAAGCGAATTTCGACTTACTAGCATTTAGACGATTTGCCAAAATGTACTTGTTGTGGGTCATGATTCAATTGGTTCGATGGTACATTTACGAAGTCAAATGGGAATGGTTTAAGAATGAGAGGTTTAACAAAAATTCGCCCTTCCTCACAATCTTACATACAAGTTTTTAGCCGATACAACTCTACAGTTTCAAATTGTAGGGAAATTGTATAAATATGGCATGCTTTTTCAGCGTTCGATGACTTTGCCTAAAACCACAAGACCACCGTACAAGGAGGATCGACGATTCTCCAGGGTTCACACCTCGTCGCTACTATGGTGTAACAAATATGCTAAACAATCATATTTAAATATTTGTACCAGCGCACTACTCTATAGCTACAATTATTTTGTCACATGATCCCCGCACACATTATTGTTGCAATCCTTGTTCCAATTCCACTGAATATCATCCGGATTGTAAGTAATAAAACAGCAGTAAAGTAAAATCTTACGTACACATACTAGGGTGCCCGAATCGTAAAATTCTGTTGTATGCTGAAGGTTGACGTCATATCTGACAATTATGATCGTAAAACGAGACACACCAAGAAAGCTAAAAACAAAACTAGCACATATAAATTGCACGATGTTTACTTTGTCAACAGTTTTTAGGGTTCCGTAACTTGAAAAAAAAACGGAACCTTATAGGATCACTTGTTGTCCGTTTGTCAAGAGTCAAGACCCTTTCTCAGGATCGCCTGGTATCTAGCCGATATTAATATTAAATAATCAGGGCTGCACTGCAACCTTTTGGATCAGATAAAAAATTAAACATCTTAGTTTTTGCGGTGACTAAGAATCATTAAATCTGGCAAAAAGAAAGAAACAACAGTACAAATTAATAAATAATCCACTGTAGTCATGTGTAATAATATTTATACACTTCGCCACTTATTCGGTTGTGATAAGGTTCAAATTCCAATGAAAATGTATACATATTATTACACGTGACTGTACATGTTAGTACGGAAACCTCGGTGAGTCGGAGTCGACTCACTCTTAAACAGTTTTATTTTTATCAAACGCCAAATGAGCCGCGCATTCACCTTAATAATTGAAAGATGTTTCTTATTTTTTTTTGTAAGTAACCAAACCCTCTCCTCAAAAATCTCTCCCGATTCTAAGAAACAATAAGCTCGAAGAATTCACTTTATTCCAAATCTCTCCTGACGTTAAATTAGAGATAGCAATTTCCAATTGGATTCGAGTCTGATTTAACCACATATACTTCATCCGCTTGATTTCTCTTTGTTTACGAAGCGATATAAGCGTTTTGGCCTACAGTACAGAGAGCACCTTAGAGAAATGCCTCGCAACTTATGGCGCTCGGAGAGTATTTACTAACCCATGAATTCAATCTGCCGTTAAAAGGACCTTTGAGAGTGACTGTACGTTCCTTGATTATCGATACAGGATGTGATGCTCAGTAACAATGTGATACTACTAACAATTACTCATTAGGTATACATTATATGAAATCAACTGACAGATGTGACGCGGTTTCCTTTGATCTCGTAGGAATTTGATAAAATGAAGCTGACGAGTTAAGCTATTAAATACAAAAGATTGTTTTCAAATCGGCTGGTAATTTCAGAGATAGCTCGTTCAGATAAACAAACTTACCTACTATTGAGTTTTATTATAAAAAAGTAAATAAGAGTTAAGTTTTATCAAAGAAAATGTGTTGAAAACATAATATGTTCTTATTTTTATTTTATTTATTTATTCTTTATTGTACACAAAGATAAGGAATATTTATACAGAACAATTTTTAAGATACAGAGCACAATATGCGGCCTTATCATCGAAAGATGATCTCTTACAGGCAACCCTGGATGTTCTTTTGGGTTGCAAAAAGTTTGTGATCTTTTGCATTAGTTTTTGTTGGGTTGGGCCCGCCCGTTTTGAACGAACGGGCGCGGTGTGAAGCCTCCACCGCGCCGCCGCCGCTGGGTTTTTTTCCGAAAACATCGGTTTATTTAAGTAATCTTACACAAAGCAACAGTAAACCATAGAATTATACTCCCCAAACTCTTGTCTGTTGATGGAAACCGTATAAAAATGCTGAGTTCTTTGGTTAAAAATGATGGATTCTCAGACACATCACTCATAAACTTTGAATGATATTTTGTACCTATGTTTAAGGAGTTTTCATAACTTTATAGAGTACTATATAAGTATTTAAGGTACCTGTAAAAATTACCATGTTCTAACTTTTTCTGCGAACCCTAAGGTCAACGTTATGTTTGCTTTTGGTGTTTGACAATAGGAGTGGTTCAAAAACTCAAGATAATTTGTTCAGGGTCGCACCTCGCCTTACTACATAGATACATGTACAATTATCCTCAGAACCAAAGAAAGAAAAAAACCTTTCCGAAAAGGGATCATTTACAATAGTAATAACATACTTTAAAATCATGAGCGACCACGGCGCCTGCAAAGACACCAAAACGTCGAGTTAAAATGTAAAATGTTAATTATACGCGATTAATCCGGTAAGAAAGTGTTTTATGTTAGATTATGACTCGTGAAAACTTAAAGGTGTTACCACACAATCGTTTTTTTTTTTAACCTGGTAAAAACTATCGATCGACGTCGGCTGTTCCATTCTGCCATCGATCGAGGGTCGATCGATTGATGTGGTAACACACTGTGGCGTCGCGTCGTCCTAATTGGCAGCGATCGTACGATGGCGCGATGCGTTCTCGTCGTGCGATGAGTTCAAACATACATACAGATATCTGTGTCCTATTTGAACTTCGCAAGTCATTGTGCGAGCATCTGTATGTTTGAACTCATCGCACGACGAGAACGCATCGCGCCATCGTACGATCGCTGCCAATTAGGACGACGCCTAAGACTTGTTCGAGGAAAAAAAACTTACAATTTAAATAAAAATAACTAAAACACGTTAAAAAAATTAAGAAAATAGAGATAATATAAAATTTTACATCGAAAAATGTATTATTGTATTATTCTGTCTGATCATTGTTTAGTTAACAAATGATTGTGTTAGTTAGTACTTCTGCGAGTTTAGACAAAATGATATGCGACAGGCGTGTTCGCTGACTGTAGAGAACTGCCTATTCTATAAAACTTGACTAGAGTATTGTCGTGACCTTGCCGCAAGACGAACAGCTGCTCTTCAGCCAAATGACGTGTGTTTTGTTCTTCGTAAAGATAATTATGAGTACATAGCAATAAATGCGTAAGATTGCTTACTCAGAAGATAGCAAAATTATAAGAATTGTTTCCAAATGAATAAAGCGAGCATAAATTTTGCGGGAGCTATCATTTTAAGGACATGAAATAATTACTTTATAGATTAGGTTTCCATTTTCATGGAATCGCAATCTTATGCATAAAATCTCTATGAAGTATGTTGTTCTGATAGCAACAGCTGTCTCTTTTTGCGAGATTGACTACTTGTGGATTCAATATAGATAATTACAATTAAAGAATACTAGGCTGATTTTTATTATTTATTTATTTATTTACACATTTTAGGAAAACTTACAATGAAACTTAACTTTTTTATGATGAAGACATCTAAAAAAAGGCACTCTTTTATCATAGGACTTCGAAAGAGTACAACAAAATGCTTTGATGGTACCTTTTTGGTACGGGTCACAAAGGTGTAGCATGAGCTACCTGCCTTATGTTTTTGCAAACCATTATAATCTTATATCGGTAAAGAGACGAGTGATAAGACAATAAATGCAAGAAATTTTGACATTTGTTTATCCCATCTAGTGATGAAAGGACTCGAGGTTTTTAAACCTTTTCAATCGAAACTCGCCTCAATTTTTTAGGACTCGACTCAAAAATACGAGTTGAGGCCAGGGACCGGAACCGCTTACCCTTAAAGAGGTTTTTGATTGGGTTTTTCATAGACTTGTTTTAAAAAACCCTATCAATTTGGTAACCGTATCGAAGACTTACCCTAATTTAAGGCTTACCATATCAATAGAGTTAGCTTCATGTAAGCAGTAAACCTATCGAAAACCCTATTGAAGGTTACCGATTCAATAGGGTTTTAAAACCTGCAGGCAAATTTAATCTCTAAGAATATCAAATTATCAAAAATATCACCATCTATTCAATCTCGCACTTCGAATTATACTTCCGAATTCAACAGCATGCGCGGAAAGAGATAGAAATAGGCTAACCCTATCACAGGGTAAGCGCATTCGAAAGTAGTTAACTTTATTCAAAGTGTTACCACGTCGATAGGCTTACCATATCAATAGGGTTACACTTCCATATGGTAAGATTTTGATAGGGTTACCCTATCAATAGGCTTAATCAAATAAAGAGGTTTTCCGGTCCCTGCTTGAGGCTTCTTACTAATGTAGGACTTCATTAAATTTAGAGTTGAACTCTGAAATAAAACGACTCGAGTCTTTTAATAACAGTTATAACGACTTAGTCGCGAACCTTTTAGTAAAGGACTCGAGTCGTTTAACATAAGATGAGCTGTTTAACGTGGGATTATAAAATAATAAACTTCAGTGCTTGATCATTGTATTTTAATTAAGTTTTCTAATTTTGTATCACTATATATTTTTCCTTTCTATAAATATATAACATAGCATAATTGCAATGAATCAATAAATAACTAAAAATGACAAAAATAGCTTTAAATATCTTTTTTGTTTTATTATTAATTGAATCAAACTTGTATTAACTTATTCCAAATCTAAATAACTTATTTAAAAATAAAAAAGAAACTAAATCTGCGTATATGACTTATAAACCTCTTATACCCGTAATAATTAGCGTAGGAATACGATATCCCATATCCTCATTTACTCTAGTAATAAGATGTATGAGCGCGCCTCACAACTTAAGACTCCCGCGAACCGAGTCGTTTTAAAAAGGTTCGAACCTTTTCGTTTAGACTCGAGTCGTTTAAAATTTGGAGTCATTTCAAAATGACTCAAGTCATAAGAACTAAGAGGCCCCAGTCTTGGACTCAAATAAGGGTTAAGGTTCAGGGTTTAAAGACTCATTGAGTTGTTAACCGTATGAATTGAGCCGAGTTCCTGTTAAAGAGCTTAAAAACCTCAAGTCCTTTCATCTGTAATCCCATCGGTTTACGCAGTTTCAAAACGTGGGGCACGTATAGAGCATGATATTTGTGCAAACTTTATAAGCCCTAGCCCGGTATAGTTCCAACTACCTAGCCAACAACTTTCTTAACACTTGACACCTTTAAGGACCAGGAGCAATACGCTATTAGCCATACACGAACAAAATTGTTTTAGTTCTAGCAAGGTTTTTCAAACTTATCTCGACATCAGACGTTGCATAAGTAGGATCATAAAACTACCTGTAATTGGAAAGTAATTTTTCATGGTTATAAAAACTCAGACTGCCGCGCGCCGTTGATTACCTTTTCTCAAATATTATTTACCAAAATCCTTTACTGAATTCAATTGTTCATATTAAGTTTCTACTGTAGCTGCTCAGTTATTATTATGTAATTAAAAGATATTATCATCACAACAACCCTTGTTAATGATTCCACTGCAGAGCCATGCATGCCTTGCGTGTCGTTAACCACCAAGGGTTGATTGTAAATGTTACAAATTCCCAGCCATCGACATTATTTCCGACAACCCCTAAAGACGACGTCTGCACTGAGCGATTGCGCATTGCTTAGTTTGCATGTAAACACACAGAATGGCTACGACTATTATTTCCCTTAATTTCTAGGATAAAATAGCTTTTGTTGCATCTAAAACGACTTCCCGTATAAATAGTGATATAAGTAGGTACTTAGCGACAAAGAATTTTTAATGGTCTAGTTGCGTATGACAGAGTTTTATCTTGATGGCAAACCGACACCGTGTGTATCGTATATGAGTCATAAAGTAACCATGAGTTCATGTGATGCCGGCAATTAGCATGCACTGAATAGGAATACACGCGAACCACAATGTGACAAGATATTTCGTGGAGTTACTTAGCAATTTTGTTAGGAGTGGAAAGTGTTTGATTTAAATCGATTTAGGCTCGTATTATGTTTTTTTTTTATAGTTCTCCTAGGAGAATCTTTCCTTAAGTTATTTTGATCATAAACTGGTCTTACATAGGTAAGCTTTCAAAACGCTGGCCATACTTTGAAGACTGAAACCGACAAAAGAGAAAAAGGTCTAAATAACCGTGCGCTTCATCGGGCAGATATTTTTTTGTTAACCGCAAATGAGACAGATGTTGCGTATTTTTTGGTGTGTATGCATATTGCACCTTTACAAATTTTTAATTATTCTCTTTGTCCTTTTTAGAGTATACCTTTGTCAATCGTTGTCAAGTAACTGATAAGGAGTTAAAATTATCACCCTGCGGAGCAGAAGTTGGTTTCTGTATACTTTGCATTAGTTATTTTGTTTTACAATTGGTTCCGTTCGTTTTCCAACTCACCGAACGTAAAATTCACACATCATATCAAGGATATTTCCAAAGGATCCTTTACACTACGCTTGAACGCATTGGCATCATATCGATAAAAACTTACATGGTAAAGTAAAGGGTTCAACTTTTAGGAATAAATATCATGAAACAATAAAATTCCTTTTGCGCTGTGTAGTTATCGTAAAAAGGGCGAAGGTTCAACTAGTTTAAAAAGAGCAAAATACGATTCCATGAAAAATTTCTAACGGAGCTGTATCTCAATTTGAGTGATTCGTATTCTTTGGTTATATTGAGGTATCATTGTTGTAATCTACAACTAAAGGTAAGGAGGTAGAGAATGAGATAAATAAGGTCGTATTATGTATTAAAACAATCCCATTTATGTATATTTCCTTTGAAATGGCAGTTCCAGACTGGAATCGATAGTTTAGCGAACCCTATATTTTGAAGCCACAATTTTGGCGGGTGTCTGGCCGTCTTACTCTATACAACCTACGTATAAGGTGCGAAGAGACTGGCGACCGCGGGGGCAGCGACCGTGTGAGTTTAGAAGGTTTTTTATACGGTAATTTTTATTGAGATTTGCTTTGGGATGTGTATAAAATAAGTATTACTAGCTGACTCGGCAAACGTTGCTTTGCCATACTTATAAATAAATAAAAAAAAAATGATGTTGGCCGATTCTCATAGATACCGGATAAGCACAAAAAATTTCATCAAAATCGGTCAAGCCGTTTCGGAGGAGTATGGCAACGAAAACTGTGACACGAGAATTTTATATATTAGATATTTTAATAAGCTGGTCTTTTTGTAAGCAAGATGATTTTGTAGATATCAAGTAGGTACGGTTTTCATATTCACATCGCACCTTTATTAAGACTTTCGTTTTAAGCTAGTCTATTTAACTTTAATAGCTCAGGCAGCAACAAAAAGCGTAAATGAGGCAAGCGAAATATGTTATTGAAATTAACCAGATAGTTATCCATTAAAGTATAAGTTCACCTGGTTTAATTTGGATTAAAAATTAAAAAGTTAAAGACAAAAAAACATAACACAGAAAAATTACCGACTTTACAAGAATCTTCAAGTTCAGTCGAGTTTCTTGACAATGCTTCGGGACTATCATTTGTTTAGTGGAAATGGATCTTGAATATGGTGTTATTCACTATAGGGATAGAAGTTCTATCTGCGTATACAAGTCCGATGGTAAAAAAGGGTGGGTTCAACATAATCAAACAGACCCTTTGCGCACGTTCCGAAATCTATTCCGACCTATAGAGCAAAACAAGGAATCATGGCGATGCTCTAGAGTTCGCAATTTCATATTTTTTTTTTAGTTTAAATTTGTTCACCTTTGTTCATGAGCTTCCGGGATTTTTAATGAACTGAATTTTATTGAAGAAATTTGTTAATTATCTCTACCTTTAAAGAAACTCGAAAATATAATTCACAAAAAAAGGAGGATCTTTAAGAAAAAACCTGTATACCTAATGAATATGAAATATGTAAAATATTAATAGTAAAAGGGCTTTCGAAAATGACTTACTCCACCCGCAAATACATATTAATGTCCCCAAGGACCATGATACAAACATGTGTTACATATGTACAATAAACGTATTAAGTTGCCTGTTACAGGCTTTTCCTAACCGAGTGTGAAAATTTTGCTTAATCCATATGTTCGATCTTGCCTATAAGAGGGTAGTTGCATATCTTCCACAAACCTTTACGACGGAGTGCGCAAACGCACTTGTCTTCGAACTGCCTGCCTGACTGCCACCACGAGCGTGGTCAGCAGACACTGAGAGATCATAATTATAAGTACCTTCGCGAACCGACCGCGAGTGCATTCTAATACTTAAGATAAGACTGTATTGTTTAGTGATTGTGCCAGAATTACTGGATTTGTTGTGACTATCCCATCAACGGTGTGGCAGCTCCGTAGTTCTTCAGGTGAGTGGTTGATTTTGTTCTTACCCGATTATAAGGCAGATTGACTACTCTTTCACTATAAAAATACATTAATTTCAAACACACACATACCTACAGTCCATTACAAAAAAATCAATTTCAGCGGCCTCTAGAAAGGTGTGCAAACCGCACATAAATTTTGGTCCATCGACCAGGATTCTTTGTTAGTTAATTTCCCCCGATTAGGATACTTAATTACGCAAAATCCATTCGTATAATCCAATACTCAATTCTTACTTTTTGCCTTTTCCGTCACCTTTTCGATCAAAGTCCAAAGTTCTTTGTTACGTTAATCCAATATGGCGAAATCGAAAGAAACAATCGAGACGCGCTTAGACAAAGATTTTGTTATACTAACTAAACGTAAAGAAAGATGTTTTGAAGAAATGCAATTTATTTACGATAAATCTAAAGAAATTCTTAATGCCGAATCAGATTTTCAATCTTTATTTTTATTACGAGCTGCCGAAATTGACAATATTCGTGCAGAGTTTAAATCCTTAACTTACAAAATATTTGAATTAGAACGACAAATAAACACTAGTTCGTCATTACGTAATGAAGAGTTGAACAGTTTCGATGATTTATATTTTCTTGTAAAACTATGCATATCAAAATTGCAGCCTTGTGTGCAAGAACAGAAGGTTGAAATTTCTAAACCTTCTGTGGAATCTAGACCTCGTCTTCCAAAAATTGAACTATTTGTTTTTGATGGCCAAATTGAGAATTTTACGACCTTTTACGAAACATTCTGTTCATTAATACACAACCAAAGTAACATACCTAAAATAGATAAATTCCACTACCTTCTGTCGTGCACAAAGGGTGCTGCATTAAATATAGTCAAGAGTTTACCTATTACTGCCAGTAACTACGATTTAGTCTGGCAGAGTTTACTAAGTAAATATCAGGATAACCGAATGTTGGCTAGTCGGTATCTAGACAAAATGTTAACTTTTTCTTCGTTAAGTAAGGAATCTTCTGCTAATCTCAACAATTTTATCGAAACATTTGAACATTCTTACAAGGCAATTCAAGCATTAAAAATAAACGATTTAAGTAGTTACATACTGTGTCATATTGCATTACGAGCTCTCGATCCTCAAACTCGAAAGTCATTTGAACAAAACCTAAATCAAAATTCTATACCTACTTTCGAAGAATTAATTAGTTTTGTACAAAATCAAGTCAAGGTGCTTGATCACGCTGATTTATCTTTTAATACACAATATAATCATCCAACTCAGTTAAAAAAACAAAATACAAATAATAACCAGGTTAAATATAATTTAAAGGATAAATCTACATCTAAAAATTATAACTATTCTTCGATTAAAAATCAAGTTACTTGTTTACTTTGTGGTAAGGATCATTTTATATTCAGATGCGAACAATTTCGTAAATTATCAGTGAAAGATAGGATCAGCCGTGCTGACGCCTTAAATTTATGCCGTAACTGTCTTAAACCTAATCATAAAGTGAACAATTGTCATAGTAACTATAGGTGTTTAATTTGCAAACTGCCGCATCATTCATTGTTGCATAATGTTGATGAATTGGTGAAACCGGTTCCGACGGTATCTGCGGCGGCACTGGCCGCGACACCCGCGCCTGCGCCTACTCCCGCGCATGCGCCCGTCTCGCTCGGCCACAATAGCTGCCATGCATCTTTACCTACTCAACAAAATTATAGCTGTGTAGTCATATTAGGAACAGCTATTGTTCACGTTTTAGACACTTTAGGTAAATATCAACCCTGTCGCGTGCTTATAGATTCCGGAGCGCAATCTAATTTTATTTCAATTAGTTGTTTACAACGCTTAGGGTTGAGACATACTAAGTGTCCTTATTCTATATATGGATTAGGTGGAGAAAGTGTAAAGAATCACGGCATGACAACGTTTAGTTTTAAGTCAACAATAAATAATAATACAAATTTTACTATCGATGCCGTAATTTTACCGAAAATTACCTCCGATTTACCGACTGTACAAATTCCGGAAAAAATAATAAATAAATATAATAATTTAGCTCTAGCCGATCCTACTTTTTATAAAAAATCTCCTATTGATATTATTTTAGCAGGAGACGTTTTTCCTCATATTTATTCTGGTGAAACTATCACCTTTTCCCCTAATATACCTAGCGCAATCAATAGCGTGTTTGGCTACGTGATAGCCGGAAGACTAGAAGTAAACAATTCTAGCACTTTTAACTCTTTAGCGGCTACAAATTCATTGGTGTCGTACACCTTTGAAGAAAATCTCATCAATGATACCCTTAAGCGATTTTGGGATGTGGAAGAGGCACCGTGTGCTATTTCACTAAGTCCAGAAGATGAGATTGCTGAACATATTTATAATAAAAATCACTATCGCGACTCAAGCGGTCGCTACGTATCGCCCATCCTCATGAATCCGAAGCACGAGTCTCTTGGTGACTCCTACAATTCTGCCTTTCGGCGACTTGTGAGCGTCGAGCGCCGGCTCGCACGGAAACCTGAGCTGCGCCGGGCATACGTCGACTTCATGAAGGAATACGAATCCTTAGGTCACATGGAGTTGTACACGGGCCCTGAACCCTCTGCTTACATAATTCCACACCATTGTGTTCTACGCCCTAGCAGCACCACCACGCCCTTACGAGTGGTTTTCGATGGTTCTGCTAAAACAAGCAACGGAGTTTCCCTAAATGATACGCTCTTAACCGGCAGAAAATTACATAACGATATTTTAAAGGTTATTTTCAATTTTCGCCTACATGAAGTATGTTTAACGGCTGACGTTTCTAAAATGTATAGATGTGTTTTTATTAGGCCCGCTGAACGTAAATATCAACACATTTTATGGCGGGAAGTTCCATCTGAACCTGTCCGCGTATATGAGCTGAAAACCAACACGTACGGGTTGCGCAGCGCCCCCTACGTGGCCGTGCGCACCCTGCAGCAGCTGGCGCAGGATGAGCGCGTCCGCTACCCGCGCGCCGCTCGCGCGCTCACCTCGGGGTTTTACGTAGATGACTATTTGTGGTCGTGTGTGTCGGTGCGCGAGGCTGCGGCCAT